>NTPY01000778.1:682728-693236 GCA_002922825.1 Brachionus calyciflorus | reverse complement strand
GTTTATAGTTGTACCCCTCCAAATTGTTATTCGTTCTGGGCGTATCTTTTGTATTAAAATGGTTCCACATTGCTAAATTCCACATTTTTATTCAGGTCTTAATTATATACTTTTTTTGTTTAAGTGTTTGAAAGTTTTCAAAAAATTAATTGTTACAAAATGTAACAGAATACATGTGTAACAAAATTATTTTTTGAAAATTGCATTTTTTTTTTAAATATTACAAATTGTAATAAATTTCTCTTTTATAATAGTGTAACAAAATTATCGTGACAAAAGTAACCGGGACGATCTGGTTAGAAATAAATTACACCAGACAAAATGGGAGATGATAAGCTCTAGTTTGATATTAAAACTAAGGTTTTGCATGAAATGAAAATCCGTAAAACCCGTCCTGTATGAAAGCGTTAAAAATTGAACATAAATTTTTTATGCTCCTTTTTAACCGAAGATGATCATATACAAAAATGTAAATATAAAGTATGACAAAAATTATAAATTACCTAATTTATCAATCAATAGCTGCATTCTTTCTATAGCTCTCGAACATATTACAACAGCTTGAAATCTAATATTAGCCTGATCACTTTTCATATCGTTTATAAGTTGTTCAACTTCAGCTAATGTCCATTTATTACTTGTTTCCCATCGATGACGCCATTCTTAACACAATAAACCTTAGAATTTAAAAAATATTAAAAAAATCCTAAAAAAATAATACCATCAAGAATTTTAGCAACTGTAAAATTTGATTTTAAAATTTTTCTCAATTCTGTGTCCGGTGTTACTGATGGTAACAAATGCCAAAAATTAGTATTATCGTTTAATTCAACCGGTTTATTCATTTTGTACTTTCAAATTTTAATATTTTCTTTTAAATCTAAATTTAATTTTTTTTAATTAATCAAAAATTACATTGTCAATAAGTTCTGGATATTTTTTCCATTTTTTCAAACCCTTTGTCGGCTTTTTATTTTTTTCTTCATTAACTTTAGTCTCTAACTCAGCGCCTATTTAAATAAAATTGAATGGAAATAAAATTAAAAAACAACAAGAATTAATGAATACCGTTGAGCCATACAGTGAATTCTTCTGGATATACTGTTTGATATGATTTAGTGAAAGTTTTACCATTTTCAAGATAAATTTTTTCTTTGTCTTTGGTAAAAATTTGCTTATCATTTCCAGCTAACATTTCATTTGTATAGGAATCTTCAATTTTCATTAGACTTTTCTCTGTGACATTTTTATCTTCCATACGTTTTACATAGTTCTTAGGCGACAAAACACGACTAGGTTCTATATCTAAATTCTTAGCTGTTGTATTATAATTTGGATCAGGTCTTTTTGTTTTTTCTAGTTCAATTTGTTTTAAACCATGTGGAAGTCTATATAATGGTATTTTTTCTTCATTTCTATCATTCGACTTTTCTAAATCAATACTTGTTTGACTTGGACTTTAGAAAAAGAGGGATTAAATTAGAATATAAAAAGATTAAAATTTAGAATTTTTTGTCTTTCACATAAATTGTGATTTACAATAATATCTTTGCTCGTAGACAATACTCTTGTAATAAGCCAGTTTTTTATCTTTTATGTTTAGAATGTAAAAAATTTTTGTCTAGTGGACGTTTTAAGAGGTCTAAAAACGATCTAATTAACTACAACGTTTGCTTAATTTTTTATGTTTTTAAAAAAAAAACGAGTTAAAATAGAGTATATTGCAATTTATAATGCTGGTCCATAACATGAAGCGCAAAATAATATTACGTCATATTAAATAAAAATACTTAATGTGGTGTCAATTCTTCCTGTTAGGAATTGCACGCACGATTACGTAATCTTAGGTTACATGAACCATTTTTACTTAAACAGTTACCGTGAGAATCCTAATGTTTCTTGGAAATCGATCGTAAAAGTTGGTTTTAGAAATTTTTCTGCTTTTGTTAAATTTTGGTTTTATTACAATTCGAACAGAAATTAAAATAGTGTAATATTAATAATTAAGTTTCATAGCGTAAAAAGTCTTTTAAAAAAGAATTTAATGAAGAGCGTCAACCATAACTTTTGACCGTAACCGTAAATTGTGTTAATTAGCCTTAATTTTCGATTTTAAGATGTTTGAGCTATGGTTACGGTTACGGTCAAAAGTTACGGTTGACGTTACATTTATATTAGAACCACTGTAAAAGGCGCTTTCCTTTTTCATGAAAGGAAAAGTTTTAAAAAAAAGATTAGTTTATATTGACTGTTTTCTTCAGAGGAAAGGAAGGGAATAGTTGAAAAACAAGAAGCGTAAAAGTTTGTTTGTTTAGTAATTCTTACCTAAAATTATGTTCGATAAGTCTAAATAACGAAAAAGATTTATGATGAAAAGATTCAACTTTTGATATATTTAAATTAACCATATGATAGGATCTTACAATTTACTGAATTTAGTCAATTGGATAAATCTTGATTCATTTGAAGCAAGAACAAAATAAATTAAAAATTGTGGATATTCACAATACCAAGAAGAAATCTCCTTAAATTAAATATTCTTCTTCAAATCTTCTACGGACTTTTTTTTAATTCTTGATTACACTTGGAAAATTTTTTAATTTTACGTTTAACTGTTGCTAAAAACAAAGAAGGCGGCTAAAAGTTAAGTTAAAAAAGTTCCTAACCTAAAGTGAATCAAAACTTTTTTTTTACTTTTCTTTAAGCATTTTTTCAGCTTTTAGTCTATCTTTTTCCTCCTTTATTTTTTGCTTTTCAAATTCCGATAACGAGTCCTCGACTAATTCTATTTCATCCGGATTTCTGGTGTATCGACCATATTTACTTTCGATTAAATTCAACAATTTTTGCTTTTGTTTTGGATTTGTAACTTTTTTATAAACGATCCATCGAGCTGTATGCTCACTTAGAGAATCAATCAAATATTCATCCCAATCGTATTTATCAATTGACTTTAAATTATCCTCTAATGAAATTTTACTCTCAGTGTATTGATTAATTGGTGTCTCTTTGTGCTCAATTTCAGTCAAAAAAACATTTTCAATTAAATCAAAATTATCTGTTGATTTAGTAAGAATTGATTCGGACAATTTTTTTGAGTCATCACTCTTCAAATTGCCATCTGATATGGAAATTTTTTTAGTTTCGACAAAAAAACTAATTGGTTTGAATTTGACTTGTGAACGCTTTTCTGGTTTAATCTCATCAACTAAGGCCAATCTTTTTTCATTATCTTCTTTCATTTTTTGAATTAGCTTTATCGTTTGTTCATTGCGCTTCTTATATTTTCCAATTTCAATCTTATAATCATCACTAATTACATTTTTATTTTGAAATATTTCATCCAGATATTTTTTATTGTAAGGCAGAGCGTATGATGCTTTTGATTTGACAACTTGTTCGTCAAATTTAAGGCCATCGGCGACAAAATTTAAAATACTACTTTTGACATTTAAGTCATCAGTGTCAGTAGTAACTGACGGGTCATAATAAACTCTTGATTTAACATTATAGCTATCCGGTGCTCCTTTAAAAACAGCTTTTTTCGTATTTATAATATTTAGATAAGCTCCAGGATCGACAATAACTTGACTTTCCCGGTTCATTTCTAATTAATCCTGTGAGAATTATTAAATTTTATTGATTCTGTTATTTCTTCTTGAGGTAAATTAAGACGCTCCATTATGGAACAAATATAAAATTATTTAAAAAAAAAAACTTGTTTCTATGACAACTTAAAAATTTATTATAATTATTTCCTTTCAATTTTTGAATTTTTTTATATTTTGTTATTAAATGTAAAAAAAAGTTTTTTAATTCAGATTTAAAATTGTTTGAAAATAAAATGAATTTTGAATTTGAAATTAACGCAATGTTACCACATGAAATAACTAAGTTTAATTCGGATTTGAGAATTATACACCCGAGTTATGTTTCAGAAGGCGACTCTAATTATTATCAATTGAACAGGTAATTGTTTGTCTAATTTTTTCGCCCAAGAAGCTGTCAAGAAAGATTTGGTTAGGGAATTTTAATTTTAAATTAAAGTTCTAGCGCTTTTCTAAATCAATCCATACTTGAAAATTTTATGTTCATAAACAAAACATTTCTTTTTAATGAATTTTTGAAAGAGTCGGATTACAATTCAAAATTTTTATGAGATGTGTGAGAATACGTGTATTTAATTTAATAAAGGTTTAGAAAAGGAACCACAGTATTAGCTTTAAGCAAAATGATAGAAGTAACGATTGGAAAAGTACAGGTTGAAGCGTTTTAAAAGAGATTTAATTTATAATAAAAAATGTATAAGAATTGCAGCAAATAGTGTTAAAACGAATAAAACCTTTTGTAAGCAATATTAACTCTTTAGGATGAATTTACGTTTTGTGAATTATTTAAAGAACAAAAAAAAAATTCTAAAGATTTTTAAGAAAAATTATGGTGATAAAAAATGGTAAAAAAACAATTGTATTTTTTAGTAAAAAATTTTGAAACCGTTTTTTTTTGCCGAATATACAGTAATAATTCGAAAAGGCCAAAAAAAATTTAAAAAAGGGGAAGAAGAATTAATTTTTTATAATCCGGAAACGATTTTGGAGAATTTCCGAAAAAAAACGAAAATTTCTGGTATTTTTGGGGGAAAAAAGTGAAAAAAGGTAAAATAAAGGGATTTCTCAAAAATTAGAATTTAATCTTGAAAATTTCAATCAAATTGAATTAAAAAGTTACTCTATAATACATTTTTAACTTTAAGAGCAACTTTTTTGATATTTTTTTCAATTTTTCTGAGAAAATTCTCCGGTGAATCTCAGTGAATTCACTAGGAATCTAGTAAAAGCATAGTGACAAATCAGTACTGTAATAAAAATAAGGAATAATTAACTATATGACAAGTTTTCTAAAAAAAGGAACATTTATAGTGGATGAAAAAATTAAAGCCACAATTTGAAAAATGTTAAAAAAGCTAAAAATAGGGGTTAAAAAAATTTTTTTAATATTTTTTTCATCCCCTAAAAATGTTCCCATTTTAAGAAAACTTGCCATATATTTCGTAATATAACTTAATCTTGAGTTACCTTCTAAATTTATCTTATTATAATTAAAAAAAATTTTTGTTTAGAGATATGAGGCAAAAAGTGGCTTATTTAATTGATAAAATAGGAGAGGCCTCGTCCAAGACACAAGGTCTAAAAGAAACGATAACAAGCTTCCGTAAGTTTAACCTAAATGATCAACATCGAATATACCTAATGAAAGACTCTCAGGGAAACAAGTAAAAATATTTTTTAATTTTAATTTTTTATTAAAAAAATTGAATTGTAAAATTTTTAATTTAAGTGGAAGGGGTAGTTTGGTAGGAATGTTAAAAGTAGGAGAAAAACGCTTATTTGTGCATGATGTACAGGGTCAAACTCACGAACTTATGCCATTATGTGTTTTAGATTTCTATGTTTATGAAAATCAACAACGAAAAGGATATGGTCTTTGTTTATTTAATAAAATGTTAGAGATGGAAAATGTATCACCGGAACATTTGGCCATCGATTCCCCATCAGAAAAAAGCATGCGTTTTTTGAAGAAACATTACAATTTAAAAAATCCTATAAATCAAGTCAATAATTTTGTAGTATTTAGCGGATTCTTTGAGAATAGACCAAATTTACATCGAAGAAACAATCGAAAGTTCGATTCAGCTAAAACTTTTAAAAATGAATTACCTCCATTGGACCCGAAGATTTTAAATCGTAGCGATTCTGTTGATTCTAAATTAAGGTCACGTGGTGAAAGCTTTTCAAAGTAAGTATTAGAAAAAAAAATTAATTCATGCAAAAAATTAATTCTGTTTTTTTTTAAGTTCCAATAAAAATAGTTCAGTGATTAATTTAAATTATCAACCTGTTCAAAATATTGGTCAATTTAACCAGCCATTACAAAATAGCTCTTCTTCATTTAGTAGTAAATCAGCGAATTTAATAGAGAATAGAAGTTTATCAAATAACTTAAAACCCGATATTAATGAAAATCAAAACAAATACAATCCGTTTTTTGAAAGACAATTTAATGAGAAGCATAGATATGATCCATTTCCTAGCTTGAATCCGTTTAATAACCGAACTAATTCGTTTACACCTGTAAATACAAAGCCACCATTGCCTCCACAAACCGAGAATAAGAATAATCTAAATGAGAACTTAAATTATAGACCACCGATTCAAAATACCAATAATTATAATCCTTTTCCAAGTTTAGTACCAGTTAAATCAAATACAAATACGGATCTTTATTCAAATCAATTTTATATGAATAGTAAATATCGACGGACTAAGCTATGGTGAAGTTTATAGTCATTTTTTGATCTTCATTTTTGATATAGTGTATAAATTTATTATAAGTCTATTAGGCATTCTTTTTTTAAAATAAAATTTATAAAAATTTAACTCCCTATTTTCGAAACATAGACAAAGTTATGCACCTTCATTGTCAATGTCATTGCCAGGTTTGAGGGCATTTTTTATAATGTTTTTATTTTAGACAATCTAATTTACATGATTCCGCGCCCTTACTAACCTCGGATACATGGATTTGGAATGAAAGAAAAAATCGGTTTTCGGTTTCGTATACCTACCGAACGACACTCAGAAATTCGATTTTTTTTTCGATACAAATCAAACCAAATACCAAATCTTTTAAAATTATATATTATATCAATTCTCTACAAACTTACTATAATTTTTGTGAAATTAAAAAGTATTTTTAAGAAAAAAACTAAACATTTACAGTAATTTTCCAAAAATAATTTACAATGAATTTTTAAAATTTTTCATAATTACGGGAAGTGTACAGGATTCGAAAACGCCAAAAATAAAACTAGGGCTTAAAGTTTGGGCACCTTGATTCGGTTCATTCCGAAAAAATACGGTATACCAGTACTGAGTGTCGGTTCGGTAAGTATACTGATCCGAAACCGAAACCGACCAATTTTTCGTTCACACCATATTTTTCGAAAACGAAGACCCCGTCAATCAATTTTTCGATAATATTTGTCAAAAATTGTCTTCCAAGATACAATTTTTTCATTAATAGAATCTTTAATAATTCGAATAAGTTACATAAATAAACGGATATTTAGGAATTCAGAAATATCAAAGTTCGGATCAAAATGAGCTGACTGTACCTAAAATACTATTTTTTCAATAAAAACTTACACTGTCGTTCTTAAGGATTATTTTTGAAATTAAAATTTTCCTAAAATTTAAAAAATTTATTTATTATAAAATCTGCTTGAATGCTAAGAAAAAATATAAAAAATATTTAAAAAAAGGTGAAAATTTCTTAATTAATATTGAAAAAATCTTGTAAAGGTTTTTTTCCCTCTAAAATTTAAAAAAAAAGCACAATTTATTTAGTTCCAAAAAGAATCGCTAATTTTGAATTTTTTTCTTATCGACTGATCTAGAAAGTCATAATAAGCCCTAGCAGTGTTAATGAAATCTTGTTTACTTTTAAAAAAATCTTTTTCAAATTTTCTATGGTCTCCAATCGGCCATGGAATATATTCATCATCTACATGATACATTACATGTAATTTTATGCTTATTCTAGCCAATTCAGGCATTATGTCCAATAAAGTTAAGGCTGTTAAGGTGTCATGTACAAATATAATTGTGTCATCAACTGGCTCTTTTCTAAGCTTCGAAAAAGCATAATTACAAAATTCTGATCTATCCTTGAAAAAAGTAAAGTTATCACCCGAAATTTTATCGATCATTTGATTTGATTTGTTCCTCAGATCAGCTATATAATCAATGTAATAAATTACTGGAATTATGATTGGACAAGTATTTAAAATTGATTCTTTTAACTTGTTTTCTTTGCGCCATTTTTCTGATTGCTCATAAATTTTGGCACAATTTTGTATAGATCCTAAATTATTTAAAAATTCTGTTTTACCTTCCATCATAAAACCTTCCAATAGATAGAAATCTACATTTTTTACATTAAGTCTAGTTTCTTTAGTGAATGATTCTTTCAAATAAAATTCTATTACTTCACCATCTAATAAATGCCTACATAATTCACTAATATAATCTTGAATTTCGCATAAAGATTCTATGAATTTTTTAAATGAATCATTCGCCATTGATGTCTTTAAATCCAAAGGTATTATAAAATCAGCTAAAATAGTTCTAATCAGCTTTCCATTAGACATTTTTTTTGAACATTCTTTTAAATCGGGTTTTAAAATAAAGGTTTCTGCTTGAAGCTTCTCAAGTGCATTTTGAAATAAGATGCAAATTTTTTGTGCATTATCTCCTATTGTAAGTCCTCTATCATAGAATAAATATTCCATTTTTTTCAATGTTTAAATACAAGTTTTTCAGATCTTGTTTCTCCAGTTTTAAAGATTTAAAGAAAAAAATCGGTCTTTTTATATATTCTAAATTATGTGGTAAAGTTCCCAAATATTTTATTTATGTTTTGTAGAATTTTAATTTCAAATAGGTATTTTTTCTTAATTATATCTTAAATGATTCACAAATTTTCACTTTCTGAATTTCGAAATCGAAAAATTTTAAGATGGGGAAATTTTTCAAAAAATAAATTTTAAAACTTTTTTTGAACAAACAACAAGGTAAACAAGTTTATTGCTTTAAAATCTAAATGCAATACAGCAGACAAAATAACGTATAACGTTGCAAATAAACCCGTGCTATTAAACTCGAAATTCGGGTTTAGCCAACGGGTTACGTACCATCGAAACATATTTCTTACTCTTATATTTTAAAGCATTAGAAATACCATTAGAAAAAGCTTAAAAAGATGCATTTTTAAGATACAGTGTAACCCCGATTTTATGTACTCCGATTTTATGAACTTTCGATTTAATGTAGTAATTTGACTATTACGAATGAAAAATGCATCTAATCCAATGTTAATTTTTCCCAATTCTATGTAGTTCCGGTTTTAAAAAGACAAATTTATGTACAAGATTCGGTACATATGCATGCTAAAAAAAATCCGATTTTATGAAAATCAAAGAATCAAGTTTATTTATTCAAAGTTCAAGTTTAGTTGATTTTAAAGCCAGTAATGGATATTTAGGTAGATTTGCTAATAGAAAAAGTATTGTGTTTGGAACAGTGCATGGTGAAAGTGGTAATGTTGATAATGCTGTCATTAGGAATTGAACTTTAAATTATCCGAGTTAATTTCCAACATAGATCCATCTAACATATTTAATGGTGATGAGATGGGTTTATTTTGGAGATTACATCCGAACAAAACTTATAAAGCAAAAGAAAAATTAGTTCGTTTTGGTAAAGCAAACAAAGAACGTTTCACAGTTTTTGTAGCGGCTAGAATGATTGGTGAAAAGCTACCTTTGGCAATTATTGGCAAGTCTGATAAGCCTAGAAATTTCAATTCGATAGAAAGATTAAACATTTCCTATTTCTTCTATAGTAATGCTTGGATGACAAGTGAAGTGTTTTTGAAAGTTTTGAATGATATAAATAAAATAATGGTCTCTCAAAAGAGATTCATTTTTTTCTTTGTGGATAACTGTTCGTCTCATCCGGATAATTTAAAATTATCGAATGTAACAGTACTTTTTTTAGCCTCCAAATACCACTAGCGTTACTCAGCCTATCGATGCAAGCGTGATAAAATGTTTGAAGGGGTTTTACAGTGTAAAGTTTTGTAGACAAATTCTTTTGTTAGTCGAAAAATCAAATATATTTGTTCCTATCGACATAAAATTTTTCAATCGTTAGAAATGTTAAACTCATCTTGGGGTGAAGAAATGAAACCCTTGGTTATTAGCAATCGCTTTCGTCATTGTGGGTTTTTTCGAGCCAAATGTCGACAAGAGTCCAAGACTTTAACGACATTGTTGAACTACCTGTCGATGATAGCGCCGAGTCGGAGCTTGATTTACTTGATAAAGAGCAGAGTTGGTCAAAAGTCAAAAAAAAAAGTCAAAAAGTCACAAAAGTCAAGTCAAAGTTTAACTTTTACTTTCATAAATAATTTTTTGAAAGTAAAAGTCTGACTTTGACCTTATGAAATTTAGTTTCTGAAAATAAAAATTGGAAAAGTAAAGTCTGACTTTTAATTCTTAAAATAACTTTTTTTTATTTGAATTTTATTTATCGAATAAAAAAAATTGGGTTCTTTCAGTTGTTTTTTAAAATATATAAATTGAATTTGAATAACTAAATTTTTAATCGTTTTAAAATAAATAACTTGTAAAATATTTTGTGTATTGTAGTTGTTTTTTTTAACTCAGTCGAATTTCAACTCTATGAGTTTGTCGATGTAGAAAAATTTTTGCTTACAAGTGCTCCATTAGATGAAGCTTTAAATCGGCGATTTGAAGTTAGGACTTAATTCACACATATTAATACATCAATTCAACATTTAAATAAAAATAATACATCCAGTTTAATTTAAATAGAAAAGTTGTAGATTGTTCGACACTTAATGTAGAATCATTTGAAAATAAAATT
>NTPY01000778.1:626931-672053 GCA_002922825.1 Brachionus calyciflorus | reverse complement strand
TACCGACTGTACTCGTTTTTATTTAAAAATTTATAAAAATTCAAAAAAATTTTTTTTTAAAGATGGGTACAGTTACCACTCGGTACGGGCTCAGTACGGTAACGAAAAATAATTTATAGAAAAGTTGAATTTTTTTAAGTATATTTTCTTTTTTGTATAAATTATAAAGGCATGAAGGATGGTCGATTATGCCTTAAAAAATTAAAATTAACCTGCCTGATCATTCAGGCCTACTTGGAAAATTAAAATATCACTAATTCAGTGCAAGACTTTCTTGCATACTGGGCACTAGCCTGTTGAATTTTGTAATTAAATAAAATAAATAAAAATAAAAATAAGTAAAAAATATTTTTTTAAAGTTAAATTAATTTCATTTAGTTTTTATGATGAATTTAATTTTAATCAACACCGTTATTAGAATTCAAAATTTAAGCGACATCTTTTTTTTTTTAAATTTAATTCACAATGTTTCAAATTGAAACATTTCAAAATTGTATGTAAAATTTTATAAAAACACAAAAAATCATCCCATATCTTTTCTTAATTATGTCTTAAATGATTCACAAATTTTCACTTTCTGAATTTCGAAATCGAAAAATTTTAAGATGGGGAAATTTTTCTAAAAAACAAATTTTAAAACTTTTTTTGAACAAACAACAAGGACAAAAAGTTTATTGCTTTAAAATCAAAATGCAGTACAACAGAAAAAATAACGTATAACGTTGCAAATAAACCCGTGCTATTAAACTCGAAATTCGGGTTTAGCCCCACGGGTTACGTACCATCGATCACATGTTAAAAAGTCCCTAATTAATCGACCATGCACATAAACCCAAAATTCGGGTTTTAACCTGGAATTAATTTCCAATTTTCGGGAATGAGAAACGCGTTAAAACCAGAATTTTTGTGCATGTTCGACTAATTAGGGTATTTTATTACATGAAATCGATGGGACGTATCCAGTGGCGCTAAAACACGAATTTCATTAATAATTTCGGTCACCATTACCTTTAACGTATGAATAATCGATTTTCACCAGGTAATGGGTATCGGTAGTGGAATGTGAACTTTCACTGTAACGGGATGGTATTTTTTAATTAACAAACTGCTGTACCTTTTTAAATAAGTATTAATTTTAACCAAGCTTATATTTTATTCTTAAAATTATTTAAAAAATTCTTGATTAAAATTTATTTTTGTTTGAATAAAGGTATTTTTTAGCTTTGTTTTATCATTTAGCTTAGCCTCAAAAGACAATTCAATTTAAGGTCTACATAGCTCAGTTGATTACATCGTGGAAGTTTGAGCAAAAACTCGTGGGTTTGATTCTTGCTTTTCTCAGATACGAAAGTTTTTGTGTTGATGACTCACAGAGAGCCTCTTAAGAGTCAATCTAGGGTCATGACAAAAGCATATGTTGGTTAAAACTTTTTATTTTTTTTATTTTTCACCTAAAAGTAAACTTAGGTCTAAAAATAATAAATTTAAGTTTATTTTTTAGTGAGTTTTTTTTATAATCACTAGAAAATACATAATGTTTAAAAAAATTCTCAAATTAAATAAAAATTTAAAATCGGCGTTAAAGATTAAATTTCATTTTTTTAGTGCGTTGTCAAAACCCAAACTTACACATAAAGTCTATCGAACTTGTAATACTTTTTTCTATAACATGGCAGAGTTCCATGTAGGTGCATTCGCTTCACATGTAAATTCGGGTTTTAATGCACGCATGGTTCAACAATGGAATAATAAACATAAATTGTTTAATTTACATTTTAATCAAAAAAAAACAAACAAAAAATTTGATTAAAAGCTGAAAGTCAAGCTTTGACCCGGCACTTAAAACCAAACTGGAATTGAAAACTAAATTTCCTATGAACCTAATTTCAGGTAAACTATAACATGGGAGGGATTAGCGATGGTGCGTGGGATAAATTTTAGTTTTCGGGTTTAAGAGCATGAACTTCGCAGTTAGGATATACGGTATAAAAATTTTTAATTTAATTTCAATTTTTTATTTTTTTTCTGTAATTTGTCCGGTACTATAATACCAAACTCAAAAATTTGACCGAGTTTTAAAATTTAAAAATTAAACTTAAAGCACCTAAAAAAAGTTTGATTGTTAATTCGGAATCGAAAATCTAAAAAGTTTTAACATGGTAAAGATGTTCTCTAACACACGGACTAAGTCGAGAGTAAATAACACAATTTGCTCTTAAAAAACAACTTATTATGATCAAATTACTTTTTATAATGCTTACACTGGTAATTCACCATGCTGCTACTGTAATGGTTCACCTAAAATACCGATTTGTATAAACTATTTTTTTCTCGTTTTTTTTGATACTAATGCATCAAAATAAACTTGATTTTTTTTTAATTTAAAATGTGCCTTTACTCTTAATATACGTGTAGAAAATTTTGAATTTTAAAATAAATTTTTAAAATAAAAATGATAAATCGTCTTAGTTCAATTTTATTAAAAAAAAATTTTAGTTTTAATTTTATTAGAAATTTAAGCAAAATGTCTGAAGAAGTAATATCAGTACCAATTGACGAACCAGAATCACCCTCATGTAAAAAATTAAAAACAGAACATATCCCTACGGAAACAAACGAAAATACTGATATTATAAAATGTGAGGAAAAATGCGAAGCTAAGACAGGTTTGAAACGAAAATACGCTTTATGTATAGGATACTGTGGTGAGGGTTATTTTGGACTACAAAGAAATCCGACTGTTAAAAATTTTCGAACTATAGAAGACGAAATAGTCGATGGTCTAGTTAAAGTCAACTCAATTCCTCAAGCACACGCCGATGAAATGTTCAAGATGTCTTTTCAACGTGCCGCACGTACAGATAAAGGCGTATCGGCTGCAGAAAATTTAATAAGTTTAAAAATGGAATTTACTCCAGAGCATTTAAAACAACTAAACGAAGTATTACCGAAACAAATAAGAGTTTTTGGCTATAAAAAAGTGACTAAAAGTTTCGATTCTAAAAATAACTGTGATGGTAGAACTTATATTTATATTCTTCCTACTTTTTCTTTTTGTCCTATCGAAGAATTTTGTACAGAAAATTATCGGGCGCCTGAGGAAGTGATCGACAAAGTAAACGAGACTTTGCGAATATTGTGCGGAACTCATAATTTTCACAATTTCACTGCTGGTAGAAAATATACAGACCCAAGTTCTAAGAGATATATAATCTCATTTGAATGTAGTAAGCCATTTTTAAAAGAGGGTTATGAATATGCAGTTATAAAAGTTAGGGGACAAAGTTTTATGTTGCATCAAATTAGAAAAATGATTGGTATGGTAATAGCCATAGTTCGAGGCTTTGCTAATAAGGATACTTTAGATTTGTGTTGGACTGCTAATAAAGTTGATGTACCAACAGCCCCAGCTTTAGGTTTAATGTTAGATAAATTACATTATGATAAATATAATAAAAAATTTGGTAAAGATGGAATTCATGAGCCAATTGAGTGGAGTCATTTAGAACAAGAAATAGAAAATTTTAAGCATGAGTACATTTTTACGAATATCATTCAAAAAGAGAAAGAAAAAAAATCGTAATTATTTTAAATTAAAAATTTATTAAGATAAAGTTATTAATTTTTTTTTTTAAAAGAATGTTTAATTGGTTGTCTAAATTACCGATAAACCATTATGGAATACTTGATCCAAAGTATATGCGTGGTTATTATACTGGTATTGGTAGGGCCTTGTATAAAATTGATTGTTTAAATAAGGAATTGAATAATAAAGTAATTTGAAAATTTTATTTATTTTCGTAAAATAAAAATTTTATAAACTTTGGTTGATTTAGAATCCTGCTGAAGAAGATGATGATTCAACTGGGTGTGATGATTAAAAAAAAATCGATTTTTTTGTTATTTTTCAAGTATTTGTTATTTAATGAAATAAATATTTTATCTGAAGTTTTATTATTTTTTTAAATATTTGGAATTTAAGCATTTAAATTTTTGAACTAAGTATTCATGGATTTAAGTTAGCCCCAAAACATAAACGGAGCTACAGCACTTGCCTCGAAAAAGTGGCATTACCATTACCATTACAGTTACTTTTACCGTTAGCATTAACATCATTTTCGATCCTGAAATAAAAAATTAATCCAGAAAAAATTTCCTGGAAAAATTTCAAAAAAAATTTTTTTTTAACGGTTATAGGAATGGTAATGCCACTTTTTCGAGGCAAGCGCTGTATGATTTTTTAGTATTTTGTATTTTTAAACTCAGATTATAAATATTATTTTATAAAAAGTATCCAAGACTTTTTGAACATTAGCTTTAATTAAAAAATAAAAAACATTAAGAAAGGCGCATTCAGAGTGAAGTTTTTTAACTCGAAATCTAAAAGTACGAATTCGTCTCAAGATTTGGAGCGCTTTCATTCAAAATATTAAATAAAAAGATTCATTTTAAAATTCAATTTAATGCTAGATTTCTTGTAAATCGACCTTTTAATGAAGTTATGCAAGTAGCGTTTAGATATTTTGGAAATGTTTTTTTATTAAATAAGCTAAAAATTAACCTAGAAGCTTAAAGAAAAATATTTTCTAGCTCTTTGGCAAGTATCTCTTTCGATTCGTTTTTAATTAATTAAAAATTTAGTTAGGATTATTAACAGCGTCAGTTACTATTTAGCAATCACGCTGTATTAAAGGTATTCTAAAAAATTGGGGAAAATATACTTTGAATTTAATTTTTTAAAAATCTTACCTGATCTTATGTTATATTTAAATTTATTCTTTTAAATAAAAAGAATTTATTTAAAAAATTAAGAAAAAAAAATATTTTTAATTTTTTTTCTAAATGTAAGTTAGAAAAATAAATATCAAAGAAGATTCTGAATGAAAAAGTGCTTTAAATATTTTAAAAATTAAAACTAATTTAATCTATAGAAATTTAGATTTAGCTGAAATTATTTAAACTCATTTTTTGAAATCGTTAAAAAGATGAAACGATTGCAAACAAATTTAGAGAAAAAAAGTAAACAGCTAAAATTGTCAGCTTCAGCAGCTAAAGCATTTTCAAGTGACGAAGAAGTAAATTCAAGCCTTGCAACTCCTAAAAAATTCACTTCGTTTTTGAGCTTGGAAAGCTCAATGAAAGATGAAAAAATTCAAGTTTTTAAAAGTGAAACATTTGTTTGTATTAAAGACAAATTTCCAAAAGCGAAAATTCATTTTTTATTAATACCACATGGTGATACTTTTTCAAAATTACTAAAAGTAGCTGATTTAATTAAACTACCAAAATCAGTTGAAATATTAAAAGAAATGAAAGACATTTCTGATAAAATAATAAATGATAAATTTCCAAATGATCTCAAAAAGAAAGCCTTGTGCGGTTTTCATTCAATTCAATCAATGCAGCCATTACACATGCACATTATATCAAGTGATTTTCAATCGGATTGTCTAAAGAACAAAAAACATTGGAATTCATTTAATACAGATTATTTTATCAAACTTGGCGATCTAATTCAAAATCTAGAAGAGGAAAAGGACTATTTTAAGAGTGATAAATTTAATTTGAATAAACAAGATTTACTAAAAAAGTATATGGATTTGCCTCTAAAATGTAATGTTTGCCATGTTGAACAAAAAAATATGCCCACCTTGAAACGACATATTTTGACACACAAATAATTTTTATTTAATTTTTTTATAATTGTATAGTTTTAAATTAATCAGTCTTTTTTTTTTAAATAAAATTTCAAGAATCTTCAGAAAAACCCCTGAAAAAAAAGACTATTTTTTTTCTTTTAAAAAAATTTTAAATATTTTTTAAAATTTATTGTTTTTTAATTTAAAATTTTTAATTAAACTTAAGAAGTCAGAATAGATTTAGAATCTAAGTACTTGACCAACTTGCAAATTGGAGCAATTTACGCCGATACATGATTGAACATTTTCAACTGAAGTACCAAATCGTTGAGCAATAGACCAACAAGTATCACCAGCTTGAACAGTCCATGTTCTACTACCATTACAACCATAAGCTGGATAATAAGTACCAGATGTTGATTGAGTACCCCATGGTACACAAACAGCTTGACCAACTTGTAAATTGTTACAATTTATATTTGGATTTACTTGGTAGAATGTTGATATAGAACCTTGTGACAATGAAGCACAAGTATCGCCAGCTCTAATGTAATAGTTGTTGCATGATGGATTGTATGAATTATAAGTTGGATAGGCACCGTTATATGAATTGTAACCATTTGTGGCACTATAACCATTTGGGACACAAACTTGTTGGCCAACTTGTAAAGAATAAGCATTTAGACTTGGATTAGCTTGTTGAATGGCAGCAATACTAGTTCCATATCTTCTAGCAATCGAATCATAAGTATCACCTGGTTGAATGGTGTAATAACTGCATTGAGCGTTGATTAAACCAATAATGGCCAAAAGAACAACGATAGCTGGATTCATTTTAGGTATTTTATTTTTAAATTCAAAAATAAATTGATTTATTTTCCTTCTTCAATCAAGGATTTTTATAGTCGAAAAAATCAAGTTTTTTTTTTCTTGAAAAAGAGACAATTTTCAATCATAAAAAGTATTCGATTTCTTATTTATTTTGGAATAAGGTATTTCTTTTAAAATTATCCAAAATGAAAAAATTTTGTCAGTTTTAAGATTAAATTTTCTTATTTGTCTTTTAAAATATTCAATAAGTTGATCATTTTTTGTGATTTTTAGATTTATTTTACAAATTAAGACAGACAAAAATAAGAAATCCTAACATATAAGTTAAATATGATTTAAATCATTTTTTATGAGATCATTACAAACTGATAAATTTTAAAAAATACGTTCGAATGATTTAAACAAAAAAAATACTTATTTACAGAATATTTTGACTGAAGATTAAAATCAAATAAAATATGCAACAAAGTGATTGACGCATTACCCAGATTTGATTGAGCTTCATATACAGCAAGCAACTAAATGAGTACAAATTCCCTTATCTAATTAGAAACAGCAGTCACAATTCGAGTAATCTGGACAACAACATTCTTTTCTAATCTCTACTGTATACTTATCAAGAATCTATCTGCATCAATGCAAATAAATTAAACTAAGCTCGCTAAATCAATAGATACCAAATTCGAGATCTCAATAGTGCAACATCCAGTACCTTTATTATTAATACATCCCCAAATTCAAACCGAAATTCTACCATTCTGCAACTTTAGTAAACAAAACTTAGGGTGATACTTTTGTGATACTTTACGAACAATCTTGACTTTTTGTTAAAGGCTTCAAAATTAGATTCATCACTGAAAATAACCTTTTACTTTTCTTTAACAGTCCATTTTTGTCGTTCTTTGCACCATCTGGTCCTTTTTAACCATATACTTTTACAAAAAAAGAGGCTTTTTTTGTAAAAGTATATGGCTTTATATTTTTCTTACAGTGTCTTTACTTACACTTACAACTGGAAACTTAGAACTTAAGTCAGATGCTAGCTGTCTAAAACTTTTTGTAGATCGATTCTGACCTTTCTAAAAATTTAAGACTCATCTCGACTGGTAAACATTAGGGGTCTCCCAGACCTTGTTAATTCTTCGGACACGAAGATCTTTTCATAATTACACATAGTTGTAAAAACACATTTTCTCGAAATTCCTACTTTATCAGCTATATGTTGTTGAGATTTTGTCTTATCTTTCAATAGTCCAATTATTTGCCAGTGTTGAGTCTCAGTTATTTTTTTTGTCCATTATTATGGAAAATCAACGATTTTAATAACCAAAAAAAAATATATCATGTATATTGCAAAGTGCAAATAAACAATAAAAAAAGACGTTCAAAACATTGTATGTCAAAAAATTGGCAAGGATCGTCAAGATGTGGTAAAATTTTTGAAAAAAATTAATGTTCTATATTTTGTAGAGTAATTTTTTCTATTAAATTTTATCTGAGTATTTTTTAAAAGAGTTCTGGAGTGTTCAGAAATTTTTTTTTGAATTTATATATCAAAAGAAAAGTTTTTTGATTAATTTTTTTGAGATGTTCTAAATTTTTTAGAAATACTGTATAAACTAATCTATTAAAAGTTTTCCTTTCCCGAGAAAGGAAAGGAAGATTTGAAGAATAGTCGAGGAAAACAATCGTAAAACTTATTTTTAATTTACAAACGAATAATGAACAAACGAAATGTTAAATTGTTCAATAATTAAACTGAATGAAAAATTCGGAGAAAAAAATCGTATGAAGTAAGACTAAAGTCAAGTTGTACTTAGGAGATCGTAGAATAAGACAAGACGAATACAGCTATAGTCCAGATAAATGTCATAATACGTTAATATAGATCCGTCTTTACTACAGTTCTACTACTTCCAATCATATAAGATTTAAAAAAAAAATTATTTATTGCATACGAAAAAAAAAATTTTCGTGGAAAAGACAATTTCCTTTCAACTTATTATATTATAATTTGCATTAGAATCAAATATACATTTCAATTCAAAATCTTATAAAAAACTCATATTTTTTTAAATTTAGCTCGTATTTGATTAAAAAATTTTGAAAATTAAATGAACATGTATCCACATATCCTTATAGAGACATTAAACTTTATATATATTCATCGTCAAAATTATTCTAAAATAAAATATAAAAAGTAACACAAAATTCCTTTTATTTCTGTTATTTTAGACTAAATTTAAACTTTAATTTGCATTCAAAAATTTTTACTTAAAACAAAAAAAAAAATAACAAAATTCAATATAACTATATATGCACCCAAATATAAAAATCCCAATCAGTTGTTATTCTATATAGCCTTGCAATAATATATTAATTATTATAATTTGCTTCAAAATAAAACAAGAAAAAAAAAATAAAAAATTAAAATTTTGTAAAAATTCTCTGCTTTTTATTTTTATTTGCTTTAATTTTATTTATATTTTTTTTTTATTTTTTACCATAAGATTAATCGATTAAAATTCGAATAAATGAATAATAACTTATAACTCAATTAAATATAATTCTACGCCTTTATTTGAATAAAATGTCAAAGTCAACCATGTCATCGTCTTTGCATAATTCATCATCCACCTCATCATCAAATTCATCTGCCTCATCACAACCATCTCGTATGAGAATACGAGCATTTCCGGCGAGTATGGACGAAAAATACGTTAATGTTATATGGTCAATGTTAAAAAATGCCATACAAGAAATACAAAAAAAGAATAATTCAGGTCTTAGTTTTGAAGAATTATATCGCAATGCCTACACTATGGTATTGAATAAATACGGTGAGAAATTATACACGGGCCTTAAGGAAGTAGTTATAGACCATTTGGTTAATAAAGTTCGTAAAGATGTCTTGGAATCTCTAAATAATAATTTTCTATCTACACTAAATCAAGCTTGGAATGATCATCAAACAGCCATGGTCATGATTAGAGATATTCTCATGTACATGGATAGGGTTTATGTGCAAACTTATAATGTAGAGCCTGTTTATAGTTTGGGTTTGATTTTATTTCGTGATTATATTGTACGATATCCTGTCATAAAAGATCATTTGAGAAATACTTTACTTGACATGGTTAACAAGGAAAGGCGAGGTGAATTGACGGATCGTTCGGCAATTAAAAATGCGTGTCAAATGCTTATGACTTTGGGCATTGATTCGCGTACGGTTTATTCGCAAGATTTCGAGGAACCGTTTTTACAACAATCAGCCGAGTTCTATCGTCTTGAATCACAAAATTTTCTATCGGAAAATAGTGCTAGTGTTTATATAAGAAAATGTGATGAGCGTATTAGGGAAGAGAGCGAAAGAGCTAATCATTATTTGGATAAATCGACAGAGAGTCGCATTGTTAAAGTACTTGAGAATCAATTGATTACAGAACATATGAAGACTATTGTTGAAATGGAAAACTCGGGTGTTTATCATATGTTAAAACATGATAAGCATCAAGATTTAAATTGCATGTTTAAATTGTTTGGTCGTGTTGAACAAGGTCTTGAGACTATTGCTGATTGTATGAGTGGGTAAGTTATTATTATTATTATTTATTTCAGCCCCGTAAGTGAAAAAATTTAAGAAAAAAAAATTATTTTCTAAAAATTTAAGAAACTTTTTATAAATATTCCGTAAATGAATAAAAATCATAATGTTTTCTAATCAAGTAAGCTTAACTCAAACTATATTTCTAAAGTTCATTACAACGAATTCTTTACAGTACTAATATTATTTAAATAACTTGATTAAAAAATTATTTTGAAAAAAAAAATTAAAAATCTTAGGTAAACTCACGTTAGACGAAAGAAGCCAAAAGATTCTCTCTTGTAAAGAACTTAAAAAAAAATAAATTATCATGCTAATTTTCAAAAATTTTCAATTGCATTCTAAATTTTGAACTTAAACTGCGCAATTCACCAGAAAAAATTCTTGAAACAAAAGCTTTCGTTTAATGAAAATATTTTTATTTCAATTGAAAAACTTTAAAGTTTAAAAGCTTAACAACCCTAAACTTTTTGGTGAATAAAATGGTCACATAGTCGATATGACCACACTCTTTTCGTAGAAAAATGTGTATTTCAAACTGGTTAAAACTAGGAAAAAATGATGAAATTTTATAAAACTTTATTTAATAAAAAGAAGTTCAAGGTAATATTGGTGTCTTACCGACCACTGAACCGATAAAATGAGCGGTTGCCGTCTTGATGACCGCCTGAAGAATTATATTTAAAATTAATTTTAATTTCTAACTTTTATATCGTTAAAAGGAAATTTTTCGAAAACTTTTTTTATCAAGTATTTTACTGGAATGTTCTAAGATTTTCCCTATAAATGTAGTTTTCATATAACTCCACCAAGTTATTATTAAATAAATATTTATCAAATTGATCAGCAGCATCTACACCTAAAATAAGGGTATAGTTGTAGTGTACATCTACACTCTACACCTTTTCCTATTTAAATTTTTAACTCGATTAGATGTATTTGAAGAAGATGTAAGCAGAGACTACACCTTTCCTTTAAAAAATGGTATTGATTGTGTAAGGATAAGATGTAGGAGAAACATCCAAAAATATGACTAAAAAAATTATTATCGAAATTTAAATTGAAGGCTCTAGTTTATAGTTTTGCGATTTTTGGCAAAAAATTAACGCAATTTGGCAACAATTATTAAGCTGAAAAAAAAACGCAATTTTTGTTGTCATATGATTTTTCCAGATCGCGGTGAGATTTATTTAAAAAGACTTAAAAACTTTGGAAATGAAAATTTTCTAAATGAAACTCGATACTTATAAATTGATTTTTTCAATTAAATTTTTATTTACAAAAAGATCTTCTGAATTAATTTTTTTGATCTTAAAAATTTAGACTTGAAAAAATACTTTAGAATAGATTTGACTTATAAAGGATTAAAAACTACTAAATTTTAACTACGGTTTATGATTTTCAGTACTTAAATTAGCTTTGAAAATTGTTGAAATATTTAAATTCGTTTTTGATTTAAGTTATTTGAGAGAACAAGGCAAAAACTTAGTATCACAAGATGAACATGATAATTCATCATCACAACAACAAAATGAAGAATCAGGTCAACAAACTCAACAACAACAAAATCAATTAAAAACACCCATAAACTTCATACAAAATTTGCTCGACTTAAAAGAACGTTTCGACTATTTCCTACACGTCTCATTTAACGACGATAAACTATTCAAAAAAAGAATCAACTCAGACTTTGAATACTTTATAAACTTAAATCAACGTGTACCTGAATATCTCTCATTATTCATTGATGACAAACTTAAAAAAGGCGTCAAGGGCCTAAGTGAACAAGAAATAGACCAAGTTTTAGACAAATCAATGGTATTATTTCGTTACTTACAAGAAAAAGACGTTTTTGAACGTTATTATAAACAACATTTATCCAAGCGTTTATTATTAAATAAGTCGTTGTCGGACGACTCGGAAAAAAATATGATCACTAAACTTAAAACAGAATGTGGTTGTCAATTTACATGTAAATTAGAAGGTATGTTCAAAGACATGACATTGTCGAATACGATGATGGACGAATTTAAAAATAATTTACAACGAAATAATTCACATAGTCAATTGAGTGGTGTCGATTTGTTTTGTCGTGTATTAACAACTGGTTTTTGGCCAACTCAACAAACCACTTTGCCCAAGTGCAATTTACCGCTCAATGCTCGTAACGCATTTGAAACATTCAAACGATTCTATTTAAGCAAACATTCAGGTCGTCAATTGACACTTCAACCAGGTCTCGGTTCAGCTGATTTAAATGCAATTTTCTACAATTCAGACGATTCTAAATCGCATCGTAAGCACATACTTCAAGTATCGACGTATCAAATGATAATTCTAATGTTATTTAGTACCAAGGATAAATGGACTTATGAAGAAATAAAAACAGAGACTGATATACCGGAAAAGGAGTTAATTAGAGCCATACAATCGCTTGCCATGGCCAAACCGACACAAAGAATTCTAATAAAAGAACCAAAGCAAAAGGAAATTCAAGCATCTGATGCGTTTAGTGTCAATGATGGATTTACATCTAAATTATTTAGAGTTAAAATAAGTACAGTATCAGCCAATTTACCTGGTGGAGCTAAAGCAACAGAGACTGATCCGGAGAGACAAGAGACTAGAATGAAAGTAGATGATGATCGTAAACATGAAATAGAAGCAGCAATTGTTCGAATAATGAAATCAAGAAAAAAAATGCAACACAATTTATTAGTGACTGAAGTAACCAATCAATTGAAATCGAGATTTCTACCAAGTCCTGTTATAATTAAAAAGAGAATTGAGAGTTTAATTGAAAGAGAGTATTTGGCTAGAACAGCTGATGATATGTAAGTTTGTTTGTTTTTTTTTCCAAATTGAAAAAATAAAATAATATTTTTTTCTTTTATAAAATAGGAAAGTGTACACCTATGTTGCCTAATAATTTATCATATATTTATTTGTTTTATGACCGACGATCAAAAAAAAATTTTTTTTTTTTCTTGCATAGAATGTTTAGAGTTGGAGAGATGTAAATGAATAAAAAAAAAAGAGAGAGAAGTAAGAAAATAACCCTCTCCAAAATGGTCTCAACTAATAAAAACATTTAAAGACGAAATAAATTTTTTTTTCTAATTTAACTTCTATTCTTTTTTTTTCGTTTTTTTTTTCATTGATTATTTTTTTTTCTTATTTTAAAATTATTTAAAAAATAATTTAAATAAAATCATATTTTTAAATTATGAAATTAACTCAGTGTTTGGTTAAATAGAGATAAAAATTTCTTCGGAACTAAATTTTATTTTTTTTAAATTTTTCATTTGCTAAATAAAGCAACATGATAACTTAAGATGCGTCTTTGACAAATTCCCTAATCACTTCCTCGTTCATTTTATAGTATTAGTGACTAATCACCAAATAGGACAAAAATAATCAGCTGTAGTCTGTTTGATATTGTGATTTTCTTTCCCTAAGCTAGCAGTTTCAAAAAGTTTCTTTTGAAAACTGTTTGACTTTCTATCAAATCCTCTACTAGTTTTGTGATTTATGGATTACTGTGACCTATGGTTTTTTAGATATTTGGAGTATATGTTATTAATATGTTTTCTCTTTTAACACTAGAAGGCCCGATTTTTTTATACCATTAAGGACCAAGCGGGTTTTTCCTACCCTTTAATACTTCATACAGTTTGATAACAAAATTTTTTGAAATAAATTATTTTCACTTATTTAGGTTATCAACAAACTTTATGAGCTATTTTTGGTAATTTTCCCTCAATACTTACGTCATTAAACGGTTATAAAAAATAAAAATGTTTGGAAACAAACAAATAATTGGCTCATTTTTTATTAAAATACTGGTCAAATTTTTAGGGGTTCGCCGAAATTTTTTTTATTGATTTTTTTACTTAGTTTTACTTAATAATTTTCATTTTTGATCATTATATCAAACTTTGAATTCTCTTATAACTTCCAGTACCTTGTGTGAGAACCATACTCAGTAATTCTGTTTTATCTTCTTTTTAGTCAACATCTCTTAAAAAAATATTGATCGATCTTCGTTTTTTAAAGATGGTTTTTATCTAAAAACTCTTTAATTCATAAATTATCAACTTTATAATCGTATTTTTTTATTTTACTCTCTCCAAATGCTCCTTCATTCTCGATACGGAGAACATTTCGAAACTGTTAAAATAAAACTACGGGTTCAAAAAACCCATTTGGTCCTTTCGGCATAATTTTTTATTTATCCGGAAAAAAGTTTATATAAATACAGTAGTTTCCGGTTATAATAACTTCCAATTTGCATGTAATTTTATTTATTATAGACGCGAATTTATTATAGACAAAAAACGAAAAAAAATTTTCTTATATTTTGCCAATCAAAGAATTTAATTCGATAGTTGAGGATTTTTAATTCAAAAATATGCTTCATTACTATATTAAAATCAAATTTAAGTAAATAAAGAATCAAAATTTATTTTACTCCAATTGATTAACCGAGTAAATTCTATAAGAATCTAATCTTAATTAATAGTTTTATTGCGAAATAGAGATAAGTTTATAAAAATACAATTAGTTCTGTTTATTTTATAACATATACAGATGAATGATGCTAATTGATAGAAGCTAATATGTAACTTTTTTGTTCTTTGCTCCGCCTTATTAATGTTTTACTTTTGGTTTTGTATTTATTTAACTCTAATTTATAATAAGCGAGTAAATTTACATATAAAATATTCAAAATGTCTCCTAAATTAAGTTTATAACAAGCGATTATTTATTATAATAGTTTTATAAAAGCCAAATGAATTTACATTTTAAACATATCAAATGTTTTTGTATTTTAAAAAAAATTTACTATAACTGGAAATTTTTTATAACCGGATTTATTATAGTCGGAAACTACTGTAATCAAATTCATATTTTTTAAAAAGGTTTAAATAAGCTAGGAAAAGATTGGGTTCTAGCAATTTTTTTTGAATGAAATGAGGAATAGATAACTTTAAAGGACAAAAAAAAATCTATTACATCATACTGGTTTCAAATGTATCAGGCTAAGACGAAATAGGAGATGAAAATGAGAGAAATTAAAGACAAATTTTGACCCCAGAGAGTATTAATCAAATGTATTAACTCCTGAATCTTAGCACCTGAACCAATTATTAAAATAAACTCCGAACTGGAAACTTACTTAAGATTTACTTAAGGATTCTTTGAACATTATCACTTATAAATCGGTAAAAGAATTAGAGCTGCCGTGAATGAACTTTCAATAGGAGAAGGACAGTAAATGATTAAATCCGAGCCGTAATTCTATAGAATAACGTGTTTTCAAATTTTCCTATAACAGTTATAAAATAATTTTAATGATTTTGATAATTCTATATTTAGACAATTGTATAAAAAAGTGAGTTGTTCCATGGTACAAAAAAAAAAAAAATTTAATTTGATTTTTAAGGAATGCAATAAAAATAAATGAATCTTTTTAAAAAAAGAAATCAGTTTTATAAGAAATACAGTGGCGTAGCGTCCATAGGGCTAGAGATGGCTGTGGAATGTGCGGTAAGGTAAAATAAAGATAAAGTGTCTAATCAGATGAAGCAAAGACATAAGATCGTTCTGTAAAAAATGTATTATAATTTTATTGGGTCATGTGGGTAGTGGATGTCTTGGGACTTATTTTTTGTAAGCCCCCCAATCCAAAAATCCTGGCGACGCCACTGAAGTAATAAATTGATAAATTACAATAAATAATATAAAAAGTAGATATTTTTATGGATAAAAACATAATTTTTACCGTCACAATTTTCATACAAAAAGTTTATGTAAAAACGCCATTGGAAACGAAAATCAAAACTTTCGTCTTTAAACCGGGAAAAAATGGAGGTTAACGGCATTTTTAAATAGCTAAAAATAACGGTTTCAATTTTTTTCATCGCCTAAAAATGTTCCCTTTTTAAGAAAACATTTCTTGTAGTAATTTAAACATGATACTGCTAAAAATTCTCGTCGAAAGTTGCATCTCTAAATATTTAGACGTTTTTCATTTTCCTCCTTTTAATCCAAATGATGCTAAGTAAAACCTTCTTTTTTATCATAAGAACATTCCATTTACGGAAACACATTCAATTTCTATTTTTAAGGTAGGGTGTTGGTCCAAAAAAATTGGAAATTTAAATAAAAACAATTAAACTTTATAGATATTTAGATTTATTTATGTGGAAAATTAACAAAAAATCGGATCAAATTTTTAAGAAAACTAGAACAAAAACTATCTTGGAGATGTTTATTAAAATTTTAACGGTAAATAAAACAAAAAAAACAACAGTTCCCAAACTCTTAATTTTAAAGTAATATTTTTTTCTGTGAGTAAAAAAACTAAACAAATTTAAATTGAAAATATGAAAAAAAAAATATTAGAAAATCTCATTTTAAATTATTAAATTGAACTAGTTTATAAATGACTTAAAAAGTTTAAAAGCTATAAATTTTTCTAACATTGTTTCTATTTACATCAATCACTTGATCTATGCTTACTTCTTTTAATTCAGCTATAGATTCAGCCGTGGCAAATATGAAACCAGGATGTGAAACTTTAACATCTGAATTTGGAAACTAAAAAAAAGATATTTAAATTTGAAAAAAAAAATATAAATTTATTTGATTTGAAAAATTACATTTTTAATTTGAGGCACAAAATAAGGCGAATCGGTCTCCAATAAAATCCTCTCTAATGGTATACTTTTTATCATTTGTTTAACGTGATCTTTTTTAAACGTGATCAACGGTGTAACCCCAATACACAAATTAGGAAATGTTTTCAAATATTTCAAAGCTATTTGAGTTGAGCCTGTGAAACAGTGTAAGTGAATAAGATGATCTGGTTCTAAATATTCTTTGAGCATTTCATAACATTTTTCTTCAGTATCTCGACAATGAATAACAATAGGAATATTTTTTTCAGATGCCAGTAGCAATTGTCTTTGAAAAACTTTAATCTGGGTTTCAAAATCAACAGAATTACTTTGAAAAATAAAAGTTTTTAAGGTTCATGAATTATCTTTTATTTTAATTTAAAACAGTTTTAACGAATGCTTTGACAAAAAAGTGTCAACTTGTTTGATTTATTATTCAATTTTTCTTTAATCTTTAAAAGTCGAAAAAATTAAATTATGATAACACGCATGAAAATAATAACAAATTTTTTTTTGGAGCTTATTAAAGCGATTTTCCTAATTTTAAAAAGTAATGTGTCCAATGATCTATAAAATAAAGTAATAGAGGCATGGTATTCGGAGCTTATTGCTTATAGCTTTGACTTATATTGCCTTTAATTATTATCTAACATTTGAAAATTATCACATTCCTTTGCCGGATAAAACAGAGCCTTACGTCACAGTAGCGCATTCATAAGTTAAATTTTTACTCTTTTTAATTTTATCATTAAAACTTATATTTAGACCTGAATTTTATCAGAACGAACAATGATAGTAAATTTTTTTTTATCGAAATTCTACTTATATCTAGAAAAAATATTCATTCTGTGAAACATTTACAAAAAGACCAAATATTGTGTTTACTGTCTTAGTACTGTAAACCGCGCAATAATGATACTATCTATGTTAATTTATTAACATATTTAAGCTTAATTCATAGATAATTTGGCGAGAGAATTTCCTAAAATAAAATAAGAAAGTTATTTCAGGTTTAAAACTTAGTTATTTTTAAAACGAAAATATAATAAATACTTTTTGGATAAGTCAAGACCACACTCTCCCAAAGCAACAACTTTAGGATGTTTAATTAAGGCGTCCATTAAAGCATCTTCAGAATCAGGTGTCCATAAATCGGCAAAATGTGGATGATATCCGATTGTGTGATATATTTTTGGATGTGAATAATTTTTGAAATAATTTTTCAACTTGTCTTTTAAATAATTAAAACTTTAGAATTTTGATTCGAGAAAATCCAGCAAGAAAAAATTTACTTTTATTTGAAAAACTTCTCGGATTGCATATGACATTAATACAAGCCTCGAAATTCTTCATGTAAAAACATGAAAAATCCTGAAAATATTTATATATAGACGAGTTATTGTATTTTATTTTAGGAAAAAGCATATCGAAATGACAGTGAGAATCGACTAAACTTTTTTTATATTTCTTCCATTCACATGACTTTGATTCAAAATATTTAAGAATATTTTCTGATGGTAAATTAGATTCATAGAAACTATTTGAAGGGGTAATTATTTGTTTATGATTACAACATTCTATTGTTAATTCTTGTAATTCCTCTTTTAATTCTTCGACTTTTTGACAAACTTCTTTAACTACTTCTTTGCATTCTTGTTTTGTCTCTTTAGATTTGACTGTTGATGTTGACGATAAGAGAATATTTCGGATTTTAATTTTGTCTGCTTCATTTATTGAATATCTAACTTGAACTAGACTTTGAGCTTTCTCGACTTTTTTTGCTTCTTCTCTACTGTTTTTCATTAACAAATCTAATTTGGGAAATTGTGAATTTTTAAGTTCATTTGGGCTTAGAGGTCGGGTTGATTTTCTTTCTACTAAAGTCTTCATATTTTAATTTAAATTAATTAAAAAAAAAGGATCAAGATTTTTATGAAAAAATTTTAACGAATAGTTTTTTTTTTAAATTATGATTTTTTTTTTAGAAAATTTAAGATTACAATTTGAGCAACTGAAAAACTTTCTGTCTTAGAATAAATTTGCTTACTCAATCGTATTTTTATTTTGCGATAATTGTTTCAGCACATTCAAAAGAATTTTTTAACACATTCATTAAAACTTTAATCACTCTCGAAAACATTCTCAGCACATCAGAAAAATATTTTTTTTAAATTTCTAACAAAAAAATAAATTTTTATCTTTTGTTTACATCAAATTCGAACGGCAATAAATGGTCTTAGAATTTAGAATAAAATAGTAAAACCATCAAGTTAAAAACTCACTAATCTTATTGGTTTAAAGAAAATCATTCGTGATTCGACTGAGCTTCATGATTTAAAGTTATTTAAAAAAAGAAAAATCAGATATTAGTGTCTTATTTGTCTTAGAAAGGCTTTCTTATCAATTCTTTAAAAGTTTTAGTTTTTAAGTAAAAAATTATTTTTAGTGTGGTGATTAGGTAGACCCTTTTATTTTTAAATCGTCACAATTAAAAGAAAATGAATTTTTACTCTTTTTTGTTAATTTTTTGATTTAAATTAGGGATTGATAAATTAAAATTTGTGACGAAGCTTAAGGATTTTTTAAAAATTGCATTTTAAAGGAGTAAAATTTTTTTAAAGCGATTCAAATCTTTTATAAATTGTAGTGATGGGCCCTAACTAAGCTAAGTTAGCTAAGCTAGCTAAAAATAAGCTAACTAGTTTTAGTTAGCTAAAAAATAAGCCAACTTAAATTTAGTTAGCTAAAAATAAGCTAGCTAATTTTTAGTCAACTAAAATTTAGCTAACTAAATTTTAGCAAGCTTAAAATAAGCTAACTAAAAATTAGCCGACTAATTTTTAGTTGATAAAATAAGTTAGCTAAAAAATTTTGGACCCTCTTTTTTTTATTTTTTTGAATCATTCGTTTTTTTTAATGGATTATTTTTTTTTAAAAAATTTACTAGTCATAAATTTATAGAAAAAATTTTTGGACCATTACAAAATGAATTTATCGATAAAATTCAATATATTCCTATCATTAATATTAAATAAAAATAAAATTTATTCTCAATATACTCATAGAAAATCCTTTTGTTTAATTTAATTTTATTAAAATAAATAAAATGTCAGAGTTTATGAGTTTCTGTACTTCGCAGATGTGTTTTTTTATTTTTTAAAACCCTTTTTTTAAGCAAAAAAATTTAGCCAAGCAAGCTTAATTTTAGCTAACTAATTTTTAGCTAACTAAAATTTAGCTAGCTAAAAATAAGCTAACTAAAATTTAGCTAGCTAAAAATAAGCTAACTAATTTTTAGTTAGCTAAATATTAGTAAGCTAAAAATTAGCTAGCTTATTTTAAGCCAGCTAAATTTTAGTTTGCTAAAAATAAGCTGGCTAATTTTTAGTTAGCTTATTTTAAGTTGGCTAAAAGTTAGCTAACTAAAAACTAAGAAAAACTCCCATCACTAATAAATTGAATATTGGTTAAAAGCTTTTTACATAAAAAATTATTGGTAAAGCTGAAAGCTTATGGAATCGTAGGTGAAGCGTATGAGTGGATAAAGTCTTTTCTTTTAGGAAGAAAACAAAGAATAGTTTTAGGTAAAATCTTTTCAGATTGGGAAGAAGTCACGAGTGGAGTGTCTCAAGGTCCAGTACTAGGTCCTATACTTTTCGTTATATACACTGTAAAAAATAAAAGCGACTAAGACACCATTTTTAGGCGCTACATCTAGACGTCATCTTGGAGAGTTTTCAAGACGCTTTTATTAGTCACTATTTTTTAGGCGCTTTTATTCAGTCATGTCTTAAAAAAAAACGTCTAAAATTAAAAGTGCCTAATTTAAAAGCGACTAGTTTTAAATTTTTCATTACAAAATTTCGATTTTTTTTTCAAACAAGACACTTTTTTTTAGCCGTTTTTTAGTTAGACACCTTTTTCTTTAAAAACGACTAATTTTTTTGACGGCTAAAAAAAAGCGTCTAGTTTTTCCAAAAAATTGCTAAAAAATTCAATTTTTAGACGCTTTTAAAATCTAGGCGCTTTTGAAAAGTTTCTTAGTCGCTTTTATTTTTTACAGTGTACATAAATGACCTTAGACCTAATTCAAAGTCCATGTTTATCTTATGCTGATGATTTAAAAATGATAGGTGTATTAGGTAAAGATGAATTAGTCTCTAATAAGTTACAAAATGATCTAAATGAGTTGTTTAACTGGTCAAAAAAATGGTCGACTGAATTAAATTTATTAAAATGTAAGACTTTGTACAACGGAAGAAATAGAGTGAAAACCATGTACGCAGTTGGGAATGTCAATTTAAAGGAAACAATTGAGGAAAAAGACCTGGGTGTTTTTGTTACGAATGATCTTAAGTGGAGTAGACAATGCTCAGCGGCAGCAGCTAAAGCTAACAGAGTATTGGGTCAAATAAGGAATTCGTTTTTATGTTTAGAAGACGAGACATTGAGTCTTCTTTACAAAGGACTTGTTAGACCACACCTAGAATATGCCATTAGTATGTGGAATCCTTCTACAAAGACAAGTATAAACCTTATTGAAAAAGTTCAGAGAAGAGCAACCAAATTAGTTAAATCCATAAAGAATAAAACGTATGAAGACAGGTTAAAATCGCTTGGATTGATGAATCTTGAAGATCGCAGAATGAGAGGGGATCTAATCCAAATGTATAAAATAGTAAACGGCATTGAGAAAATCAATTTAGTTAATAATGTGAATTTTTCTAAGAGTCTAAATTTAAACCTTCGAAGAAAAAATAACAAGAGACTAACGAGAGAATTAAGCAAATGTGGATCACATAGATACAATTTTTTAACGAACAGAGTTGTTGCGAAATGGAACGAGCTGCCTCAAAGTGTTGTTGATGCGGAATCTATAAATTTGTTCAAGTCGTTTATTGACAGAGAGATTTTTGGGATGGTAAAGGGAGAGAGAAATGAAAGACTGCCAAAGCTCTATCTGAACTAAACGCTTAAAAGCGTTAGTATAGTTACATATACTGCAGTTCTCAAAATACTAATACTATTACTACTACTAATACTATTGAATTTAATTAAACTAAAAATCAAATTTAAAATTGTCTTTCAAACACAAACCACTTACAAACAGATAAAATAAATTGCATGATTTGTATTAAAGCAAATTTGTCCATAATTTCAGCTATTAACAAGCTTAAGTTATTCTTAAATTTCAACTTAATTAAACGGTTATCCTAATTACCAGTCACCTATCGCCAAGCGGGTTAAAACTGCTCGTGAATTATCTTTTGCACAATAAAAATGTTTTTTCAACGTATTCAGGCGATTTTTCAATAAAAAAATGTCAAAAATTGATTTTTTGTTTTTTAATCTGTTTAAAAAAAAACTCTTTGAAGACGCCAGAAAAACGCCATTTTTTCAATAAAAATTAGAAGAAAAAATGCGATTTTTCATGTTTTTTTTTCAAAAAAACATTAATAAAATTCTTTGCATAAAAGCTTTGCATATAATGCCGTTTTTTTTTTTGCCTTTTTTAGTGTTTTTTTTTCGCGATATAATGCTCACGTTTGGCCCCCTAAAAACGGTACAAAAACACCAAAGATACAGACAAACAGTGTTTTAACAGTGTTTTTTTTGTTTTATTTTCTTTAGGTATTTAAATAATTTTCCAACGTGACAAATTGAAAGAGTGTCTGCTACTATATGATCTTTTAGACTTTTTAGAAATATTTTTCAATGTATTTTAGGGTTTGTTTGAGATCAATCCCGAAATTCAAAAGAAAAATGGCTCCCTTTAAAACATCCACCCCTAATTTTTTTAAAAACATACACTCGGGTGTATTTGTCAATTCTTACTAATTTTTTTTTCTAAAATGAACTTTTTTAACATAATCAGGACCTGCTCTTTCATAATCTAAAGTCTCTCTTTTCCCAAGAAATATTCTTTTCATAGGTTTTTATAAGGATTACCTAACAAGGATAATACACCCTATATACACTTTTGATTCATAACGATACACCCAAAAACACTTTTTAAATTCTGGTAGAGAATTTTAAACTGTCCATCATATTTTCAGCTCCCATGGCGTTTGACATTTAGGAAAAATTCGAGTTTTTCCCAAATATTTCGGTGCTAATCTTACACCCTGGATATTTTTGTTAAAAAAATTTTCAAAAATTAAAAAAATCCGATTGTTTGGGTTTTCTGAGGTCAAATAACACGAATTTGAGGTCGGTTTCTTAAAAAAACTGCATACTGACAAGTTAAACTGAACATGTTAGTTTCTCTATAGTATTTAAGGCATTAAATTAATTTTTTAGATAAAATCAGAGTAAATTTTAAGAAAGAAGGCATATTTTACTTAATTAAAATATCATATGCGAACTAAATTTTTTAAAATAAAGCAATTTTTATTCAATTTACCTGTTCCTATTAAAATTATTATAACCACATTATTTTTTCATCTCAAAACTTCGTAGAAAATAAAAATTTAATTTTTATTTTCGTCAGAATAAAGTACCTGAACCATTTTTAAAATATATTTTAACACAAATCTGTACAACTTCACTTAAACCCTCTGATAAATATCAAACTACAGTCCAGTTTATCGAAATTGCCGGATTATCGAGTTAAAACTACATAGAACCAAATGGAAATGGAAATTAGAAATCATGCCGAAAAAACGAGGTTTCCGGATTAACAAGGTTCGACTGTACCAACTTGAGAAAAAAGAGATCGGAAGAGATAGTTTTCTTACGAAAATAAAACTTTTATGACCGAAAAAAAATTAAAAAGTCTAATATTTTTGCTTTTTGGTCAATTTTTGGGTTAATTTTAAAAAAAAGCCGTTGAAATTGCTTTTTTATCAATTTTACTCTTAGAATTGATTCCAATTATATATTAAAACTAAATTTAAATTTTTTTTCTATTTTTAGTTAACTCTAGAATATTTTTGATTATATAAATTTTTTTCTTTAGTAAAAGCGGATTTTTCGATAGAATAAAAATCAATGTTTGACTTTACTCTAAGTATAAAGGCCGCATCATAGTATAGTTCTAAATATAATAATAAAAAATTGTAATTGCATGGTTTCGATTGTATTAAAGTCATATAGAGTTAAGCAAATTAAATTCCAAGTTAATGTTTTTTAACATAAATAACTTAAATTTACTAAATTTAAGTACCAATTTGTCAATTACGAAGAAATTCGGCATTCTTGAAAATATATATTTAATTGTTTTTGAGAAACATTCAATTATTTGATCTTTATTTCGAATATCATTTTTTAGATTCTAGTCAAAACTTGCAGTGAATAATAAAATCTTTGTGGATATAAGCAAGGTTTTATGGTAGTTATTGTTTCATATTTTTTTTGACTTTTAACCTGAAAAACGATTCAATTCCATATTTGTGTAAATTTTTTCACAAATTATTAGAAATACTTGTATGTATTATGGTATTTTCGCGACTTGATAAATTCCATGAACCCTCAAAGCTATTTTATTTGAGTCATTCTTCATTTTTGAGATAGTAACGCAGCATCATTTGTTGTAACGCTGAAAGTTTATTATATATCTTTTAGTGATTGTTTTTTAAATTTGTAAAGTAATTCCTTATTTTTTTGAATTGCTAAACTAGATATTTTTAAAATTAAGTCATTAAGCCATTAATCCAAACTTAAAGATCTAGTTTTAAGTTTTTGTCTATAAAAAGATTACCCTTCAAAAATCAAATTTGATCAGTCTTAGAACTTCTCACTATTTCTACACTTTCGTCTTTTAAATCTCAGAGAAATACATAAGAATATTAGACTTAAGGAGAAGTTGGATTTTTCAAGTACAAAATATTTTTTTAGATACTGTAATACAAAAAAACTTATTGCTACACTTTAATTTTTTTAGGCGGAAATTAGCCTATTTGTAAGACGCTTTTATGAAAAAGTGGAAAAAAAAAATGATTAAAAAAATTCACATTTAGGAGCATTAACTCTTTAACGACATTTTTTTATCTTATAAGAGAATTTTTTCCCATAATAGCGTCTTACAAACTTTTAAGCCTTTTCCTTATTACGGCCTAAAATATTCAATCCAATCTTAAAAAAAGTTTACCTTTATTATATGATCCAATTATTGGTAAACTTATTCAATCAAATAATTTCTTTTTTTTTAATTGGTTAATCTTATTTTGTTCTAAAAAGGGAAATTTCATTAAGGGGGAAAATAAAAAAGGGAAAAAATAAAGGGGGAAAATTTTACAGAGAAATTTTTACGGGGGGAAAATTCATAAAATACCATCTTTTTGATTTTTTTTGTTTCAAAAAACAAAAATTGGATACAAAAAAAAGTGTTTGGAAAAAGTCTCAAACCGACCGTAAAATACATAGAAAAGGATAGCAAACGGGTCAAAAATCAAGTAAAAGTAGATTTTTCAGATTTTAAACAAAAAAAAAGAATGAAATTAAATAAAAATATTTTTTTATTGTAGAAAAATTATAAATTATTCGAATTTACTATTAAATATTAATTAAATCTATGATTCAAAATCTCAGTTAACCGCTTAAGTAAAGAAAAAATAAATTTTTAAAAAATAATATAGTAAGCTATATTTCAGCTCACTTTAGTTATAATTAAGACTGTTGACTTTAAAAAAAATTTAAAAATTTAATTTCCATTTTCTAATGCAACAATCTTGACTTGAAGTGATCAAATGTGTATTATTTAACCATGCATTTGAAGTCAATGGATTTAATGGATGTGCATTTTTAATGTGAATATACTCGTTTACTTTGGCTGGTGTATAAACAAATGTATGTGTATCAACGCTCGATGATGCTAAGTGAGTCGAGTCAGGTGACCATGATAGATTTGTTATTTTACCAGCATGATGTTGCCATAAACCTTTTGTTATGTCATTGTAGCTTTTTCCATCTATTTTATAACATTTAATGTTTTTGGCATTATCGGCTACAGCCAAATATTCATCCGAGTTTGAATAACGAACCGAAGTTACAAAATCTCTTTCTGGTAATTCGACAACTGGAACAAAACTATCATTGACAATTTCATATATATGAACTTTATTATCCTTAAATTAAAGCTAATATATAACAAAAATTTGGCAAAATAAATTAGCTTAGAACATTAAAAAATTAGTGCGTGCTATTAGAAATTTTAGAATTTGTCTCGGAAAACAATTTGACTCTTGGGTTTTTCAGCAAGTTTTTCATTAGAGTTAATATTAAATAAGAATAAATATAAAAAATAAATTAGATTAAACATTGTTAAAATTTAGAATTTCTAATTTATATTTTGATTTTGATTTTTTTTTCTAATGAAAAAGGTACTGAAAAACCCAAGAGTGAAATAGCTTTCCTAAAAATTGTTATAGCATTTAATCAATCGGATGTACTCTAATAGTAAAGAACTTGGCCTTAACCCTAACCAGCTTCGAAATGGCAATTTTTTTTTTAATAAAAAATTTTTTTTTTTCTAAGTTTGAATTAGATTAGCCAAAAAAGCCTTATTTAATAAAATTTAAAAAATTAAAATCAAACACATTAATTAATGGTTAAGCAGTAAATTTGAGTTTGATAAACCAAGTGACCATTTTAATTTCTTGAAATTGGTATCCTTGTTAATTTGATATTTTTCCAAATATTTACTACATAGTGAATATGGACATGACCATTTGTTTTATAAAATTCGATTTTAGTTCGAAGAATTAGATGTACTCAAAATCATTGGATAAGGCAAATATTTTTTTCTATTTTTTTTAGCTATTTTGATTTAAACTTCAAAAGAAAAAAGCTTTATTAAAAAAAAAGTTGCCAAATATAAGGTGCGCCAATTCATAAACCTTAGCTAAGATTTGGCTGTTTTTGAGCCTTAATAACTCATGTCTACTCCGATAAAAATATTTCGAAAATATTTTGAATTATAGAGTTAACCATGCTTTATAAAAATTATTAATAGATTTGAAATAGTTTTCTAAAAAACCCAAACCATTCGTTAGATACTATCATCATATATTTAAATTTTTATTCAAAAAATTTCCGGAATAGCTAATCAATTGAAGAATATAATTTAAAGATATTAATGACTTGGAGCACCTTACTTAAGTCTTAAATATTAGTTAAACAACTTGGATCGATATAACGATCTAAGGAAAGACGAAAAAATTCCTTCCCTTCGGTTTTAATCGAGAAAATCCGAAAACTTGTCAAAGTTAAAATTTTCGAACTTAAACCACTTAAGAATATTTTTTTAAACTTACTCTTCCTCCAACTGCGACAAAATTTGAATTTCTAGTAATTGAAACACTAATTGACTCATAATCTAAATTTAATTGTGATGCAACTTTTCGATCCTTGACTAAAACCAATTGATTTATACAAGCAATAACAATATAATTTTTATTCACATCTAATCCTTGTGGTTGCGAATTCATTCTAATTTCATGAACATATTTTTTCTCTTTGACATCGATAAACTTAACTACATCATCGAAGCCACATGTTAAGACTTGTTCATTAAACGCGTCATATCGAATAGATTGAACTTGATTTTTATGTTGAGTCACTGAACCCGCCTTAACTTGATCCATTTCACCATTTACCGAATTCCAATAAACTATAACACCATCATGAGAACCACTAAAAATAATTGGTGTATCTGTGCCTTGATAAGCAACTTCTAAAGCAGTTATACTCTTTGAATGACCTTTTATTTTCTTAAGAATAAATCTATCACTCAAGTCTTCTTTTTCAGCTTTATAATTTATATAATTAATTTGACCTGATAATGATACAGTTAAGACATTATTATTTTGCCATAAACAACCAACTTGTTGGTCTTCAATACCATCACCGAATTTGAATTCTTTAACCAATAATTTCTCTTCAACTTTCCATATTTTAGCTGTTTTATCACCGCTAACAGTCAAAATTAATTGACTTGTGGGATCCCAACATAGAGAATAAATACCACCATTATGTGCTGATTCATTTTCTTTAATTTCATATAAAAAGTCTCCTGTCTTGCCATCGTAAACAAATAATTTTCCATCGGCACCACCTGAGGCGAATTTTTCTCCGTTTGGTGAATAACGAACAACATTTACAAAACGTTGATGTTCGTTTAAGGTTTTTTTCCATTTAAATGGTGGACCCTCAAAATAACATAATGAATTATCCTCACTAGCGACGACACATCTAAATGGTCGTGTTGGTTTTAAATCAACTGAATTTATGGGCTTAGAAGTTCCCATAATTTCACCAGTGCTCGTACCTGTGTCGGCACTGAACACATGACCAAATTTTTCTCGACCTTCACCGCCAACTAAAATTCGTTGATTATCCGAAGACCATTGCAAGTCTTTAATTGAACCGCTCAATGGTTGAAACTCATTTTTAAGTATGTGCTCTTTATTAACAGTATCCCAGATTCTTACTTTACCAGATTGATCTGCTGAGGCAATATAAAAACCCGATGGAGAGTATCTAGCAATATTGACTTGTTGTGAATGTTCAGTGTAAACGTCACATTCAAGTGGATTGTCAATATTACGAATAAAAACACTATTACCATTGACATATAAGAAATTTTTTCCTTTAGGATCGCCGCTTAAAAGTGTAAATGCACCACGGGTTGTACGTGGTAGAGAAGCGAATATATTAGTCAGAGAATAACTCATATTTCTATTCGAAAAAAAAATCTTAATATTTAAAAAGTTAAATTTTTTTTTCTTATTTTGATTTATTTAATAAAAAATTTCCCTCCAAAAAAATAAAAAATTATAAATCGACACTTATGGGTGATTAATAATTGAAAAAGAAATGAAAGAGCGAGGATTTAAATTTTTTTTGTTGAGAGCAAATTTTAATAATTTAAATGAATATTTTCTATCTTATTATTATTGTTTTTTTTAATACAAAAAGAGGATTAAGGATTTGATCTTACACTCTTTATTTTAAAAAAAAAGTTTTATATTGTTGTAAGTTTAGTTTTAGTTAAATGTTGCAAACGGTTTATCATTATTATTTAGTTCAAATAGTCTTAGAAATCTAAATTGCAATTATAATTTGATTTAAAAGCTTGAATTTTGAATATATCATGTGATTCCGTCATTTTTTTTACCTGCATAAATAAGTTTAATTTATTAAAATTTTTATTTTACATTAATTCTTTATAATTTGCCTTATTTGGTAAAATGGATCAATTTTCCATATAAAGTAATAGCAGTCATTTTGTTAATAAAGAATAATTTTTTTTAGTTAGTGCAATTTGAATACTCTTTTTTTGACTGAAAGTATGTATTCGAGTACAAATGAAAAAAGTTTTTAATTTCTTTACAGAAGAATTCGTTTTGCTTAAAGAAAATCATAATTTTTACAGTAGTTTTTAGGCTAATGGCGTACTTACGACATCAAAGACTTGTCCGTGAATTTAATCGCACAGAAGTTAACAAACTAAGACTGTTCTTTCGTAATTTTTTTCGAATTAACAACCCTATTGTATATTGCTTCCACACACTCAATTTACTGATTGATACACTACACTCTAAACATCTTACAAGGAAAAAATTACATCGCCGAAAATGCATTTTTGAATGATTGAATTTACACTAAAATAAAATTCTAATTAAAATTGGATATTTTCTTATTGAGATAATATTTAAAATTAAATAAATTAAAAGCTTAACAGCGCTTTGACATTTAGTTCTGTTTTTCTTCTTCTAGAAATTCAATTTTTTTTTGTTGCTTAAATGTACAAACTAATGAGAGAGGAACAAATATTTTCAATTTGATAAGAAAGTATCCATAAATAAAAAAAGCAGATTTTCAATTAAGCAGAATTTCGAAAGCAGAATTTCGAATTTAGGATTCTTTATTCTGTGTATTAAAAAAATCAAAAAAGAAATAAAGGTTGTCTTTTAAAACTAATGCTAAATCCAAAGCTCTGAATATTTTCTTCAGGAATCACCACAACATTGGCTCTTTCAATATCAAAATCAACTGGCAGACCATTAAGGATATTGTCAAGTACTTGTAAACAATAGTCCAAATTAATTTTTTTATAAGAAGATAACTTCCAATCAATATGACCCTTAAAAAGCTTCTTTTCAGCTTCAAATCCGCATTCTTTCACTTTCTTATAGACGTTGCCCCTTTTTATGTGTTCATCTAAAAAAGGACTTGATAAATTCAAATCATTTAGCTTGAATCTTAAAACTACGTGAGAAGTTTCGTGTAAAACCAATCTAATGAAATTTAATTTTGCAATAGTCATCTTTTCTTTTTCGCCTAAAGAAATCTTTAAAAATTCAACTATAGGCCTAATGTTTACATAAATACGATCTTTACCAGAAAATCCATATAAGCAAGTAAAATTGCTATTGAAAAAAATTAGTTTTAAACTTTGGTATTCAAATACGTCGGAATTAGATTTTGAAGAAACAATTTCCCTAATTGTTTTATCAATAATATCAGTAAAACTAAGACTTTGAATCAAAGTTTTAAAAATTGATAAAAAATCATTGAAAATCGGATGATTGGTGTTGAAATCAGGTTCAATAGAATCAAATTGTTCGAAATAGTTAATAAACATTAATTCTATTTCATATTTATTTAATAAATGACACTCAGTCTTTCCTGCATGCAATAAAAACAAAGATTGTGCAAGGATTCTTTCTGAACATTCGTCGTTATTTAAAAAATCGAAAAATTTCTTTAAAAAGCAAGTATTGAATTTGGGACTTTCCTTGATAGCTGGATTCATACAAAAGTTTCTAATTAAAGATTCCTTTGCTATTTTTATTAGAGTCATCTCGTCGGAAGTATATGGGACCAATAGCTTTTCTGTCTTTTCAGGAGTCAGTTGATTTAACTCATCTAATAAAATTTGAAACGAAAAAGGCTCATCTCTATCTACACATTGATTGAAAATCCTTTCAAATATTTGAATTGACATTTCTTGTAATTTTCAAAATTTCAAAATTTAACTTTAAACAATTATAAAATTTTTGAAAGAGAAGCTAGAAAATATTAAAGCAAGATTTTTCTAGAAATTTAAAAAAAAATTAATTTATGTCAAGGATATAAAAGCTAGCAATTTTCTTTTTAAAAAGCCACATCTAAAAAAAAGCGTATAAAGAAGTTAAATAAAGAAAACATAATAAACATCGCAGTTTGATTAAGTTTCCACGTCTAATAGACTTCATTTTATGCTTTTCTTAGATAATTTCAACAAACGCGATTTTTTTATGTATTTTAGCATTTTGTAAATGAATGTGGAAATTTTTATTGCACTTTTTGAAAAAGAAGTCTAATAGAAAAAAAGTTTCGATATAATTAAACACTCCATATTTAATTACGTCCAGAAAGAAGTAGTTACACATTTTCGATTTTAAAATAATGAACTTTTCAGTTTCAGTCAAGGAAAATGTATCTTTTTTTTCCGAATTCATTCTTGACATAAATTCTTTTTTTTTTATTTAGCTCTAGTAATTGTTGACGAGAATTTCCAATAGAAATTATAGTTTTTGCATTGAAGAAAACTACTTAATAAAGACCTTTTTTCTCACATAACTTGGAAGGGTATGGATGATGTCCTAGGTAATTCTTCTCTTTTACATATTCTTATTAAAATTTTATTTTATGTCAAGTTATCTAATGTTCAAGAATCATTAATTAGTAGTAAAAGTAGTAGTATAATAAAATACTGCAACTTTGGAAAATTTTTTCAAGCAGAGCTCTATTGATCTGTAGCAGTCGTTTCCATGTGTTTCGACAACCATTCATCTTGGCTTGGGTTTAAAACAGTTGATATTTATTTCTTCAGTCAAATTTTTTGGGAGCTGATTCCAATGGTTCAATATTCTATTTTATGACAAGTTAACTAACTAAAGTTTGACTATATCCTCTAAAACTATATATTGAGCTACAACAATTCAGGTTGCAACCTTCTTGTCTTTAAATTCGGCGAATTCTTTCTTTATAAACGCACCAAGAACTAATGGCATACTCTAAATAAGGGTGTAAAAGTGACGTATAAAGTAATTTTTTTTACCTCGGATAGAAGATATTTAAACGATTTTCTGATGCACCCTAAAACTTTATTATCTTTAGATGTAGCATATTTTTAAGTATACGCAAAATGCTATATATTTATACTGTAATATCTTGTACTGCGATAGATTGCGTTACATTTGCGGTTTGTTCCTCATTTTCCTCAATTATTTTTACATTCGGATCAAATAGACTATTTTTTTTTGATAGTTTTCTTTTTATCATTATTTTTCATATAGGACTTTATTGCAAGTATAATATTTTAAGTAGCTCCTAACGTTAGTCCTTTGTTCACGACTATTGATATCAAATATCACTAAATTCTAAGATCCCCATAAAAAAAGCAATTTAAATGATAAAAACAACTTTTAATCAAAAACTCGGTAATTTAATAGTGCAGGTAATTAACGGTCGTTCTCATAACATATGTAGAAATAAATAAAATATTTCATAAATCTATTTGATTTTGAGCTTTAGACAGTCTAATTTTCGGTCTTAAAAAAAATGTAATCCCCGAATTCATTTTAATTAATTTTTTTTTCACTTTAATCATTTACCGAACTAATTATTAACAATTGTAAATCAATGAAATTCAAACTAACTCTAAATATATATATTTATTTGACCCAAAAGAGTTAAATATTATTCCCTCAAAAATAAAAAATATTTAATTATTTTGATTAAAACTAAACAAATAGAAATAAAAAAAAACTCTATTTATTTGCTAACCTTATATTATTTTGATAATAATTAAATTTACAACGCTTTGAGAAAAACAAAAACAAAAAAAAGTACTAAACTATTGAAATAACTTTTTTTGTTTATGAACTTGATACTTAAGGACCACTTATACTACGATTTAAATTTATATTTTGATTTTAAAATGCAATACACCTTTTGACAAAGACAAATTTTAAAACATTTTTTTTGTAAACAAATATATTTATACATTTTTATATTATATAGACTCTAAAATAATTAACGACTCTTGATCATATGATGATAATTTTTAATTTTAATAAATAATAAATTAGGGAAAAAAATATATAAATTTTTTTTTTAAAAATAATTGTCATAAGTAATTCCTTAAACATTTTTCAAAAAATGCATCAGATTTTTATAATAAATTAAGCATAATTTTAATATTTTGTTTTTTTTTTTTTATTAATTTTCGTAATTATTTCCATCGAAATGAATGATTCAATAACAATAAACAAATCGAAGTTTCTTGCGCCCGATCGCTATTTGGAAGCATGTCCAATACGATACGAATGTCGATCGTTATTTATGTATTTAATGGAAATGGAATATTGTCCCGAGACAGAAAACATTGAAATATTGTTAAATTATCCGGAAAAAAATGACGTGAGATATTTTAGTGATGAGCAAAAATTACAAGTATTTATTACGGATGTTAAAAAATTTGCTTTTCCCTACATGAAAATAACTAGTGAAGATAATTCGAATCGTTTTAATTCATCACTAGTTCAATTTTATACTTTTGTACTCACTGATGCTAATCGTATAAGACAATATGGCTTTTGTAGATCGGCACAAAACGGAAAGCATATATTATGTATTGTTAGTTATTTACCATGGTACAATGTGTTTATAAATATTTTAAATAAAATATCAAACATTATCAATGAAAAAGATGTAAGAATTTTATTTTTGCTTTATGAAAAATAAACCCAGTTATTATGACCTCATATTATATATATTAAAATTACGTATCCTAAACACCTTTATATTTTAGTTATCTGGCGATTTTCAGTTATAATTTCACAATTAAATGTTAATTGTGTAATTGGCACATTGATTAATTATCATAAACCATCGCTAAAGGTACCCTACTTAGATCGTAATCTTTTCAAATCGTTCGTAAAAATTTTTAATTTTTATTGAGCAAATATTTTAACAGATGATTGATTCGGTAGTAAATAAAAATACGTTGAGAAAAGGTAAAGTTTTTTTTTTGATGATGTCGAAAAAAGATTTAATTTGAACTTTTTTTTTATTTTGGCTTTGTATTTGTCTAGGAAGAGATTTATTTAAAAATTGATAGTTGGGAAATTTAGGATGTATTTGAAAAAGAGCTTTGTACGAATACCAACAAATTTATTATAAAAACAATTTTGATTTTTAAACATATCTTTAAAAATATTGTTTATTGTGCGTGGAAAAGTATTGGTTACGGTATATTTACAAAATTTAACGTAAGTTCACGGAATTCGACTAAATTTTTCAAAAGAAGCATGTCGGATTTCTTATTCTTTTATATAAGCCATGCAAGTAGAGTTTAGACGCGTAATTATACTTTGTCATATTTAGTCACACTTAAGCTTTTTCTTAGAAGTCACACTTTGTCATATTTAGTCACACTTAAGCTTTTTTTTGTAGTCACACTTTGTCATACAAAGTCACGTTAAGTAACATCTCAGACATAATGTCTTAAGTTGTCACAGTTAAGACACATAAAGGGAACATAATAGATTTATTCGTCACTTACAATTCTTAAAGGTATTAAGGATAAAATATATCTAAAGTGTGACTCTATGTTCTGTATATGTTCTCTATGTGTCGATTACTATCCCTCAAGCACCCCTGTATTTTACGAAATATAAAGACTCGTAATTTGAAACAAATTTATTAATTTAAAAGTATTCGGATGTGGACTTCCAATTGCTTTATTTAACTTTGAATGAAAACCTTCGACAAAATTATTTATCCGAGGTCCTATTGTTACATTATGGTTCCATAAGGCAATCGGAAATCTTCCATTTAACCATGTCGAATCGAAATATATAGGCATCTTATCAGTGGCAGTTTTTTCATTTTTGGGAATATTATCTTAAGTTAAATCAAATGCTGCTTGAATAGTTTTTCTTTAGACCAATAGTTGCTAAGTGACGCCATATAATAAAATGGGAATCAACTGAATTGAGATTAATTTTTTTTTCTTGTATGCTATTTTGAAACAAGATTCACTTTTTCATGTGATATTTGTTTTATGAGATATTTTGTTTCTTTTATTTTGAAACTCTCGGAAATGAAAATGTTATAAAGTTGGAAGACACCGAAAATAAATCGTTGAATACATATAACTAATTTAATTCTAATAGGATTCTATATAAAAATTTTATATTAAATATACTGCGGTTAATTCTACCATAAACTCTCGTTCATAATTACATGTAATAATAACAAGATTTCTGCTATAATTCCGCTGGAGGCATATTGGAATTATTCTTCAAAAAAAAAAAAAATATTTTTTACGATTTTTTTTCTATAAACTAAATTTTGGTCTCGAAATTGATGCAAAAACTCTATTTTCATTTTTGTGATAATTTACAAGTAAAAACAACAAAACTTAATGCCGAACTTAATCGGATAAAGGATGAAAAACACGAATTTGAAAATTTAATAAGCTTTAAAATACATGTATCATATCACGGTAAATTTTCGGAATTTTTAAAAAATCCGAAAATGCAGGAATGTTTTAGACTACTTATTACTTATTTTGAAGCTAATCAAAAAATTTACTTTTTAAAGACGAATGCTTTGTATAATTTTCTTGAAGCTTTATATGAATATGAACTACCAGAGCCTGGTAATTATGCACAAATATTCTCTCATGATGGTCTAGATGTAAGCTTTTTGTTTAAACTATAAAAATTGATGATATTTGTCAAGTTGTGTTTTTTTTTCTAATTTAGCAAATAAGATTCCAATGTCCAGATCGACGAGTTCTAGCCTCAATTCAAGAAAATGTAATTTTTAATCATTTAAAAAATTAATTTTGACATTTATTTTTCATAAATTAAAATTTAAAGAGAAATTTATTGAAATTTTTTGCATTTTTCGACTTGGACAAACTTATAAAAATATTTACAGCTCTTATATTAGAGCGATCTATTCTAGTCGTATCAAAAGACTTAGAAAATTTGACATCATGCGGCCTCTCATTCGAACATTTAATCTATCCATTAGAATGGCTGCATACGTTTGTCCCAATCGTACCAGAACATATTGACTATCATGTATTCAATCAACCGTTTCCATTTATCTATGGTGTTCACACACTAATTTACAATAAATTAAACAAATCTCAAATGGACAATTGCATAATATTACTTTTAGACGAACGTCAAATTCTAAATTGTGAAAAAGATCACTTACCACCTAAAATAGAGGCCTATTTGACTGAAAAACTCAATTATTTTCGAAAATCCGATGATACATTTTTTAATTCAGCTAGTAAGACTTATGATTTCTTGCATACGGGACCATTAAGGCCATTTTTAGAGAGTGTCCTTATGATTATTGATGACTATAGAAAATATATTTTATTTGATGAATATAAACAAGAGTTTAAATTTGATGAGACTATATTTTTTAAAATGAAAAATGTTTTAACTGAATCGACAGCACAGCGTTATCAATCGAATGACAATGAATTTTTTCACGAGTTTCGTGTAACCCAGGCCTTCGAGGAATTTTGTCGTGATCGCTGCGAGTATTTAAATCGTGAAAGAATTTATTTAGCCAAGTCAAATCCGTCTTCAACTTCATCGTCCTCTATGTCTAATTCATCTGTTTCCTCAGCGAATTCGACTCAATTTCAAAAAGATTTTATAGATAATTTAGTCGAGCAATTCGTCTCTGATAGATCTAAATTTTCATCAAAAATAGTAAGATTATTTTTTAAAAAAATTTTAAGTTTTTTCAAAATTTTACTTATTGAATTTTAAGGATAAAAAATTTCAAGATTTTAAAAATAAGGTAAGTCAAATATCCAAAATATTTTTAACACTTTGGCCGAATATTTTCGAAATTTTTCAGTTTATTCACATTCAATCGGATTTGTTATGAATAGAAACATCTTGGTCATTTATATGTTCTAAAACAATGAACATTCATGAACATTGAGTTCCTTTTTTTTTTTATTGATTTTAATTTTTGTGAGCGCTCTCTATCACATACAAATTTTTATTTAAGAGTATTGAATTCTTTATAGAGTTTTTAATTGAACTAGATTTTTTAGTTTTATCCTAAATGGTTTTAAATGAAAAAAATATCATTTTAGAATAATTTCATAAATAAGATATTTTTATTTTTAAAGCTTTATAGTCTCATAAGAATTTCAGAAAAAAATCTTTAATAAATTATCATGAATATTTATAAAATAATTACCGAATTTCCGTGCTGAGTGGAACATGCACTAATTTTCTGATTGGTCGATTTTTTTTTCAACCAATCAGAAAATTGGGTTCTACTCGAAAATTCGGGTTTTAGTGCATGCTCGACTCAGCACGGAAATACGGTATTAGTATTTACAAATATTCAGAAATATTATTGAATAATTATGAATTTTCGGCATGAAATTTAACGAACTTAAGTTAGTAGTCCTAATAGTATTAGTAATAGAAAATGCAGTAAAGGCTAAATCCACGCGATTAAGTCCTTAATTCAGTAATGATTCAGTAATGTTAAAACATTGTTGAATAATTCTTTGTGAATATCCAGTTTTATTTACAGTACAATTTTAAGTTAACTAAGTTTCGAAGCCTGGTTTAAGCCGCTCTTAAACCGCGACGAAACCAAGTTTTGAAGCGGCTTAAGCCGCTCCGAAACTTTGGCTTAAGTCGGGTGTTAACTTAATTCAGAATTGTACTGTAGTAATAAAACTGTAGCAGAAAATAAACTTCTCTTGTTAGTTTTACTAAATATTGTAATGTTAGAAATAAGAGAGTATAATTGACGGTTCTGGATAAGTATCGAAAGTTAGGTAAGGTTTTCATCCGAGCTCAAGAAAATTAAGTATTTTTTGTTTAAATTTCTGCTTGTCATGTGAAAATTGTTTATTCCATTTCAAGTCATTTAGATCTAGAATATTTACTGATCTCTTTTAATATAAAATGTAAATATTTTAGATTGAAATAAGTAAAAAAAGACTTTTTTGAGAGAATAATTACCCTTTTATTCAAAACTCGAATTTTTTAGCCTCTAATTTTATTTTTATTTTAACAATTCATTTAAATGTGAAAATACACATTTTATTGCACGCATATCAGGGGGAAGATTTTAGAAAATCTTCAATGGTTTATGATTGATGCAAAAAAAACACATGATTCAAAGAATAGTCTCACGTAGTATTTCGCAAAGGTTTACAGTATACTTTAAATAAGTCTACTACCGTATTTTCTCAGATACAAGCTCACTCATTAATATAAAATTTGAAAAATATTTCAAATTGCTAGGGGGCGCCCGTTGTATTTTTTTTTATAATTGAAATTTACTTGAACTATTATGAGAACAAAAATTACTTAAGTTCAAAAAAATAAAGATTATAATTTAAGACGATAAGCCAGAAAAGAATTTATATTTATAAAAAGTATAATAATAAATTGATATTATATTTTTTAAAATCTTTTAAATCTTCAAAAAAAATTTTAATTTAAATTACCTTGGAATTTTTCGAATATTTACGAAACTAAATCGCGTCTATTTTAATCGAGAATAAATAAAAAACTGCTCACTTATTTTCGTATATAACCAAAAGAAAAAATCAGTTTAGTAAATAATTAGAAACAAAAAAAAATAAAAGAAAAAATATGTGATTTATTTATTAAGCTTGGTAAACTTTATAACAACCCAAACTAATGTTATTTACCAAGAAATACAACATTTATAGATTTAGACATTTTCGAAACATTTTGACATATCATGTTCTAGTAAAGACAAAGCTAATTAAGAATTCTTAATATTCTTTCGATAATTAAATATGGATTAAACTCATCTAGCTCTTTTTAGTTTAATTATTTCATTAAAAAGCAACCAACAAAAGAAAAAAGATTAAAAGTAGTCACGTCCTTTACAAATCTCTTTATTGCTATTCTTTACCAACTTTAATAAAATATAAAAATTTAGTTTCTTTTAATTATTTTTTTTTTTTATTCTTTTACCAAGATCCAAGATTTAATTGATTTTTAATAAAATATAAAGAGTAATTTTTTTAAAAATTTTTTTTTATTTATTGGTCACCCCTTTAGTTTTCTTTTTTATGTGTAATTTTGTTTAATCCCACTATAAAAAAAAATATTTTATAATTAAATTTATCAATTTTTTTTTTATGTTTTTGAAGGCCAAAGAAAAATCATCAAATTTAAAAACCAACTTGATCAAAACACGTAATCAACTAATAAAAAAATCGACTAGTATTGACAATGAACTAACTTCAAAATTTCAAAAATCAACGCCTATTAAACACAATCCCCTAACAGATATGGATAAGCAACGTGAATTCTCCGATGTTTCTTCGTCATCGTCTTCATCGAGTCTATCAACACCTGATGACTCTATAAAACCAAACGAAAAACCTTATACAATTGATTTGTCCAACGATCCCGATATTAAAAAATATTTTGATGATAATTTTATAGATAGTAAAATAGATGGTGATTTAATAGATATATCAGATACTATACCGAGCTCGAATGAACTTACCAAAATGGAAAATAAATTAGACAAAATAGATAATTTATTCGATAATTTATTATTAGATGAAAATGATAAAATGGGTGTTGATTCAAATCCAATAATTAATCCGATAAATGAGGATACAAGTTTAAAGTCTATTTTAAATGAATTCGATCCATTTTCGGATAAACCAAGTGAACAAGCTCAATCTAGCCAAACTAAAACATTTAATCAATTTAGTAATTTTGCTCCAAAGCCATTCCAACCGAGTTATTTTGTGAAACCAAGTCAAAATGTTAGTCAACAAGTGACGAATTTAAATACAACAAATTATACACCTTATAGACAAGTACAGATTAATCCGTTCGGACCAACGCCGTTCTATTCAAATCCTAGTCAATTTAATCAAATTCATGGCTATCGGCCTGTTAATTTTCAACCTACTAAAAATTCAAATTTACCACTTACTCAAAATCAATTGAATATGAATAAATTGATGAATAATTCAAATTCGATTAATAGAAATGAAATGGTAAACAATAGAAATAATTTATCGTTTGATGACGATTTTAATCCCAGTTTAAATTGATTTATTTAAAAAGAATTAATTTCACGAGAATTCAAATTTGTATTAATAATTGATGTTTTTTTATTTTTTAAATTAGAATTTTTTGCTTCCTTTTTTAAAAAAAATATTTACGTAATTTTTTCCATTTAATTAATATAAAAAGCAAATTTTTTTTTAACAATTTTTTTTGTCGTATTATACATAAATTTGAATATTCAAAAATTATTTTTTTATTTAAAATAATAAAATTTAGTAGATTTTAGTATTTTTTTATTTTGCTGCCAAAAATGCTGTCATTTTACCAACGACTTTCCTTAATACATTTAACATAAGTATACGAATATATCGTAGAAAAATAAGCTTCACCAAACCATAAACCCTAGTTTTATTTTCGGTGTTTTCGAAATCTGATTGCTCCCTTTAATTATGAAAAATTTCGACTCAAGCTTTTCATATTGGAAGAAGGCACTTTTGATTATAATATTTATTAAAAAATTGATAAAGCAACATTATTTTTTCTAGAAAAATTTTTGAAAACTCAATTTTAAATTATTTTAGTAAACTAGGGTTTATCGTTTGGGTAACCTTACCATAATCCAAGTTTCGGTTTGTAATGAGTTTTCTGATTGATCAACAAAAAAGAAAAATCAAAAGCTCATTAAAAACCCAAACTTGGATTTTGAATTAATTAGCCACCCTAGTTGATTCAAGGGTCTGGGTTAAAGTCCACACTCCTGACACAAAAAAGTTTCACCAAAATAAAAAAAAATAAAAGAAAAGATTTCAAGTCTAAATGTAAAAGTTCAATGCCCTGCAGAAAAAGAGAAAATTTGTAAGATCCGACGTAGAAAATTTCGTGAAAGAATAAAAAACAAATTTAGGAATCCAAAATTTAAGACTCTTGAACAAAAATTTGCTTTTTATTCTAATTCCTAATTGCTTTTTTTATTAAAAATACTCTGAATCAATCAAGATCAAATAATTTGTTTTTTTTTTAATTTTTTAAGATACACTGTCAAATATGACTATTGAATGACAATAATTTTAGGATATTTTCAATTAAATAGATATTCCAGGATTTTGTTTTTGCTTTTTCTAAGTGATGAAGCATGACATGATAAAATAAAAAATATCAATTTGTGCATATAAATAGAATCGAATATATTCCGAAAATAAAATATACAATTTCATCAATTCTCCTATATTTAGTTTCGAATAAAGAAAATCAACAAAAAATCAAAATGTCTTGTGGATTAGGTTTAGGTTATGCTGGATTAAATGCTCCATTAGCTGGTTATGGTTTAGACTTTGGCTTGAGTGGCTTAAATGGTTATCATGGTTTAGGTTTAGGTTCATATGGTTCTTATGGTAATGCTTTAGCTAGTCATGGATTAGGCTTTGGTTTGGGAGCTTATGGTTCATATGGTCACTTAGCTCATGCTGGTTTAGCTGCTGCACCATTAAATGGTTATGGTTTAGGTGGTTGCGGTTCTGCTGGTCTATTCTAAACAATTACAAAAATCAAAATGTCCATTTAGCTTTTTTGATTTTTAAATCTTTTTTAAAAAATTCTTTTTAAATGAGTATCTACATTTTTTTTAAATTCATCATTTAAAAGTTTTAAAAAGCTTAGTTTTTATAAATAAATTTTTTTACCGGTAATTCAAGGTCTTATTTTTTTAATTGTTTATTGTCCAGGAATTTTTTAGGCAAGTACTGACCAGAAGTTTTATGCTGACTATGTAAGGAGTTTTTTTTTTCTGGTCACATAATAGATGACCAGTTTGAAAAATAAAATAAATACAGAAACGTTCAAAATTATTTTTTAGTTTTTACGTTAAAACTTTTTACTGAAGATACAAATATTATTCAATCTTAGCCTAATATAGAAAAATTAATCATAAAATTCAATCATTCAATTAAAAATTAGTAATCTGCTGTAAATATAATCGTATAGATGTAATTTGGTCAAAAACAAAAATTATGTTTATCAGTAACAAATGACAATTATCCCACATCATCAATTGACATTTTTAATCCATTTGGAGTAAGCCGATTAATATAAATTTTAAAAATAAAACGTTCAATTCTTTTTATCAGTCTATGTTGATAACATTCTAAGTTGTATCTACTGATCTCGGTTTTTAGCATATTAAAGTCATCTACTGTTCTGAATGTTAGATTTATATGTAAGAGCTAAGAAGGCATAAGCCGTTCGGGAGAGTCCTAGGAGAAAATCCCTCAAAATTATTTTTGTAAATAAAAAAAATATTTGAGAGCTTATAAATACAGTTATAATATATATTAGCTAATTTTTTTAGAAAAAAATTTATCGTTTTCCGGCTTAAAAATAATTTTAAAAATATTTTTATCTCCAAAGTTTTTTTCACGCAAAAAATTTTTTTTACAAAATTTTACGCAAATACCATAAATACCGATATTATCCCAGAAAATAAGATTTTTAGATTACGGCTTTTATGGTAAAATATGTTGAATTCATCGTATCATAGCAGCACTGTATATCTTTTGATAAATAAGTACTGGAAACAAGATATGTAGTACGTTATGGAGGATAGAAGATAAGCTTTAAAATGATATATAATATTAGTATATTTATCGCATTGAAAAAAAGTGTCATCCCTCCTTAAAATTTATGATAAAATATGTTTAAACTCTTTGATTTTTCATTTAATATAATATACATTCCGTATATGTTCCGTATTTCAGTATCTAATATTCCGTTAAGTCTTAAAAAATCATTCCGTATTTTAGTTTTGATTCCGTGAATTAAAATTCCGTATTTCATCCTATTCCGTTATCAGTGTTCCGTATTTTAGCATGTTCCGTTCTGTGTTCCAGCATTCCGTCCTCACATTCCGTTTTTTAGGGATACCATATTTTTAGTACACTTGGGTAAAATAAATTGATAATGACATAGTCGAATTTGGGGAGAATGAATGATCTTTAAATTGGAGCCTCACCTTATGAGATAAATAACAATCTTTGGATTGAATATAGTCGCTTATTAATTGTTTTTCTTAGTTCAGCAACGAATCTACATTACGGCGAGTATCAAATTAATAGTATTAATTGAGAGAAACAAAAAAGTAACAACTCGACGAGTTACATTTAGACAGATATTAATTCGACATAATTTAGTGAATTTTCGAAAGTGTTAATTAAATAGAATAAATTCGGCGAAATCATTTTGATGTAATTAATTAATTTTTAAACTAACGCAGAGATATGATATTCTCTTAGAAAGCAGAGTTTATCGTTAATTTAATTCGTAAATATAAAAAAAAAATTTTCTCAGTGCAAACATCTACTAAAATACATTTATTGTAAAAAAGAAATTAAAAATTTCAAGACTCAATACACTTTTATTAAAATTACATCAGAATATTTAAAAAAAAACAAGTTTTTAAAAAAGTCTTTTAAAATTAAATTAAAAAGCGATTCTAAGTAATTTTATATTTAATAATTAATTTTTGTCTAAAAATAAATTTTAATATCGATAACTTAATTTTTCGTCGGATTAATTCACTTTAATTTGATTTCCCCGATTTATTATCTCGCAAAATAAAAGTCATCGAAATAATGGTCTCTAATTGATACTCTCGAAATTGTATTCGTCGAATTGATGGAATACCTTCAGCACCGTATTTAAATAAAGTCATTTTATTGCCTTTTATGACCCCTTGTAATTCGAAACAGTCGCTTATTTCGATGTTGTTATTTTCAATAAATATTTATTTTAGAAAAGAAAGGCTTCATTTGTTACTGATAAACATAATTTTTGTTTTTTACCTATTTCCTTTTATGATTAATTTTTCTATATTAGGCTCAAATTGAATAATCTTTGTACAGTAGCTATAATATAAATGTTCGTCATAAAGATCATCATAAACATAAAGATCTTAAAATTGAAAATTAAGGCTAATTAACATGGGTTACGGTTACGGTCAAAACTTACGGTTGACTTTACATTTATATTACAACCACTGTATCATCAGAAAAAAGTTTTACTAAAAATTCCATGAGGAACTTACAATATCATTAAAAAGTGTAATTGACCAAGGATACTGCCTAATGGATCTGATTTTTTTTCATTAATTTTAACATTTTGAACACGATTTTTATAAAAGCTCTTAAATTTAAAGCTGAATTGGAGAACCCATATTGCTAAGCTTAACTAATAAGAGTTCAGAATCGATTGTATCAAAAGCTTTTTTAGATCAATAAACAAAAGAAGACTAAAATTAGCTATGAAAATAGGAGATGAAAATCTGTAAGCTTAGGAGAAAGTGCTTTAAAATTAGCATTAAAAGCTAATATTAAAATACCCCCAGAAATACTTTCTTAGTTGAAATTAGAATAAGAACCAGTTAAAAATCCTAAAGATGAGGTCCAACCAGATGAAAAAACATTTGATGATGCGTTAGAACCAGAAGTAACTGACCCAAATTTTATTGATATTTTGAAGGCACTCACTAAATCTATTAATATCAATAAAAGTCTAAGAATAGAAAACCGAAAGTCCCCTCAATTTTGATAAAATTAAGCAACATATGCTTAAAGAATTAAGACCAAATTTTTCACCTTGTAATTTAGTAGCTGAATTTTTTAGTGCTAAACAAAATCCCGAAGAAACTATCGATAAGTTTGCTCATCGACTTTTAGAATAAACTATACAGGCATAATGTGAACAAAGAAAATTATTTGAGGAAAATATTTGTTATGTTTTTAGACGAGGCTGTGATAAAAAAGTGCAAAACTTTTTAGTCTCATATAAGACTAATGATTTTAATTCACTTTTGAGCCTCGCAAAAACTATCGATAATAATAACAATGAGCAAGAGAAAATGTCTTTAAATAAAATAAGTGAAGTTCCTATGAAAAGTTTCTGTAAAGAAACTCAATCAATTAATTCAAAAATTAAACAAAATTTTAGTAAAAGAGAGGCAAATAAAAAATTTTGTCATTTCTGTAGAAAGAATAATCATTTCAGTGTCCAATGAAATGTAATGATTTAGCTTTGCCAAACATTAAAAGACCAGACGGTAGTGAACGATTTTGTGTTGACTACCGAAAAGTAAATAACGTTACCCTTAAAGACAGTTACATCATTTGACTGTACATCCGGATATTGGCAAATAAAACTTGTGACTGGATTATATAAAAGACAATATATTGTCTTAACTAGTTTATTAAATAAGTACTTTGTTATTGTTGGATCGATCTGAAGTTATAAAGAATAGAATCCCTATTTA
>NTPY01000778.1:578669-591911 GCA_002922825.1 Brachionus calyciflorus | reverse complement strand
TAAGCAAAAGCACCGTCTTAAGAGCCTCTTAAGCATAGCTTTTTGACTGCTTAAAATCTTTTAAGACGGTCTTAAGAAGCCTCTTAAACAGACTGTCAACTTATTTCAGAAATGTACTGTAGTAAAATTCCGGGACTTAAAAAAAAGTGGGATTTGTATTACCTCGGGGCTTATAAACAATTACGAAAATTGTGATTTAATAAAATTGTGATTTAATTTAAAATAATAAAAGTCTTCCTCGAATAAAATAGTGATTTATTTTATAAACCGATTTTTCCTCAATTTTTTCCCTTTCTACTACTTTTTCTTCGGCTGCTTTACATGCAAATTCAACATTAGAAATTTCGTCATGAGAATTATGATGAGCATTAGTAAAACGCGCAAAATCGTCTAAAGTTGTTACCGATGAGGAACATTTTCTATTTTTACAAAGCCAATACACAGTTCCATCTTTGTTTTGCCTCTTGTATACGTAGATATATTTACCAATTAATATACTATCTCGACCTTGTTTCGTTTTTTGTTTAGAAAAAGGTATTGTAAAAGTGTCAACTTCAAATAAATCTGACTCTGATTCACACTCCATTTTTAGAAAAATTAACTTTTTAATAATAATAAATCACATATGAAAATAAGTCCCCTTTTTATAGAATCTTTCAAAAAAAAAGTCTCATTTTTTGATAATGTCTTAAAAATATATAAGGTTAGTAAACCATTTAAATTTGATTATTTGGAATATTTTCTTTTGTATATCGAACTTTTCTTTCGCATTAAAGAATTTGATCAGTTCAGCCACCTTCAAATTGTACAATTTCATTGCTCTAAATTAGGCTTTCACATCGTATTATTCAGGCCTGTTTAAATTACAGTCTAACCTCGATGTTGTCAACCTTGATTCTGTCAAATTTTAATTTTGTCAGCAATTTTTTATTTACGGTCAGAAAAGGATTACAATCCCATTACAAAGTTATTTGAATTTGTCAACCTTTTTTTTGTCAATATTTACTTTTGTCAAGTTAATTTTACTCTTATTAGGTTAGATGCGCAATAGTTTAGCATGTATTTTTATTTTGATTTTGTCAATTAAAAAATTTCTCTGAAAAAATAATGCCTGGTCAGACATTTTATGTTATCACAAAAAAAGATAAAAGACGATAAAGTTGAAAAGAGCAAAAATTATTAAGAAATATGTATCTTTATCTTTATTTATTATTATTATATTAACGAATTAATTTTTACAATTATTTTTTTACAATAAAAATTTCAATTTTGTCTATCTTTGTTAACAACTCGATTTTGTCAACCTTTGTTGACAACTTCGAGACAGTCAATATTTGTTTTTGTCAACGATTTCCGTTTTACGCAGACCATTGACAAAATCAAGGTCTGACTGTATTTGCAAATTTAATGCATTAATTATATCATTAACGAACAAAAAATTTAATGCATTAGCATTAAATTAATTCCTGAAAGCTAAACAATGCATTAATTAAGCATTATTTGGCAATATAATGCATAAAATTAGCATTAATAAATATTTTTAGAGGTAAGGAAAGTATAAATCAATTTTCCTTTATATATTCAATAAAAGGGAATGTTCTATTCTTATTGTTTTTTATTAATGTTTTATCGACCGAAACATTCCTAATCAAATATAATAATTTTGAAAAATAACTTTTTCTTCTTCTTATTTTGAATAAAACAATTAAAAATATAATGCTTTTTTAATTATCATTATTTTAGAAAAATAAAATTAATGCATTATCATTAATTTTTTCTTGAAAAATTTAGCATTAATTATCATTAACAAAAATGTTAAAAAATGCATTAATTAATTAGCATTATTAATGCTAATTAAACAGGCCTGGTATTATTGAACAGAGCTTATCCAGTACTGGTTCATTAGTGTCATAAGGTGCTTTACTTTCCATTATATCTTTTGGTATACTATTTTCAAGTTGTTTTTCTTCATCGAGGAGTTCATTAGTGTATATATTTTTTAGACTTAAGTAAAAATCACATTTCAACGCATCAAGATTTTGGTTCAAATTTCAAAGCACAAATCTGTTGTCTTACATCTTGAAGATACAAAAATCATACATTTTACAAAATTACCTTCTATCCTTTTGAGTTAATCTTTCACTTTAACTTAATTAAAGATTTTCGAGGCCATAATATTTTTAAAAGTTAATTTATTAATTTATCGTGAGTTTTTAAATTCAATTTTTGTCTTTATAAAATTACAAAGCTTAATAAGAACAATTATTTCTGAATCAAAAAAAAAAGAAAAAAAATTTAAGAAACATCAGTCTTAAACCAAAGATAGTTGATTACATTAAAGAAAAATAGAAAAAAACTACTTGAATATAAAAATAAAAGTATAGTTTAATCATTAAAAAAAACGAATTAGAACCAAAGTCAAAAATATGGCAACATCGCTTTTTCATCACTATTTATAGACTCCTCCTAGAAATAATACTTTCGGTTCTTTTATGAAAATAAGTGTTAAATAATTTAATATTCGGTGTTAAAAATATAAATTTGAATTTTAATTAGTCGCTTTTCATCACTTTTTGTTTAATCTTTTACCGCTTTTCACACCTATCTGTTATTATTAGAACAATAATAGTGATGAAAAGCGATGCTCCCAAAAAATATATTAGCTGTCTTTCGTCTTCAAAGTTCTCTTTTAAAATTCAAAGAAAATTAAATGCAATCATTAGCGATTCATGGATTACAAAATATCGTTACAAATTTGAAAGTAATTTTGGTTATTAAAAATAAAATTTTTATTTATTTATTTAATATTTCAGCGCCATGGGCTGATTTCAAAAAAAAAAGAAAAGGTAAATATTTTCGTTTATGCCGTTTACTCCTTATTTAACAGATAGCCAGAAGTTACAGAGACAAATATGGTGCTTGCAACATATTAGTGATTTCAAAGATTTTGTCTTTGATATTGAAACAACGAAACGGCTTTTTAAAAAGCCGCTTTATGACCAGAAAAGCCGTCGACTTATCCAGAGGCACTTCCATGCACCTTTTAGACAAAATCTAAACTCAACATTTGGGTTTGAATATCTTTTAAACTACGCAACATATTTTACAACAAAAAGATTGAAATCTTTACTAAATGTTGAAAATAATTAATTTTTTTCTTAGAGATATATGAAAAAAATATAAATAATTATAATTTTTTTTTCAATTTATTGTAATTTAAATATTTTAAACTGAGCATCATATTTTTGTAAAATAAAGTTTTTCATTAATAAAATTCCAAATTATATTAAATTTTTTTAGCCATTTTTTACAAAACGTTACGTAAAAAATAGTAAAATTTTTATTGTTTTGAATTACAAAAAATTTAAATAATCGATTTTTTATAATCGATTAGCTCATTCCTCGCAATAAATTGATTATTTATTTATTTTATTTATAATTCTAGAGCTAAGGCCAACTCTTGGGCCACCTTTACAGTAAAAGAGCGTAATGCTTATTTATAACACAATTAAAACGAAAAAAAAAAATTTACTATTATTGTTGGCGTTGACCTTCCAAGAAGTCCACTTTTATTTCTGCGAATCTCTCTAAAGTAAAGTCAATTTTTAATGCGGCTAAGAGATCGCTTGTTCGGCATCTAGTTGATATTCCAATTATCTCTTTGATTAAGTTACCTTCATTTCTTTTGATTGTGATCATATTGTGTCATATTACACGTCGGGTCTAGTCGGTTATGTGAACATATGTTCACTTAACAGGTGATCATTTTATGTTCACGGGTTAAGTGAACATTATGTTCACCTAATATTTTGGCCCCGTTTTGGTGAACTATAAATCAATTTAGTTTTTATAAATCAAAATTATGTGAACATATAAAGGTTTAGGTGAACATATATACGTTTTGGTGAACATTTTGTGTAATGTTGAGGAAACAAAAAAAATTTTATTTCGATATTATTATTTGGGTCTTGTAAAGCTGACGATCAATGATCGTGAAATTTAATCATCAATTAATTTCACGATCAAAAAAAATAATTGAGCTAATTGATCGTTAAAATCACGATCAATTAATTTTTTCTACGATCAATATCTAATTGCAGAAAAAATAATACAATTTCACACAAATTAATTAAAAATAATTTTTTTTTACTGTTTTTTTTTTTAATTTATTTTATGATAAATATTGCAATATTTTTTCTTGAATTTAAAAAATATTTCAAAAAAAGTCTAAGAATGGATATTAAAGAAATAAAGGATATTATTTTTTCCAATGACATGAAACGTATTACTGATTTCTTAAAAGAAAAAAAATTAATTCAATCACAACCCCCAAATTGTAAAAAATGTAATGTTTTCATGAAGTGGGAAGTTAGAAAATCTATTTCTGATCGTTTTACTTGGAGATGCTCAAAATGTGGAAGTTCATCTACTATACGTTACAATAGTTTTTTTTCTTATTTTGATAAAGAGATCATTTCAATTTTAACCGTTATCTTCTATTGGTGCTTTCAAATGGTACAGTCTGATATAATAGAAATAGTCGATATCTCAAGGCCAACTATCAACAAAATTTTTCAGAAATTACGTTTAATAACACTTGAAGAATTGAATAAAGAAAAAGTCATTTTAGGTGGACCAGGTGAAGTAGTCGAAATTGACGAATCCCTTTTTGTACGAGTCAAACATGGTGTAGGGAAAGATTTAGCGAGAGAACAAATTTGGGTTTTTGGTATTTTTCAACGCTCAAATGAAAAGTGTTTTTTTTTTTAGTTAAAAAAAGAGATGCAGTAAATCTTTTAAATATTATTTACCGTCATGTAGCTCCAAATTCAATTATTTACAGTGACTGTTGGAGAGCGTACAATCGAATAAGTCGTTTAAATAAAAATTATGTCCATTTAACTGTTAATCATGACTTATATTTCAAGGATCCTGTTACTGGAGTCCATACAAATAGTATCGAATCTAAGTGGGGTGATGCTAAAAGCCATATAAAAAAAATGAAAGGGGCTAACAGACTTTACTTGCAATCGTATCTTGACGAATTTTGCTGGCGCCATAATAATAACTTGAGTCGCGCTGGAAGCTTAGGTGCTATTCTTGAGATAATTTCTAAAAGATACTCAAAACAAACTGAAGTAGATCAAGTAACAGAAATGTTAGGTGAAATGTTAAAAGATGATGGTAAAGATTTATTTGATGATGATTAGCCAGTGGTAATTGATCAAGTAGTCGAGCCAGTGGTAATTGATCAAATCTATAATGTTTTACCTTTAAGTTGCTGTACCCAAATAGATTTTGAGAAAGGTGTTTTAGCGATTGTTGATCTAATCAAAACAAATTTTGTCGACAATTATCGTTTTTGTAGTGATCTATCAACAAAACAACGTCAATTTATTTATCAAGTTTGTGATGATAGCAAAATATATCATACAACATCTGGAACAAGGTATAGAGTTATTACAATTGGAAAATATGCTGAATCAGGTAGAATTCAAATAGAAAATGAAATTGCCAGAATAAGTAACAAAAACTTAGAGTTTCATAATCATGTCTTGGAAATTGTAAATCAAAAAAATGAACCGAAGAAAAGAGGAAGACCACACAAAAAAAATTAACTAGTTTAGATTTTTTAAAATTGAGTATTTTTAATTAAAAAGATTATTTTTGATTGGTAAATTTTCGAATAAAAATATTGTTTAATTTTGATCGCAAAAATAAAATCAATTAAAAAAATCGAAGATCAATAATTAACTTAATTGATCGTGAAATTAATTGATCATTAAATTTCACGATCATTGATCGTCAGCTTTACAAGACCCTATTATTTTTATAATAAATTTTGCAAAACATTAAATATTTTTTAGTTTTAAAATAAAATATCAATACGAATTATTAAAAAAATAGCTCCTTATGTGATTTACTAATATGACTCTTTAAACCACTTTGTCCTTCAAAATATTTTCCGCAAATGTTACACACAACTGGGTCACGTTTATCACTCAAATCTTTCCAACTATTTCTTTCGCTTCTTTATTTACCTTTTTTTATTTAATTTATTTAACTTTTCTAATAATTTTTTTAATTAACTTTTTATGTTAAGAAAAATTCAAAATTAAATTAAATGGATTAATGAAATTTTATGTGAACATATGACATGTTAGGTGAACATATAAAGGTTTAGGTGAACATTTTTGTTCACAAAAAAGGGGCCAAAATATTAGGTGAACATAATGTTCACTAAACCCGCGAACATAAAATGAACACCTGTTAAGTGAACATATGTTCACATAACCGACTAGACCCTACACGTCTTGAAGCCATACCAAAGCACAGGTCTTACATATAAAAAAATCGAAAACTCGCAAAAAAAAGGATAGATTTATCTAACTATTTAAAAAAATACGATCGAATTGAGATATCGATGTCAAGGACGGTAATCGATGTCACGGACGAATATCAATTAGCAAATGAATAAAAATATATAAATTATCTAACTATTTAAAAAAATACGATCGAATTGAGATATCGATGTCAAGGACGGTAATCGATGTCACGGACGTATATCAATTAGCAAATGAATAAAAATATATAAATTATATTTTTCAAAACAAATTTATCTAATTGATTAATTAAGTTTCTTAATTAAGAAAAAAAATTAAAGGTAAATTGCTAATTGAATATATCAAAAAAATTTCGAAAATTTCTTTAATTTAAAAAATTAATTTTCTTTTATTTTCCGCATTTTTTCCTGCCAAAATCAACTAATGATAAAATTTAGATAATTGAGAAGGACCCAAAAAAAATATTTTAGTAAAAAAAAAATGAGACCCAACTTAAATAAATAAATTTAGATAATATCAAAAAATCCGCAAAAAAAGACATTGAAGTACTTTCTGCAATTATAACACATTGAAGTACTTTCTGCAATCGTTTTTTCTTGGCAGCTTTCTAAACATCAATTTACACAGTCTATTTAAAATTCCCCAAATCATAAAAGTTTGTTAGAATTTGATGGTTTTTAAGCCCTAACAACTCAATTAAATACTTATAAAAATTATTAAAGTTGAGAAAAAAAATAATTTTAAGGAAAAATGACTAAAAATCGGGTATTCACAGAAAATTCTTCAAAATAAAAAGTTTATAAAAATATGAGCCATCTTTGCTTAGTTTAATAATTATATATTTTAATGTTTATATGAAAATTTTTTAGAAGTGTTCTTCATTTGTTGAGATACTAAAGCTCACGATTTGGAGAACCTTAGAAATAGTTAAGTTACAATATTTTTAAAAACATTTAACTTAAACCTTAGATAACCGCTACCATAGATCAAACATCTTAAAATTGAAAATTATGAAGAAATTAAATAGGTTACGCTTAGGGTAAAAAGTATGAGTTAATCGTTGACATATCATTTTTAAGAACCAATCTTTAGTTAGCTAAGGAATAATATTATTGAAAGTATTTTAAACATAATATCTTTCAATAATTAAAGATTTAAACTATAAAAACTGCCATGAATTAAAAATTTTACGCTTATTATTTTCCAATTATATTCTTTCAAAAAATTGGGTAAAAATGTTCTATTTTGTATACTTAAAATAATCAAAAAAAAATGCCAAACGAAAGTCTTTCCGATTTGAAATTTGGTGAAGAAATAAAATGTGAACTTTTTTTTTTTTGAGGCAACGAATTTCAGGAACACGATTATTTATCATAGCTTTTATTCCGGCAGCGAAGCAACGAGACACTAATAGCTTTTTGTAAAAAAAAAGTCTACAAAATTTAAACATGTTATTTTAGAACATTTAAAATGACTGTCTTTAGATTAAATACTATAAGCTTCACTTATTGGCATAGATTCAATAATGTTCTTTATTGAATCTATGGATACTAATTAACTAGGATTTTCGGGTCTACTAAAGCTCAATATCAATGATACTGAAATTTGAATATCAATTAACCTGAGTATCGGATAATTGAATAATTGATATAGAAATTTTAACAATGATATTCAATTGAATATCAATTAGAAAGGTAAATAAAATAAAAATGTTAATTAACTAATCCACTACTCTACCATAAGGAAAAAAAAACTTAAATAATGTTTTACCTTTTATTGATCGTTTCTTTAGTACTTCTAAATAGTAGCGTGAGTCATCTCGAAATTATTACGCAGACTAGAATCAACTAATTTTTTGGGAGTTTTTAATCGACTTATCGCAATATCAAGTCGAATTTGTCCCTCTGAAGTTTATAAAACTTATAAAGTAGTTTTGATGCTGGAATAAAAATCCTTGTTTCAAAATAAAAATATCTGGTAGTCAGTATTAAATTTATCCATTCTTAAGAAGCTTATTTTTATTTAAGTCTAATCTTCACTTTGATTTAATTGCAAATTAAATAAAACATTTTGTTTTTTTTTCAAAGTAATTTTTACTTGCTTTTTAATCCAAAAAGAATTTACCTATTAATCAATAAATTATTTGATATTTAAATTTTAGACTTGATATTGGATTTGAATATCATAAAAATTTAATTGATTAATTGATACTCAGGTTAATTGATATTGAAATTTCAGTATCATTAATATTGAGCTTTAGAAGACCGGGATTTTCAAATATTCATTAAAAAAAACGCTTTTTATATGCTCTACTGAGGTTATCTTTGTATTGGTCCTATTATGGTCTATTTATGACGATGAATTCTCTATTAGATTAATTACAGGTGATCTTGGGCACCAATGGAGAACCGATATTTGTTTTTCTTGAAGCCAGTTTCGAACGGAATGAGCAGTATGTGAACTAGTCCAATCTTGCTGAAAAATCCAATCGTGACTCATGAAAAAAAAATCTCGGCTGATCTCGAAAAGTGATTTTGCAGGGTCTCCATGTACACAAACTGATTAATTCTGCCTGTATAAATAGTGTAACAAACAGTACCTTTAAGATGAATACATCCCCGAATTTCAATGGAACTTGCACTATTCTGCAACTTTGGTAAACAAAACTTACTTTGATACTTTTCGTTTTTGAAACATTTTAGAAACACTCTTAACATTCTGTAAAGTACTTCGAATTAGATTCATCACTGAAAATAACTTTTGACCAGTCTTTAACAGTCCACCTTTTTCTTTTTTTTCACAATTTGAGCCTTTTAACCGGTCCAATGCAGTCAAAAGAGGCTTTTTTATAGCAATATGTGATTTTATATTTTTCTTTAAAATCCTTTTTCTTTTCTAACACTAACATTCGGAAAGTTAGAATTAAAGTCAAATGCTAGCTGTCTATAGCTTATTATAGAATTGATTCTGACCTTTCTAAAAATATAAGACGCATCTCGACAGATAATCTTTCGGGTCTCCAAGACCTTGGTAATTCTTTGGTCATGGAGCTCATTTCATTATTAAACTTAGTTGGAAACACACATTTCCTCAATTCTTTTCAGCTATTTCTACCATCAAAGTTATATAATGATTTCCTTGACCATAATAACTCATAGAACACCATATTCCACATCCTCTCCTTGGGACAATCTTGATTCTATTTCTCTGCAGTGGTCCTACGAATGCAAATTAAATTTTTTGAGTTGTCAAGTTTAATGTTGATTTCATCACTTAAAAGAATTTGTCTCCACTAAGATAGTGGCCATGTTTTTACCATATAAAAAACGATGATTTGCCGCTTTATCATGATTTGCCGAAAGTTCAGGTTTCTTGACAGAAACTTTTCATTTGATTTTATTTGCCAATTCCCTTCTTCTGAGTTATTATGAAGATCTAGTCTAACTAATAGACAATTTCAATTGATTTGCTATCGCATGGAATGTAAAATATAATTGTGGTAAATATTCGCGGTCTACCTGATTTTTGACGAATTTGATATGATTTTGATTAATTTTACCTATAAATTATTATTTTAATTCACAATAAAGCTCTTTTCAACTCCTTTTTCGATATTTATCAACGTTTTTCTTGATGTCTCATCGTTACAGCTTTGTTTCTGTCCTCAATGGGAACTGATGGGTAATTCTTGAATTCTGAAGACCTTTCTTTAATTAAAATTTTTTTCAAATCAACTGATTTTTTTTTTTGGATGTAGCTTAATTTTGTGTTAGCTTATATCCAAAAATTCATAAGGATTCGTTGAGAATTTAGGAAATAGGAGAGTAAAGTTAAGGTATTTCTCTTAGTTTTTCACAAAAATTTATCTCAAAAGCAGTTAAGGTCTATTATTATCTCATGTTAAGGTCTATTTTGATTAATCAATTAGGGAGTGTTGGTTTATTGAAAATCGGATAAGTACAGTTTTTAAATAAATAAATCAGAAGTATCTGATACAAAGGGTTTTTTTTGTTAGAAAAAAAGTAAAAAGTTAATTTTTTCTCTTTAATAATAAGTTAAATTTTATTCATTCAAGAAAAATGATCGAAACCACAGAAATTTTCGATATTGTACATCAAAGAAAGTAATATATCCAACAATACTAATTATTTTAAAGATTACCTCATTTCTCGTTTTTTTTTACAAATAAAAGTACCGTAATACCTTGCAAACAAATGCATGCAATTCAAATAAAAATTTTAAATTTCTGAAATAAGTTGACAGTCTGCTTAAGAGGCTGCTTAAGACCGTCTTTAGAGATTTTAAGCAGTTAAAAATCTATGCTTAAGAGTTGCTTAAGACGATTTTTTGCTTAAGACAATTTTTTGCTTAAGACGATTTTCTGCTTAAGACGTTTTTCAAAAATTTTTCTAAAAAACATAAAATAAATTATATTAATTTCCTTTAAATAATTACCTGAGTAATATTAATATGATTTTTTAATTAAAATATTTATTTGTTTTTTTAAATTATTTTATCGTATATTAAAAAACAAAAAATTTTTGAAAAAAAAATAAAGCTTCCAAAAATTAAAATGTTTTGACTTCCTTTGAAGATTAATAATTTAATTAATTAATTTTGCTTGAGAAAAAAATAAAATTCAACTTTTCGGCCTTGTTGAACTTTTTTCTTGAAATTATGTGAATTTTCAGCTGAATTTTTATTTTTTTATTCAAAATTAAGGATTAAAGTTTTTTATTAAAGCAATTAACGTTCCTTATTTTTGTTAAATAGCGGCTGTTCAATTAATTGTTTATTTAAAGAATTTTAAAGTTATTGCAATCCTTCCTTTTAAAAAAAATTTTTCTCAATAAATTTTATGCTTTGGAAACATAAAAATAATTTTTTAATTGTTCAAAAATCAAAGTCACTTAATGATTTTATTAAATTAAGATCAATTAAATGATTTAATTAATTTAAATTTTAGTAATATTTTTTATTTTTTTGCCGTCGGCCGCGCATTGTTTTAAAATTTTAATATATGTTAATTATTGCTTAAGACTATCTCTTGCTTAAGAGGCCTCTTAAGACATGCTTAAGAGGCGTCTTAAGACGATATTTTTTTTGCTTAAAACTTGCTTAAGAGTTGCTTAAGACGTCTTAAGAGGCCTCTTAAGCATGTCTTAAGATCCTCTTAAGATTTGCTTAAAAAGTTGTCAACTTATTTCAGAAATGTACTGTAAGAATAAATGCGCCAAAAAAAGCTATTTTAAAGCGATTGGAAAAACCCTAAAAATTATCAAAACATTGTTTGATACTGTTGATTAGGTTCTCCATTAGAATATATGGTAAAAAATTAAATAATATTAGACTGCTCTTAAAATCAACAAATGACGTAATCTTACGCAATATAGCGTACTAATACATATTCATTCCTGGATTTGGATTTTAGAGATTAAAACATCAAAATAAAAAAAACTTACGAAAAAATTTAACATTCTATGTGTTAAAACTAAAAATTTAGTACAAAGGAAGATTTTGTATAAGGACGCTATTTTACGTCAGATAACGTCATTTCTAGATTTTAAGAGGAACCTTATTTTTCTAATGAAATTATCTAATGATAGACTTAAATTAGCTACATTCTAAAAAAGGCGTGAGCGTTACCGTGAGCAAAATTTAATATTTTAGAATGAAAATTTACGATATCACAGATTAACTTACACTAATGGTAACGGTAACGCTCACGCCTTTTTATCAAAGCAAGTGATTTATCCTTAAACCTTCAAAAAAGCCAAATCTTAAAACATCTTTTCGCTGGCCACCTTTTTGTATTTGAAACAAGGTTGCTTTATCCATGAAAAAAGACAATAAAGACTGATCAAAATTTGCAAGAACTGGAATTTAATTTAAAAATTCTTCAAATAAAAATTGTGTGTTGAAGCTTATCAGATTTTCTTTTTTTTGAAAAAATGATATCTTCTAAGCACAAAAAAATTGTGTTGAACAGTCGTTTGTTTTTATAAATGAAATTGTGTTTATGTTTTTATAAATGAAAAACCACTGTTCAGCATTTAAATTACATTGTTAATTTTTTATCCAAATTTTTGTTCAAAAACAAATTTTAATTAACTATAGTGGTAAAAAGAAGGAACTGGTTTGCTTAATCAAATTTCCACTTGATTAATTTAGTATTATGAATTTCTTCTAAGTATACAGAATATAAAGTCAGACATCGATTTTGTAAACTTTCAAGGAAAACAATATAATCTTCACAAAATTTCGTTTTTGTAACGAGATCGCTCAACTCTTCTTTCTGTTGTTAACTTATTTAAAACATTTTCTATTTTAGTGTTTGAAAAATTAAAAGATGACACAATGGAGATACATTTGCAATAAAAATTAAAAAAATAAACTTTAAAAAATCGAAACTTCACAAAATTAAGGTTTACAAAATCGAAATTTTTGTACATATAAAGTATTTCTAGAATTTCCGTTCTCTCAAAATGAGTTAACAAAATCGAGTTCTGCCTTCCTAATAATTAATTTTTGTAACACAGTCAGTATAAATATCTTTGTTTTTTTCTTTTTATTTTTCAATTAGGTTAATAAAGAAGAGAGAAACATTTATTTATTTTTGTTTTTATTTTTCACCCTCTCTCTCTTTATTTTATTTTATTTAATAGCGCACGCTATTAAATTGGTGGCAGCGGCTTTAATTTTTTTTTATAAAAAAAATAAATTAATTTTAACACACTATGTTCAACGAACTGGTGTATATTTTTATTCAAGCATGCGCGTGTATTTTTGCGTTAGGATTGACGACGATTGCCGTTAGAGTAGCAGCTAATATGTCGAAAGAGCAGATCAGAAATGAAAGTCATGACAAACCGGACAGCGTCAGTAACTTAAAATCGCC
>NTPY01000778.1:521679-578034 GCA_002922825.1 Brachionus calyciflorus | reverse complement strand
AAATGGAGTCAATCTAAGGGAGAAAAACCTTAAATTCTCAAGCAGATCTTGATTCAATTCATTTTAAATACATTCAATTACTAATTTCTTTTAAGCTTCTTTTAGACATTCAGCTATAATAAAAAATTTCTATTTGAATTTGCATTTTTTTTAAATTTTACTGTGATTCTTATAAAAATTGATATTATTTTAAGAAAATAATTTTCTCACAAACATTATTATCTTGACCAGAACACAGTGATTCAGTCCACAAAAAGCTTTTACCATAAAACTATATTTTTTTACCAAATCCTAAAATTTTTCCCATTCCTTATTTTTCGTAAAAACACAAATATCAATTCACAACTGTAAAAAGAGGATATGCTTTTTATGCGATGACATAAAAAAAATTTTCTTTTTCTTATGTAATTCTCAACAGCGACAACTTTCCGCCACAAAAATCAATTTTATCAAGAAAAAATCTTTTTCAACTATTTTTTTTCACAACTTCTACAATAATACAGCACTTGCTTCGAAAAAAAGGCGTGAGCGTTACCGTGAGCAAAATTTAATATTTTAGAATGAAAATTTACGATATTTGTAATGTTATTTTTTATTTTTTGAAAAAAGAAAGCTCATTTTATTCAAAAAAATCAAACTCTTATAAATTTTATATTTAAGGTGGAAACTACTAATAAATATCAAAGATTAACTTACACTAATGGTAACGGTAACGCTCACGCCTTTTTATCAAAGCAAGTGATTTATCCTTAAACCTTCAAAAAAGCCAAATCTTAAAACATCTTTTCGCTGGCCACCTTTTTGTATTTGAAACAAGGTTGATTTATCCATGAAAAAAGACAATAAAGACTGATCAAAATTTGCAAGAACTGGAATTTAATTTAAAAATTCTTTAAATAAAAATTGTGTGTTGAAGCTTATCAGATTTTCTTTTTTTTCAAAAAATGATATCTTCTAAGCACAAAAAAATTGTGGTGAGCAGTCGTTTGTTTTTATAAATGAAATTGTGTTTATGTTTTTATAAATGAAAAACCACTGTTCAGAATTTACATTACATTGTTAATTTTTTTATCCAAATTTTTGTTCAAAAACAAATTTTAATTAACTATAGTGGTAAAAAGAAGGAACTGGTTTGCTTCTTTTCACTTGATTAATTTAGTATTATGAATTTCTTCTAAGTATACAGAATATAAAGTCAGACATCGATTTTGTAAACTTTCAAGGAAAACAATATAAACTTCACAAAATTGAGGCCTCGTTTTTGTAACGAGATCGCTCAACTCTTCTTTCTGTTGTTAACTTATTTGAAACATTTTCTATTTTAGTGTTTGAAAAATTAAAAGATGACACAATGGAGATACATTTTCAATAAAAATTAAAAAAATTAACTTTAAAAAATCGAAACTTCACAAAATTAGATTTACAAAATCGAAATTTTTATACATATAAAGTATTTCTAGAATTTCCGTTCTCTCAAAATGAGTTTATAAAATCGAAAGTACACAAAATAGTGGTTAACAAAATCGAGTTCTGCCTTCCTAATAATTAACTTTATATAAAATAATTTTTTTGAAATAATTAAAATTTTCAAAAAAAATTTTTTTTTTATAAACAAGTGTTCTAAAATTAATTTTATATTGAAATTTAATTTTTTTGCAAATTCTGACATTTCTAAAATACATTATTTTAGATACATGACGATTTTGCTAAAAATAACGATTGTATCCAAATTCTGATTCATATTCCTTGACCAAAATTAACTATGGGTTTGGAGAGATTGTTGTGTTTTCTTTAAAAAAAAAATTTTCTTTTCATTTTTTCATTACAGGGGTGCTTCAGGGATAGTAATCGATACATATAGAACATATAAATAACATAGAGTCACACTTTAGAAATATTATATCCTTACTTTTAAGTGACGAATAAATCTATTATGTTCCCTTTACAGTGGATCTTATATAAGTGTAACGTCAACCGTAACTTTTGACCGTAACCGTAACCGGTGTTAATTAGCCTTAATTTTCAATTTTAAGATGTTTAAGCTATGATTACGGTTACGGTCAAAAGTTTCGGTTGACGGTTGACGTTACATTTATATAAGAACCACTGTATATGTCTAAAGTGTGACAACTTAAGACATTTTGTCTGGGATGTTACTTAACGTGACTTTGTATGACAAAGTGTGACTACAAAAAAAGACTAAGCGTGACTTCCAATGAAAAAGTGTGACTTCAAAAAAATATTAGATCAGCAGTTTTGTTTATAAATAATCGATTCTGTATACAAAACCAAAATCAAAATTTAAGTTTTTAGATGAAAAAATAAATTTTTATCCTTATTTTATTTATTTCAGCCTCATAGGCAATAAAAAAAATTTAAAAAGTTATAAAAGTGTTCCTCATTAGCAAATGTAATTTTCAAGAAGACAATATATTAAAAGGAATTTTTATCGAATGGAAAAATATTTTTTAAAATGTTTTGGCTGCTTAAAAATTTTATCTAAAAACTTAAAATTTTATTTTGCTTTTGTATACAGATTCGATAATTTACAAACAAAACTGCTGATCTAATATTTTTGTGAAGTACAGAGGTTTAAAAGCCTCTGTATAGTAGTCTATCATAGAGAAAAAATGAAAAGAACAAAAAGTTGAAAAAAAGGCAACTAAATTTTATCAACATTTTATTATATTTTGAATATTAAGGATATACAGTGGTGATTTGATTCCAGGATTTTACCAAATTTATCGTAAAATATGGTAAATTAACCATAATTTACCAAATTTTACGTAAAATATGGTAAAATCGCAAAAGTTAAAAACAGTTAATTAACCAAAATTATGGATAAAAAATCGTTTTTTACGATAATTTTGGTAAAATCTGCTTAAAAAAAAAAGTGCCAAAATTTTTGGCAAAAATCCATTTTTTTTCGAAAAATTCAATTTTTTTGTTTTTGCTGTTTTTTCAAAATTCCCTAAAAAAGTTAACCAAATTTTACCGAAAATTACGTAAATTTTGGTTAATTTTTAACAAAAAACGTTAAAAAAGGTAAATAATGGGTAATTTATTGAAAATTATTCCAATTTCATTTTGCCAAAATGCAGAAAATTTTTTCTAAATACATATACAGACGATTCTTTAAAAAATTTTAAGTGATCGGAAAGAATTTAAAGATCATTAAAATTATTTTTAAAAACTATTTAAAATAGTTTTATTACCAAAAGAGATCTCTAAATTTACTAGAGCCGTACGATTCCATTTTTTTTTCATCTTGGTAATTTTCATATATTCTTTATTTTCGTGCGAAAATCTGTAGTTATTATCAAGACCCAAACAAAAGAAGAAATAGGCTTAATTAAACAAAATTTTACACAATTAAGCAATTTAACAAGTACTCTAAAAGATTTAAAATTTAAACACCAATTTTTTATATACACAAAGGCTTTCGATGTTTCAAAATAAATTAGGGAATATAAACAATATTTTGAAAATTGTGAACTTTTAAATTGATTGGGAACAATCTGAAAGTCATCAAAATTAGTGTTTGTGTGCGCTGGCTGCCACTGGACCTTGAAAATAAGTGATGATTATCTTGCTGATCAAATGGGAAAAAAGCTGGGAAAAAAAATAAAAACATAAATACATATAAACAGTGATGGAAGTTCCGGCACCTTAAAATTTTTTAACCAGTCGCTTAAATATGTTTAGATAGATATAAAAATATCACGGTTCATTTGCAAAACCGATTATTAAATAAACTTAGTTCAGCATTTTGGTAACGGATCTGAAATTTAAACATTTCTAAAATAAGCTGTTTTTATAAGATCTTTTTTAAAAACATTTTAAAAGATAAGAAAAAGTCCCAAAGAAATGATTTAGGAAGGTTAAGACGATTTTTTGCTTGAGCAACAAACGTTAGACATTTTTAGAAAAACAAGCTTAAGAGATTTGTTTAGCGGTATGCTTGAGGATGCTTTTTTTGTTTAAAAATTGTTTTTTAGCTGTTATAACTTCTTTCGATTACATGTTCTATGCCATCGCCATCTGATGTTTAAGATAATCTTAAAATTTGTTTAAAAACTTGTAAACTTATTTCAGTAATCTAATTACTTTTATTTTCAATAAATTACCCATAATTTACCTTTTTTAACGCTTTTTGTTAAAAATTAACCAAAATTAGGGAATTTTAGGGAATTTTGAAAAAACAGCAAAAACAAAAAAAATGATTTTTTTGAAAAAAAGTCCATTTTTGCCAAAAATTTTGGCACTTTTTTTTTTTACGAGATTTTACACAAATTATCGTAAAAAACGGTTTTTTATCCATAATTTTGGTTAATTAACTGTTTTTAACTTTTGCGATTTTACCATATTTTACGTAAAATTTGGTAAATTATGGTTAATTTACCATATTTTACGTAAAATTTGGTAAATTATGGTTAATTTACCATATTTTACGATAAATTAAGGCTTAAGTACAGAAAGACGGTCGATTCTTAAAAAGATAATAAAATCTCAATTTCTCTGAAAAACTTTCTTTTCTTAAAATATAAAATAAATTCTTTGTTAGATTAGAGCAGCTAAGAAAAATGAAGCGAAGCGACTTTACCTTGTTAATTAAGAAATATTTTTACCAAAAAAAAAATATTTTTGGCCTTTTTTACGGCTAAATTACACTTAATTCGTCGACTTTTACTTTTATTAAAAGTCTAACAAAACTTTCAAAAAGCTCTTAAATCATTAATTATATTATTATCGATCTTTTTATTGATAACTTTTGATGATCAACGAACTCATTAAACATCGAGCTTTTTCCTACAAATTGATACCTATTTTGAAAAAATTGATATGTTTGTTTCCAAAAAAAACACGGGACGACCAAATTTTGGGAGGCAAATTCAATAGGGTTTTTTTTAAAAAAAAACCCTAAAAAACCCTAAAAAGAAGATTTTTCGAAAAGTTGATCCATTCGAAAATGACAACTTTTTAAATTAAAAATAAAGAAAAATTTTAATTTTTTTTAACTTTTTCACAATGCTGTAGTTAAAAAGTAGGAAAATGATAAGAGACCCATTAAAATCAGGTATGAATTTTCTTTTAATAAAAGTTTTATTAATAATACGAGAATAGATCTTGTGTGTCACTTTTCATATGTTAATATTCTTTTACAATTTTTTTAAAAAAAATTCTGTTAATTAAATGATCACAAAATTAATATAGAAAAATATCTTTTTTAACTTATTTGGCAAAAAAAATCCGTAAAAAAATCTTTTTTTTCTCTATTTATTCCTTTTCTATTTGTATTTTTTAGAAAAAAACTAAACATTTTTTAAATATGATGTTTGTAGGATTTGAAACTAGGTAATTTTTGTACGAGAATTATGATTACTGTTTTAATTTATATTAATGAAATTGTTTTAATTTATACAAAATTATATATTTTTCAACTTAAAAAAATGTAAAGAAAATAACTCTTTTAAAAAATACTATTCTGACTAATAAATCAGTTTTCATTTTAAAAAGTTTTTTTTTATAAAAACCGGATCTTCACATTTTTCCATTTAAAATTATATAAAATTTCAAAAGATTTTATCAAAAATTTGCCTAACTAATCAGTTTCTTCATATACTGATTACAATTTTATGGTAACTAAAAATAATTAGAATTACATGCAGAGTATTTTAGGCTGAAATTCAGGGATAGGAATAAGTACTGAAGCTTAAGTAGTTACTTAAGTACTTAGCAAAAATACGAAAATTAAATAATTAATATTTAAAATTCCAAATACTTGTACTTATAGTTAAAATTTGAATACTTACGCAAGTACTTACACAAGTACTTAGGAATGATTTTTTGATGATTTTTTTTCAAAAAAGAATCTAAAAAACAAAGCGGTAAATACAAATTTATTAAAGTAACTTTCCTTTTTGAAATAAAATTTTAGTCTTAAACTTTGATAGATTTCTAACTTTTCTAAATTTCTAACTTCTTTTTTATAGAAACGGTCAAAAAAATATCGAATAAATACAAATGTACTAGCAAATTTCTTTCTTGTATTTTTGGTTACATTGATTTGAAGTAATAAGATATAATTTGTATACAGTTGTTCAATATCAATGTAACCTCAACCATAATCTGTGTTAATATAAATATTAATTTTTAATCTTAAGATGTTTAATATATGCTTACGGTTACGGTCAAAAGCAACGGTTGGCGTTTAATGCAACATCTATGTTAGAATCCCTGTAGAAGCAAAAACCAAAATTAAATATTGCTCAATTTATAATCAGAGTTGATGAGAATCAACAAAATTATTTTACTTAAATCAATTAATTAAATTTTAGGGTAAAATATTTAAGCTTTTTTTCAATTTTAAGCTTTCAGTTACAGTTAAACTTAAAATTCGCCAAATTATTTTAATTACTTATAATTAAGAATTCGTTCTGATTCCTATACCTGCTGAAATTGAAAACTTAAAGTTTAAACAATTAAAATTATTTAGGTTACAAAAAAAATTCAAATGAGTTAACAATTTATCTCTTGGTGTTATGTTGAGTAAAACACCTAACTAACCCAGCTTGTAGCCGTCGAATCGCTACTTTAATTTAATTTACTTTAATTTTGTATTTACTTCTCCAAATTTGGAGGTAATTTTATTCAATAAATAAATAAATAAATTTAGGTTACTAAAATTTTATTATTCGATAACAAGTTCATGTAAATTATTCGGTGATAAATTAAAATTTTCAAATAAAAAATCAATATAATTTTTAGATATATCTTTAGAACGTATATAATGGAAAACAAATTACAAATTGAAAGAGATCATGTCAATTCACTTAAAATGATTTAAATATATAATTTAAATTAATTAATTTCAAATCATGATTTAAAAAACAATTTAACAATTCACTTTACATTCCAAATATCGAAAAATTCTATATCGATATAATTATTTATCTTATTATTATGGAAGTTAATAAATGTACAATTTTAAAAAACTATGATCATATTGAATTAACTATTTTTTAAATAAAATTAAAAAAATAAATATTATTAATATTGCTGTTGTTGTTGATATTGATTGTTGTATCTTCTTGGTTGATAACCACCATTGCCACCACGTTGTTGACCTTGGTATCCTTCGCTGTTACCACCGAAGTTTCCTCTATTTTGTTGTCTATCTAAGCCACGTCTTACAACGTCATCCAACATTCTTTTGGCTTCATCAATTGATTGTTGTGAGCCTGATAGGGTGCATATTCTTTCTGGTGTACCATTACCTTCAGAAGAAATTCTAATTTTGCATCCAGATTCCATTTGGAGACGTTTAATTTGTTCACCACCACGGCCAATTACTAAAAGTATAGGTATAACAGTTAAGGCCTAATTCAAAAAAAAAATGGCGATATTAAACTTAGTTAATTAAAGATTGATATATCATAAATTAGCCATAGTTTAAGATCAAAAAAAAGAATAAAAATTTAAGAAATTGGCTTTACCTAAACCGACCATGTTGTCTGGGATGGAGTACTCTTCATTAAAGACTGAGCCTGACATTATGAAAGTTGGTAAAGATGAAAAAATTTCTATTCAAAGAATATATATAAATTTTGATGAATTTTCAAGCCTCGTTTTTTTTCTTTTTATACACGAAAAATAGAAAGAGAGAGAGAGGGAAAAAACAAAATGGAGAAACGTTTAAATTATAATTTTTTTTAAAGGTTTAACCTTAATCTTCATTAAAAAAGATAAAATTTTATTTTTTGCTACGTATTATAAATTTATAAAAATTATTTATTTTTATAGGTCGCAGCGATTTGGTGAACCTTTTTAACAACATTGAAAAGATCAACGTTAATTATTATGTTTAGTTTAAGAACTAATGTAGTTTTGATCTTCATTCTAATTTATTAATTTGATTAGATTTGAAGGGCACTTAAAAACTTCAGATACATCCATTATAATAATAAAAAATTTTACTCTTTCCATATATGATTTTTTAATAATGCAGAAAATCATTTTAAAAGTTTCAAATAGCTAAATAAATAAATTTTGTTTAAAAGTGTTTTGAAATTATCTTTTTACTTTAAAAACTTGTTAATTTACGGTATTTGTCTTACATAAAAATATGGCGGATTTCGTACTAAACATGATCAATTGTTAACAAAAAATATGCGATCATAATAAAAATGTAAACTCGATATTTCATGACTTGTTTTTTAGTTAATATTTTGTCCTTATTTCATGATAAGGACAAAATATTAACCTTTAACGTACCGATTTAACATTTTTCGAGATATCAAAAAACTGATTAAAAATTTTTGAATTTCTCGTCAAAATATATGGTAGGTACCAACAAAAAAATGAAAAAATTCATACCACACAGCTTATGATAGCCTTTTGAAAAACAACTGATACATTTTTTTGAAGCCGTATATCTCTCGATAAGATTAAAATTGTAAAGTGGTTTTAGAACCATTAGATTCCTCGTATTTTATTTCATAGAGTGACATGTATTTCGATTTAAAGTTCATTCATACAATCAAGAAAAAAAGGATTAAAGAAAATTTTTTAAAATTTTAATTCAAAAAATTTGATCGATTTTTATCAAAAATTCAAATCCTACAACTTTGGACAAATTTTAACATAATATATCAACAAATTGTTGATTGGAAAGATCTTTTAATTAGCTTTATTTTGGTATATAAAATATTTTCTTATATTAATCTTAATACAAAGTTTTAATAACTTTTAGAAATGTATCATATATGATACAACGGGACTTTAAGGGTTAAAGCGGAAGTGTTCTTTATTATTTATTATTAAAAAAAATAAAAGTTAAAAAAAATGTTAAAGAAATTAAATAGTCCTTATTGATTGACATAGCCAGATAGGTTACTTGTCGATGAATTAGGATTCCACTGTTGTTTACTTGAATCTGCATTTTTATCACTTTTAAGAGATGTGTTTGAAACATTTGATTTTTTGGTAATGTATGATGAAACACTATTTTGTCTAGATGAGTTTAATTTCGGTGGTGTTGGTGACGGCTCTTTTTTTCTATTGGAAACTTTGGATCCAACTAAAGTTGATTCTGACTTGGAACCAGTAGGTTTGGATAATGTTTTTAATTGATTTGATAAAATCCATGCCATAATACCAGGATCTTTATCCGACTGAGCATTTTTTCTTTAATTATTTGAAAAAAAAAATTTTTAAAATATAAAAAATATATTTTGAAATTTACTCTTCATCTTGAATTTGTGGTGGGCCACTTCGATTTGTTACAGCTTCAAAGGGTTCTACCCTTCTCTTTGATAAAAAAATAAAAATTTTTTTTTTCTAGAAATGTCTCGTAAAAGTTATACTTACAGGTCCAGAGACTTGACTTGCACTTTCAATTACTTCATCTTAATTTAAAAGATTTTTAGAATTTTGATTATTAAAAAATAAATTAACGTATTTGCTCGATTTTAACGACATGTCGTTAAAGTTGGGTATTCGGGTTTGACGGCAGGGTCTTATAACATTTAAAAGATTATATAACGACATGTCGTTAAAATCGAGCAAATACGTTAAATAAAAAAATACCATCCAAGTTATCGATATTTTTTTTGAAAAAGTCGAAAAATGTTTTTTCAATTTGTTGATTTTCAAGCGTATTTTCATCAGGTGCTTTTTCAGTTTGTTCCTCGATTACATCTTCTTTTAAGTTGCTTTGGTTTTTTTCATCATCTCTTGATGTTACAGTCTTCTTATCTTCTGTCTCGTTCAAATTATTTTGAATTCTTTAAGCAAAAAAATAAATAATTGATTATAAGAATTTTTGTACTGTTGAACAAAACATCAGAAAAATAGATCTTTACAGAATTTTAAACTTTGATTCTTTTTCTTTCTAAAATTTTATTAAAATAGACTATAGAATCAAAGCATTGGGGGATTTTAAAAAAATTTAGACTATGGTCAAGGTTAAGAAGTATATTTGGGAAAATTTCCGGTTTATTTGTTTTGTATAAATGTTTAAAATTTCAAAATATTTTTTAACTAAGCAAAATATACTGTCATGTCAAATAAAAACTGCTGATCTTTTTTGGACATCTGTCATAAGAAGTAAATACATCAAACTAACTTTAAGTCTCTTGAAATAAGATTTTATGCTACATTAAAAGAATAATTCAGAATTTTATTAAGTGACCGGAGTTATTTGGTTCGATGGTTTTCAGTAAAACTACCGATCAGTTTTTTGGATAATTCGAATTTTGTCAATTATGTTGAATAACTTTTTATATTTTCGTCGGGAAAAGTTGAAAATAGTTTTTTCTGAAAGCTCTCAAAATTCTCTACACACTTTTGACCGACCGGAGTTGGTTTTAAATTTTTTTGAATAAAAAAATAGTGGTCAGTTTTTTCAAAAAAAACACCGATCTGCGTTTTAGTAATAGCCATTTAAAACCAATTTTTTCTTAATTTTCTTTAAAATGGACTTTAAGATTGCATAACATCAAATTTCAATTTTAAAATTAGCTTTAAAATATTGTAAGGAACCCCAAATCATTAATATTAGTATCTTTAAATTTATTTTTTATTTTTATTCCTCGATCGAAAAACGATTCCGAAAATTTTCTGAATAAAAATTGAAGTAAATAATGATATAATCTAGCGAAGATGTCTTCGATTTTCTAGAAAAGTTTTATATTTTGAAGTATTTTTGTAAAAAACCTTATTTTATCATTCATTAAAAAATTAATTTTTCTGAAACTTTAGTTATCTTTATTTTGATTTTTGTGAATCAAATTGTTCAAAATAAAAACCAAATTTCTTAAGGAATAGTTAACTCTATAATCCAAATATTTTCCGAATATTTTATAAGAATAGAAATGAATGGAGTACGGGTACGGGTACGAAGTTAGTTTTGGGAGCACTTCAGTATCTCATGTGGCAGTTTGTGACAACTAATCTTTTAAATTTACATTAAGAGTTATTGAATATTTTACAGTGTTTCTGACAAAAAAATTATAGTTTTATCGGAAAAAAATGTGTAATTCGGTACAATGTTAAAAACAATATTTTCGATAATATTTTTTAATAAAAATGAGTTCTTTGAACTGTCACATAATTTGTATCACCTAGATAAAAATTCTGAATTATTCTGAAAAATTCTGAAAACGCACAAAAGCAGAATAATTTTTCAGAAGTAAAATTTTGATGATACAAATTTAGTATCAGATGTTACATTTTACAGAACTAATTTTTACAGAAAAAAATTTATCGAATTTATTAGTAAAATTTACATTCAATTTAATTTTCTTACCTAGAACAAAATTGACAAATTATAAATTTAATAAAAGGTGCTGCAGCTGGATTTTTTGCTAAATAATCATTGGTATATCTAACTTTATTTTGTTTCTTATTTTTCTTCTTTTCCTTCACATAATAATAATTATCTGCTGTCAAAACTTCTCCCATGAGTTCTTCTTCATCATAATTTTTAGTTAATGCCTCATTTCTATTTTCATCATCGTCTAAATCATCATTTTTATTTGTACCAAATAATTGGTTTTCAACTAATTGTTTTATTTCATTTTTATGCTTAGATACCATTTGACGATTTTTTAAATCGTTTTTATACCGAATTCTAACAAAAAAAGTTTCTTTAAATTTAATAAAATTTATTTCTAAAAAGACTAAATTTTACTAACACTGCATTGGCTTGCTGTGGAGCCTCTTCGTTTTCTTCTCTTTGATAATTTATATTTTCTTTTTCTAATATTTCCTCAGGACTCAAATCTTTATTTGTCTTGACAATAATCCTATTTATTTTATTCATTATATTAAAACTAATAAATGGTGATAGAACATTAGATCCATTTAATCTAGATGCTGATTCACTATCATTACCAGCACCCAATAAATTTTTGTTAAATATCTTAGCAAGTGTTTCTTTACCAATTTCGTTTGGTTCAGTTACTTTAAAGCTTAGTTGACTAGGTTCTTTTTCTATTTTAGGAGGTAGCTTTGACTCAAGATGTTTAATGGCATATTGAATTGGCTCATCGGGTTTATTTTTTGTCAATTCAAGATAAAGCTCGTTTAGCAAGTCATTTATTTTATGCTTTTTGGCATAGGTTTTTTCGGGATCAGAAGGCATTTTTTAAAACGATTAAAAAATTTCAAAAATAATTTATTTTAGAGGTTGAAATGAGAAAAAATAAAGATAAGTTGTTGTTATGGTTATTTGGTATTTGATTTTTTTGACTTAGACACTATTTTAGTCTTTTAGTATAGATGGGTAGAAAAAAAGAATCAAGAATTCTTGAATTTTAATCAAAAATAACGGGTGCCCAAAAATGCTTGTCCGAAGATTAAATTAAGGCAAAAAATATGTTCCCATCGAGCTGGAGATTTGAAAATTTGACATTTTGTTCAGAATTTTGTCTATTTTTCGAAAAAAATATTATCGGAATTTTTTTTTTTTATTTTAATATTTTTAGGCTGAAGCATTCCAATATACCCCCACCTCAAAGTGTCCTAGTCAATAATAATATACGAAATTACCCGTGGGTTTGTAGAGAATTTTGAGCTGATCGAAATGAGCCGTAGATTGTTAAAATCGGATCATTTTTCCAGGAGACATGTTTAAAAAACCTTCAAAAAACGTCATTTTTTAAAAATTGTAAAAATTTAGGAAAATGGACATTATACACTTTATGATTTCAATTTACCTTAAAATTTTTTGTTTATAAAAGTTTGATTTTGTCGTTAAGAGTGGTTTTATCTTATTTTTTCGAATCAAAAATGGATTTCTGATATTGTAAATGATATTTTTCAAAGGTTTAACAATAAAAATGTTATTATTAAAATTTTTGTGTTTTAATCATAAAGTGTTTTCGAAAGGAATGTGCAACTATAATGAATTGTATAGCAAACTAAAGCTTAGTCTTTCTGCTTTTGTTTTTGTTCTGAAGTTTCTTTATTTTTGGTTGAAATTTTTAAAGCTAAAAAAATTCGAAAAATAAACTCAAAATATAAAAAAAACACACACAATTTTCCAAATTTTTTTTGTCACTAGCCTTTTATCGAAAAGCTCTTAGTTCCAGCTATATGTGTTCCGAATTTCAACTTGATTGCTTGTTTGGAACAAAAGTTATGCGAAATAATGTCCATTTTCCTAAATTTTTACAATTTTTAAAAAATGACGTTTTTTGAAGGTTTTTTAAACATGTCTCCTGGAAAAATGATCCGATTTTAACAATCTACGGCTTCAGCATAAAAATATTAAAATAAAAAAAAATTTTTTTCGAAAAATAGACCAAATTCTGAACAAAATGTCAAATTTTCAAATCTCCAGCTCGATGGGAACATATTTTTTGCCTTAATTTAATCTTCGGACAAGCATTTTTGGGCACCCGTTATAAAAAAAAATTCAGACCTTGATCCAAAGAAGTTTGTTCAAATTTTAAAGTCCGTCGTTATCAATGCTGTTTAAAAAATATTTGTAATTGATTAAGAGAAATAAATTGTTGCGCTTTTTTTATTTATTTTTTCTAAATTCCTTTCCAAGTGTGTTTAGAATACAGCCGGTTAAGGATTTTTTTCGGTCGAAAGTTTTTCATCTGTTTAGCCTAATTTTATGTTTAGGGTCTATTGTTTCAACACACACTCCGAGAAGTATGGTACCAGCAATCAGTTAAATTTCTTAACACACTTGGTGTAAATCACACTAGAAAGCAAAAAAAAATTGAGTATAAAAAAAATCATATTTTTGATATTATTTTCACACTTTAAAGTGTGCTGTAATGTTTAACTAATGTAAATTAAAACAGTTTCTTTAATTTGAAAATGTTACTACCCTAAACCTTACCTAAATCCCTAAATTAAAACAAATCTGGCCGTTTCCGCGTTATTCTTCATTAATGCCATAATCAAAATAAAAGTTGTTTGGACAACTTGAGACTGTGTTAAACAGTTTAAACTTAAATTATAACCATGTTCATGTCTTTTTTCAGTTTTCTAGTGTGATATACGAGTGTGGTTACCATACTTTATAGTGTGTGTGTGTCAGATTTATAAGTGTGCTGAAATAATAATCCCGTAATTTTATGCGGTACTGGTACAAAGATAGTGACTCATAAAGTTTTAAAAACAAAAATATTTTCCGAATTTTTTTTAAGAAACTTGCTTCATAATATTTTTCAAAATTTAATTTTCTAAATTTTAATACCAAAAATTTAGTTCTTTGGTTATGTCTTGTGGGAGATCATTAAAAAAGTTCGAATTTAACAACTAAAAACTTATTTTTCCAAGCTTGTAATGACCTGAATTATACTTCTGGCTGAAAATCGACTCGCTTTTGTAATTTAAGGTGATAAAAAAAATAGCTTTTTTAGGGCACATTAATATATTTGATACCGTAAGCCCTTGCGAATAGTTGCGTGCATCAAAACCCGAATTTTCGGTTTCTTGAGTCTCTTGGGTACAAACCGAAAATTCGGATTTTGATTCACGCAACACGGTATATTGTCTTTAATGCTATTTAAAATGAAATTCCTTAAATGTTTAATAAAAGCAAAAATAAATCTATGGCTAATGCTATCAAAAGCTTTTTGCTGATCAGCATATTTAATTTTTTTTCCTACTTGTTTGAGTCTTCGAACTTACTTAGTTACCAATCGTTCATTCTCCTTCCAAAAATCGAACATGTTTGATGATGTTGAATAATATTATGAATCTACTACGTTTTTTAAAGAAATTTGTGGTAAAACCTAATGATAATTATTTAGATTATCTATGAAAAAGTCAACAAAGTATTCCCTAAAGAAATCTATTACTAAGCCATTAGGTCCTGGTGATGAATTATCTATTTTCATGACAACATCTTTAGCCTCATGACGGTATAGAGTCGATTTATTTTGTTCAAATTATTAATGGTTTATAAAAATACATTAAATTTTTCGATTATTAATTATTTATTTATTTATTTAAATAAGATAATTTTTTAAAAATTAGAAAAAAATTTAAAAAAAAATCTTGATTAAAAAACAAAAAAAGTTATAATTATATTTGAACAAGAAAAAAAAAGTCAATTCATCCAAAAAATCATGGTTCCTTATTAGACAATATTTTTGTACAACAAACTTCATTAAGTTCCAAAACAATTTTATGATTTGGATTATAATAGTATATTTCGTAAAAAAAAAAATTTATCTAGACAAATTTATTCATATGGTTACTTAATTAGAAATAAATTAAGATAGATATTTATTACACGTGAAGATCATTTTAGAACAGAAGTAGATAATTACATTATTATTGTGAAAAAGAAACGGATGTTTTTTTTTAATTATTCAAAATAAGTTAAGCATTTAATATTGTTGTTGTTGTTGATATTGATTGTTGTTGAATCTTCTTGGTTGGTAACCACCGTTGCCACCACGTTGTTGACCTTGGTATCCTTCGCTGTTACCACCGAAGTTTCCTCTGTTTTGTTGTCTATCTAAGCCACGTCTTACAACGTCATCCAACATTCTTTTGGCTTCATCAATTGATTCTTGTGAGCCTGATAGGGTGCATGTTCTTTCTGGTGTACCATTACCTTCAGAAGAAATTCTAATTTTGCATCCAGATTCCATTTGGAGACGTTTAATTTGTTCACCACCACGGCCAATTACTTAAAGTATAGGTATAACAGTTAAGGCCTAATTCATAAAAAAAAATGAAGATATTAAACTCAGATAATTAAAGATTGATATATCATAAATTAGCCAAAGTTTAAGATCAAAAAAAAGAATAAAAATTTAAAAAAATTGGCTTTACCTAAACCGACCATGTTGTCTGGGATGAGGTACTCTTCATTAAAGACTGAGCCTGACATTTTCTTTTTTTTTGAATTTATAAAAATCTAAAAATTTCTATTTTAAAAAAAATATTTTTTTTCGATATGAAAATTTCGAAGCGCGTTTTATTTCTCTATTTATAGTAGAGCAAAAGAGGGAGAAGAAAAAACAAAATGGAGAAATTTTTTTTAAATTATAATATTTTTTTTTTAAACTCTTCTTCTTAATTTCAAACTTAATCTTGTAGTGAGTTAAAGAGAAAAAATATCGTGCTTTACAATAAAGACTAAAAATTTTGAATTGCGATCAGCTCTTTGAGAATTTAGTTATGTCTTTGGTTTTTGATATTTGACACTTCCAAATTAACAATAAGGTCCGCACTAAGTCTCATCGCTTTTTTCTCTAATTGTGTAAGTATTAAAAAATATAACTAAAAAGATTCAATTTAAACCACGTGAGAAAATTTAACAATACCATGTTCAAAGCTATTGTGGCTTGGATATGAGATGCTTAAGGGGTCTCACAAAAATTTCAAATTCTACCAATCATTTTTTGAAACTTTTTTTTTCAAAAGATTATTAAAAATTAAAAAAAAAATTGTTGCTTTTTCTCAGAACAGTTGAATAAATTAAATCTTTTTTCTTATTTTTAATCATCAAAATACGAGACTTCTTCAGAATGAAATTGACAATAAGAAAACTTGTTGTTTTTTTTGTTGTTAAGCTATTAGTTATTTTTTAATTTGAATTTCAATTGGAAAAATTAAATTTTTTTAGCGCATTAGTCTTTAAAATTAATTTCGTTTAAAATCGAACCTTAAGGATCGAATTTTTCTTCAAAAAAAGTAGCAATTTTTCCTAGTTATTGCATTTAATAGTTTAAAAAATTTTCTTGCTTTGATAAAAGAATTGGTCAAAAAACGGTTTATTTATCTTAAATTTAACAGTCCTTTGAATGAAAAAAATTCAAAATCTTGAATGATAAGTGTTATATTGTTCTTAGATGTGATCATATCTTAAGTTAATGACTAAAATTTTTTACAATCAGTTGAAAGAACATGTTCAAAGCTATTGTGGCTTGGATATGAGATGAGAGACAGATAATTTCGAGAATAATAATTGGAAAATTCCATGAAAAAATTAAAACAAATTCTTGCTACCATATTACCTTAAATTGAAGTGTTCTTTAATAAAATAGTACTATAGTATTTATTAGTTAGCGAGGTACTAACTAATTGTGTTTTAAAGTATTTAAGGGGTTTATTTGTTGCCCAATAAGGGTTCACAAATTCCACTAGCGATTCTCTAAAATTTCAAAAATAAAATTGATTGAATTAATTAAAAAATGTCGTATACCCTCGAAAAAAAACTCGTGCTCTTTAAAACCGAAATTCGGACTTAGCCACACGGGCTACGTACTATCGATCTCATGTTATCGACCAAGCACATTTAGAAAAAAAATTACAAAAACGATTGATGTTAAAAATCTCAAGATTTTTTTTTTTATTTTTCAAAATAAAAATTCTTTTTTTGATTGATTCAATAAAACTTAAGTTTTTTTTGTTTATTGTCCGTATTCAGAATTGTATGTTTATGCAAAACCGTAAAATTTTATCCAGTGTAATTTGTTAAAATCATTCTCTATTTTGAAGGTTCATTTATAAATCTCAAATAACAAATCCCGACGTTTTTTTTTATAGTATTTTCTCTAAATTTTCTAGAATTAAAGGAGCTAAGAACTATTAGAACCAAGTTTCAACAAAATCTCTATCTTTTAAATTAACTCTGGCTTCTAAAACTCAAAAAAGGTTACTAATAAATTTATTCTCCCTCCTTCAGATCTAACAGTCTCCATCATTTAGTTACATATTAAAATTGTAACTAAATATATATTTTTTCATACAAATTTCATAATTTTAGTAAAGAAAATCAAACGTCAATCGTAAACATAGCTTAAAAGTGTCATAGAAATGTAAAATACATTAATTCTGGCTCAATTTCTATGAGGATTGAAATATCAAAATTATTGAAGAATTTTTTAATCGATTCGAAATTGAAAGTATGCGCAGAAATGGTGCTACTTGGAAACTATACGTGCTTTAACAAAACTTAGATTTTTAAAAGTTGGCTTAATTTCTCATCGATTGTATTAAAGTTTTGAGAACCCTCTTCTCATCTAAACATAAGACCACTAAAAATGAGTATATTTAAATTATTAAGATAAATAGTCCCATGAGGAAAAACTTTTATTCGAACTAAAAATATACAGTAAGCCTTCAGATACCTAAAATAAAATGTTCATATTATTTGATTGATCTGATATCATCAAATGATCAAAAATCAAAATGTTTTAAATTGTTTTAGTTGACAAACCAAAGATAATTTGAATTAAATTGAGCTTTTAAATTTTATTTTCCGTCTTGGAATTTTTTAGTTAGTAAAAATTCTTTAAAATTAAAAATTGACTTGATTTCGTAGAATAATTTAAACAAATTTGAAAAGTAGATTATTTAGACTTTAAAAGCAAACAAAAATGTATTTAATGTTGTCATTAGCTACATATATTTAAATATTTAAATAACATTAAAATTTTAGCTTAAATCATAAGAAAAAGTAGAGCTTTAAAAGAGAAACATGGGCTGTTGTTTCAGTCAAAATAGAGTATCAGACATAAACAACAATGAAACTCCAATTAATCAAAACTTTAATATTGAACCAAAACATCAAAATTTCCAACAAACTGAAATAGACGAATGGTTAAATTTAATTGATAATCTTCTCAATAGAACAGATTTAAATAACCATGCAAAATCGAAAAAACGAAAAGAATTCAAATCATTAGAACAAGTAGCTAATTATTTAAATAAATTCCCAAACAAATTGGATCAAATATGGGTTATATATGTGTGGATATCTGAGAATATATCATACGATGCAGATGGTTTTAAAAATGGAGATTATGGTCGGAATGACGCTGAAGGAGTCCTTGAAAGTGGCAAAGCTGTATGTTCAGGTTATTCTACAATATTCGAAGAATTATGTAAATTAATTGGCATTGAATGTATTACAGTTAACGGCTATGCAAAAGGCTTTGGATACAAAATAGGACAAAAATTCAAAGAAACAAATCATGCTTGGAATTCAGTTAGAATAAACGAAAAATGGTATTACATAGAATCAACATGGGGTAGTGGAACAGTTGATTATAATTATCAATTTAAGAAAAATTTCAATCCCTATTGGTTTTGTACCCCGCCGGAAATATTTGTTGAAAAACATTTTAGCTATGATTTTCAATTAGATCAAAATATTAAAACTTTAGAACAATTTGAAGAAAATGTTACAAATGATCTTAATTTTTATGTGTATGGATTTAGAAATGTAAAAAAATTTCCAAGTCCAAAAATCGACGTTTCTCATAGTCCTTTTTGTATTGAATTTCAATGCACTAAAGACTGTGAGATTCTAGCTCATTTAATTAAAGAAAATTCTAATAAAAATGAAAGTGTTTTGGTTCAAAAAGATACAAGCCTTAAGCCAAATAAACATTGTCTTATAGTCGATCTCAAAGATAAAAATGTAAATTATGAACTAAAAATCTATTCTAAAAAAACTAGCTCGAATCAAAATAATTTTGAATATTTAACATGTTATATTTTAAATAGAAAAAAAGATGATTTTAATTTTAAATCTATTCCATTTTATAATTTGTCATTTCTAAATGATGGAATTAAGTTATTATCGCATGGGTCTAGACTCATTTGTTTTGATGATAATCCTTTAAAATTAGAAATGTCAGGCGCTGAAATTTATGATTTAATTGGTCATGTTAAGGATGACAATGATCAAAAGCTAGATGGTCTAGTTCTTATTCAAAAGAGTTTAGATAAGTCGAAATTTCTAATTGATGTTACTGTTCCCAATCAAGGAAAGTATGAGTTGACATTATTTTTCAATAAAGGAAACGAAAAAAATTATAACTTTTTGACAAGTTTTAATTTAGTTAAAAATAAACCTTCCAAAACGAGTGACATAAAAAGTTTTTTAACTTTATATAATTCAAATGTTTATATTGAAGGACCATTGGATTATAATTTAGTGTCTAATACACAATATGAATTTAGAATTCGAATGAAAAATGCTATTCAGTTGGCCTTGGTCGATGCTAATAATTCATGGTATTATTTTGATGAATCGAATGTTGATTTATATACATTGAAGGCTAAAGTAGAATGTAAAGGAGTTGCTAATGTTTTTGCTAAAGTAAATGCTAATGATAATTTTAAAAGTGTATGCTCATATAATTTTAAATAAATTTTTTTAAGCGTTTTTTATTTTGGTCTTTAGAGACCTTTATTTAAAAAAATGGCTAACTAAATTCTTTTCTCTAATTCTAGTAAGATTTTCGTGATCCTAAACATGAATAAGAGAAACAAGCACGTTTTCTGACATATTAAACGTACAGAAGTTCTAATAAAAATGTAACGTCAACTATAACTTTTGACCGTAAACGATGAAAATTATGACTAATTAACATGGGTTACGGATACGGTCAAAAGTTACGATTGGCGTTACAATTTTAGTAGAACCACTGTAAAAAAAATTCTTTTCTTTCGTGTTCTTATTATCTTGATTCAATTTTTACTGTAAAGCTTGTCAAAATTTTAATTTTTTTTCAAATTTTTACTTTTTTAAAATACACTGATTTGAGAAACATGACGATTTCGCTGTAAACCTTCTCCTAAATTGTCTCAAGAATTTAAAAATAAATTTAGTTAAAAAATCTGATGAACTATTCACATTTAAAAAAAAAAACTTTAAATAATGCTAAATTATTGAAATCATTTCGGATTTTAAACGATTATTTTCTAATCGATCATCGGAATGCTCAAAAATTTTGCTAACAGTTGATATATTTTTGTTGGTCTGATTTTTAGTTAAAAGATTTACTCTTAGCTTTATAAGCAAAGAAAATATGAAAATAAAAAATTTTTGATTGAATAAAAAATAGGAACGAGTTATTTGACTCGTTTTGGTGCTTCTAGGTAGGGCTGTCTGGTTTTCATGGAAGACGCTCCTTTTAACTTATATATATCGTTTTTAATCTGAAGTATTGGAAAAGCCAATTGTAAATTTAGTTTTAATTTAGATAAAGTAAATATTTTTTCAGTTTTATTATCTTAAAATGTCAAAAACGAGTCAAATGATTCGTTGGTTCTTCTAGTGTTAACTATAAACGATTATATTTTAACGACATTTCGCCGAAAATGGTCAATTTTTGAAGTTTTTTTAGAAATTTAGTGCTGGACTTAACTACACGTCATGTTTTTTCCATTATTTATTTAATGCCAAAAAAACGAAAAATCATCAAAAAATGATCAAAAAAGACATTTTTGGCCATTTTTATTTTACATAAATTTACCTAAAACCCGGTAAATTTACAATAATCATTTAAACATCAAAATATTAAGAAAGAATTCTATTTAAAAAATCCAATCTTTAAGTTAGCTAAATTTATTTTGTTCAAATTAAAAAATGCTTTTAACAAAAAAACCAACATCTTTATTAACGATTCATTATTTAGGGAGAGCCTTCATTATTTGATGAATAAAAATGATAAAAGATAAGAGTGGTGAAGATAATTTATTATTTAGCTACTTGAATATTAATACTCTTTTAAATTTTTAAGATCTAATTATTTCCAATCACACGACTCTTCTATGATAGATAACGAAACAAACTAATAATACCTAACATCACCCTGATTAGACATTTTTTTTAAAAAACATATTTGCTTTAAAACCCATCGTTTTCTTATTTTGTGAAAGTCAAAAAAAATTTTAAAAATGAAAAATTTTCTTTCAAATTCAATTTATCACCGTGTTAAAGTTTAAGTTCAAGTAGCGTTCTTTTAAAAAATTAAATTTTTATTAAAACATTTTTATGTCATAGATAAAATGTGAAGGTAAAAAATCTTAAATCTTATGTAAATCTAAGGTATAGAAAAATAACATGATAAATATCATGTGATTTTGATTTGCGAAAGAATCAAATTTTAGCAACAACAACAAAATTTAAAATAGAAACGAAACGAATTATAATTTCTTTTAATTCTATTGCAAATTTCATATTATTTGCAATATTTAATTATTCTTTTCTAAATTCAAATCAACTTTTTTTTTAACAAAAAACGAAAACAATTTTTCACACTTTTTCAGTTTTTTTGTTCATTTAAGATTTTTGAATAATTGACCCTGATCGATCCCCGAGCATAATGTCCCATGATATTTTACAAACTACAACTCAAATCATGAACAAACTTGTCGATACAACGACAAAATGCACTAAACATTTAAATAAAGATTTAGTTGATCATTCGGCTCATGCTTTAAATTCAAATGATCATTCACTACATGACGGTATGGTCGTAAGTATCCCAAACAACTATTTTAAAAATAAAAATTTTTAAATTTTGTTGTTGTTGCTAGATGACATTTCACGGAGGCTATGATGAGGTGATTTTATTCGATTTTTGGAAAACAACAGATTCACTCTCAATTTTCATAGTTTCTTGCATAATTCTATTTGTCATGGCTGCTCTATACGAGGGTCTTAAATTATTAAGAGAGAATTTAGCACGTGCCGAAATGGCCAAAAGAAGATCACAAAATTCATCAAACAAACCAATTAGGTATTTTTTATTCATTTGAAAATTTTACTTTAAAAAAAAAGCTCATTGCTAAAAAATATGCTTTTTAAAAAAAAATTAGTGAAAATCAAAATTTAATTCAAAATAATCAAGAAGCTATTGTAATTGATCAAAATGAGGCTGAATTAAAAAGTTATAGGTGACATAAATAAAAAAGGCAAAAGGATTATAAAAATAAATAAAAATTAATTTTGTTTTTTTTCTTGGAATTTTAAGTGCCAGATTATTGAGTAAAGCTCACATTGTTCAATCGTTATTACACATGTTACAAATAACAGTTAGTTACTTATTGATGTTGGTATTTATGACCTATAATAGTTGGTTGTGTTTGAGTGTTGTACTAGGTGCTGGTTTAGGTTATTTTTTGTTCGGTTTGAAAAGAATAGTAGCTGTTGATGTAAATGAACATTGTCATTAAACAACAAACGAATAGTTAAAATAATTGTTTTTCGGTATTTTATTTTCAAATTTAATATTATGTTATAAGTAAAACTTCTAAAATATTTTTTTTCTTCTCATGATTTTTGAAGGTTGTTTATAAAAAAAAAATAATTTTAAAAAATTTATTTTTAACTTTAACAAAAAAAAATTGAATTAAAATTTTTTTAATTTATTTGATTTTTTTTTAGAAAATCAGACAACTTAAGTTAGATAAATAAACTTAAATCTTTAAATAAAATCTTGGTTTAATTGCTTCAAAAAGAAAATAGATTTAATTTTGTGATATATCGTATGTAAAGGCTGACTAATCAATAACAAGTTTTTCAAAATTTAATTTAAAAATGTAAAGGTTTTGATTGTGTACGCACTGGTGGTTCAGTGGTAGAATGCTCGCCTGCCACGCGGGCGGCCCGGGTTCGATTCCCGGCCAGTGCATTTTTTTGATATTTGCAATTAAAAAGATTTTTTTTTATATTTGTGAAATATTTTAAAAACCAATAGTTCTGAGCTTATGAGCATCAAAGAGTCCGTAGTTATGCCGCTTTTCTCTTTACAATTTTTCAAAGATATCTTTCCGAAAAGTATTTCTAAGCGTTTCGAGATGTAAAAATTCGAATGTTTGGGGGCCAAAATTAACTAAGTATGGAAATATTTTCTTTATATTTTTAAAAATTTACAAAAAAAGATTTTTATATAGCTGTTATTGATTGATTTATTAATTTTCTTTTACGGTAAACACTCGATCAAATAATTTTAAGTTCGCTATTCAAAAATTTTTAATGTGATACTTGAAGACTATCTCGAATAACTGGCGTACAAGACCATGGCCAAAAAGGTAATCATAAAGATTTGCACAAAAAACTAAAATTTATAAAAGATCAAATTTTATTGCTGAATTATCCTTTACATATCGAAAATAAACTGGCACCAGATGTTTAAAAACAGCTTCAAATTAACCAGGGCTATAGCCAGGAGTTTTCAAATCGGGGGCTCAAAAATTTTTTTTTTTAATTTTGATTTTTTAAGTCATATTGAAAACACGAAAATTTTATTAACAAAAAATAAAAATTTTCACTAATCTGCTTTTCTTGATACAAAAATGATAATTTCTATCAAAACACTCAATTAAATTCTAACCACAGAAGTATTTAATTTCTGCGAGTAAAGACTCGTTTTTATGAACTTGATTTTTTTGCTTCACATTATGGCTTAAAATAATTACTACAGTGGTGTTGATTAATTTGTAACGCATCGTAATCTGACGTTATATGACGAGAAATCGAATGACGACCCTCAGACTAATTTTTCAAAGTAAATTCTTGAGAATAGTTGCGTGCACTAAAATTTAAATATAAAATTTAAGTGCACCTTTCCCATGTTAAAATTAACTAAAAATCGAATTTTCGGTTTTTGATGAGATATTAAAATTTGAAAGCCCTTTAATAATACCACATTAGGGATCAAAAATCCTAATTTAGAGCTGCACTAAACAATGACAATTAGATATAAATTTGGTATTTACAAACCGAAAAATCAATTTCTGATGCAGGATTAAAAAGCAAATGTTAAAAATTAATTCAAATTATCCTTTATTACAAAAAATAAAATCTTAATTTTTATTGCGACCACATAAGTTAGGTATTGGTGGCAAAATAAAATTGCAAATTTATGCAAATACGAATATATGTAAAAAAAATCGCAATAAAAATTAAGACTTTCGCGAGGGTTTACGGCATTCTAATCGAGAAAATACCGCAGATTTTTAAAATAAGAAACAGAAAAAATACTAAATGAATAAAATAATTAAAAAGAGCACTGGTGGTTCAGTGGTAGAATGCTCGCCTGCCACGCGGGCGGCCCGGGTTCGATTCCCGGCCAGTGCATTTTTTTCTCTAAATTAATAAATTTAAAGTCCTAGCTTACATTTGCAAAAAAAAGAGGAAAAAATGTGACTTCAAGCAATAGGCTTTAGCTTTACAATCTTAGAAAAACAAGACTCTTGTCAAAAAAAAAATCTACTAATTTAACTTCTTTCTTTTTTCTCTTTTTTTTAAAATCCTCTCTAGCAAGCTTTCAATTCAAAATATTTTTAAAGAATAGCTTTTGAACTAAATTAGCTTCTTTTTTCTTTGAAAAAAAAAACGAGAATCAGATATTTATACAGAGAAAGACATAACATATTTGAAAGCTTTAGTTATAGAAAGAAGAAGAAGAAAAAAAGAAACACTTAAATTATTTTTTAGTAGTTGTAAATTTCTCTCTATTCCCTGACTAATTTAGCTTAAAATGTCGATAAAAGTCGCTTTACGCATCATTCCACCTAATGAACCATCTGACCCAACTTTGCCCAAGTTAAACATTCTTGATGATAAAACAATTAAATTAAATGATCAGGTTTACAAATTCAATAATGTCTTTTCATCCGAGTCGCCTTGTCTATCAATTTATGAAACTGTGATTGAAGACAATTTAAAAACTTTTATGAAGGGTAACAATTTGACAATAATGACTTATGGTCAAATAAACAGTGGTAAATCATACACAATTGGTTCTGATTTCTTGTTCAATCCTCATAGACCAAATCCTGAAAATTCCATCATTCAATATACTCTAATTGATTTATTCAACCGAATCGATATAGAAACGACTTTGAATCGTCAACTAACTATTGATATCAATCTAAGTGCTGCCCACATTTACGATGGAAAAAAGAGCGAATTATTCAATAAATCGAAAATTAAAGATTATGTATCGTTGATAAAATTTTTGGAAACGAATGATTTGAGTAATAAAATGAAAAAATGCTACAGTCATTTAGTTTTTAGTGTAAAAATGCGGGGAACTTATTTGAATACAGGTGAAAAATTCGAGAGTAATCTCACCTTTATTGACCTAGCTGGTTTAATTTGTGAAAATAAGGAATCTATTGATTTAAAAGTTAAATGGGATTATATTCTACTTAAGGGCTATCTCGTTGAAAAATTTACCAATGATGGTTTTAGCAAAAGTTACAATACTAATAATGAAATATTAAATGTTTTGGATAAACAGATTAAGAAAGATTCAATTACAGTTTTTATAGCTTGTGTCGATTTTAAAGAACCTTTTTATGAAACAATTTTCTTAGCCAGTCGCTTGAGTCAGTTATGTGAGTCCAATGAATTGTTAAATTTGTCTCATATCTTAAATCAAGATGAGACTATTGACTGGGCGTGGGACGACTCGACTATTATTGAAAAAAATCGAAGTGATCTAGTCCAAGATGATAAAGAAGTAAATTTTATTTTTTTTTTATTTTTAAAAACTTTAAAAAAATTTTTTTTTTTTTTTTTTCAAAAAGAGTTTTGAAACTGTTCGAATCGATCAAAATACGAGTTTTCATTCAGCATATCCATTGAATTTACCAGATTCACTTGACTTGTATATGAAAAAAATACGATTGGAACGTACTCCAAAGTTTAAAATACCTAAAACCCCCATAGATCCTAATCTAACAGATCATACGATCGTTAGACTAAATGATTCAAATAAAACAGTTCAATTAGATTCATCAAGCTCACAATCAGATGCATCAATAATAACAGTTATACCAAATACTAAAAAAAGAAGGCTCGACGAGAATAATAATGCTGATGATGATTTAAGATGTGAATTGGAAAGATTTAAGAAAGCTCGTCGACAAGAGACACAAGAAATAATCGCAATTTTAAATATATGTATGAATAAGCTCAATAATATTTTAGATAAGTCTTAATTTATTTTTATGAATTAATGAATCGAAATTTTTTTTAAATTTTCTTTTTTTTTTTTCAAAATTTATTTGTCAAAAAGATTTAAATTTTCAAAATATCAATAAATGCTCTTTTTTATTTTTTTTTAACTTAAAGTTCAATATATGAAACCGATAATTTTTTAAATAAAATAATTTTCTTAAAAAAAATTTTACATTTTTCAATTTTTACTTTTTTTTTTTTGTTAAAACCGAATAAATAAAAGTAACAAAAAATTTTCATATTAAAATGCGCTAAATTAAAAAAATTAAACAAATTAATTTTAGAATGTTTTTCTGTGTAGGACTTTAACACCTTCGCTTTCATATTCGCGTTTCGATATCCACATTTTTTTAAAAGTGTCCAATGATGCCAAAATTGATCCTCTATACAGAAAAAAGAAAAATAACTTAATAAATTAATTTGATATTTTTAAATTTAATTGACTTACCCAATCCATGTTGAATAGAGTCTTTCCTTTGGCGAGGCTATTTTAATCTTACACTCTTTCATATTGTACGAGTTGAAGACTAGTCTTTTCAAGTCATTTAACAAACGATCACCAAAACCTTTAAATAGAGTAGATCCACCAGATAATACTATATTTTGATAAAGAGTCTTTCTCAAATCCATATCTGACTTTTGAATTGAATTTGCTAAAATTTCTACGATTCCTTCTGATTCATCTCCGACTAAATCTGGTCTAAATAATAGCTCAGGTGCTCTATAACGACATGGACCTAACTTAAAATTAAAAAAAATTTGCTTACAAATATTTTTATCGATTTAGAAATCATTTTAAATTTTCTTTGGCAAACAGTAGAAAACTTTCACAAAATTTCATTAAAAGTTCAATTCTGTTACTTATTTTGACACCTAAATTCTTATCAGAATTATATCAGAATCTTAATTATTAATAACTATGCAAAATGCTGGAAATTTAATTAGTAAAAAATGCTCTTCCATAAATGACATTTTTAGAAATCTTAGGTGAAAAAGCCTTTGCAAATTCAAATTCTCGATTTCCAAGCTTAAAAACATAAACAATTATTTGCTTATTTTTAACATTATTTTTAAATAATGACAACCTCGTTTATCAAAAATAAAATTTATTTACCGTAATCACTCAATAGTAGTGCCGGTATAAAATCGAAATTTTTAAAAATTGTAGCATCCCCTTTTTTAAAGTCTAAAGGTCTATGAATTCAAGTAATAAAATCAATGGATACAAATCTGAAACCCTAATTTTGTACCATGATATAACTATCGAGTGATTACGGTATTTGTTATTTCAAATTTAATAAAATATGCTCCATTTTCGAATTATACTTTGTCTCCATAAAAACTTGTAGGCCTAAAACTTCCTTAGGATTTTAGTCTTTTACCAGACTTTAGATAAAACTCTAACAAAATATAATTAGCTGGCTAAGTTAAAAATAAGCAAAGATGAACGAATTCATAAATAACTACTTGAATGAGCAAAAGCGCCTTGTTCAAATAGCATTAAATAAGCTAAAATTAATTTTATGCTTTTTCATCCTAAAATTAAACTTAAATTTTTAAAATACGTTTATCTTTTCAATTCTGCTCTTTTGAATTGAAATATTTTACCATAAAGCAATTGGCATGTCTTAAATAAGCTTTGAAATGGATGTAATTCGAAAAAAAAATGTCCGATTTCAAATTTTCATAAAAAAGTATAAAATTTTTGACTTACGTCAATGACTGAACCGTCGGGTAAAACAAAAGGTTGTTTTTCTGGTTGATTAGTATCTTCTTTTATTGGATTAGATGATAAATAACAAGCTCTTTCTTTAATACTTTTGACTATTTCAAACTCGGCTGTTGTACTAAAATTGAATCCTTCTTTTCTCAAAAGTAATTTTAAATATTTTGTGACTTCTCTACCAGCTATATCGTTTCTCATTACTGAATGTGGCAAGGCAAAACCTTCGAATATTGGAACCGAATGTGTTACACCATCACCCGAATCTAATACGACACCAGTTGTTCGTCCAGTTGAATATAAACTCAAAACAGCTTGCATTGAAATGTACAAAGCTGGCACATTAAAAGTTTCGAAAAAAATCTCAGCAGCTTTTTCTCGATTTCGTCTTGGATTTAGTGGAGCTTCTGTTAACAAAACTGGATGTTCTTCTGAATTTGAATTTAATTGATTTTTAGAGTATAAATGCTGCCATATTTTTTCCATGTCATTCCAATTGTTTACAATACCATGTTCCATTGGATAGTTTATATTCAATAAGCCACGATACTCTTCTGCTAATGAGCCTATAAATAAATCAGTCTCAAGACCTCCAGCCATTACTCTAGTATGTTTAGGTCGCCCAATACTTAAATAAATTAATTCATTTATTTTTTAAGGAAAAATTTTGGCACATTTTTTAATATTTTGTACGGGTTAATTCTATGTGATTTTTGATGCTCAATTAAATAACTAAATTGGGATTTTTTAAACAAGGTTATATCTTTTGTGTAATGATATCAAAAATATTTCTGAAAACGATTAGGTCTAATAGACAGTATCTATAGAGCTTAACTAGTTATTAATGTTTAATTCTAAAAAATAAGTTATTACTAGTTTGAGAAATTTATTTTTGGTACTTGATCACCAGCAAATCCAGCTTTTAACATTCCAGAGCCCTGGTTAAAATTAAAAAAAAACACAAAAAATTAAAACAAATTTTGAAATTTTATAAAGAAAATTATTCATACATTATCAATGACAATCGGCTGATTGGCTATAACAATATCAGAATCCATAGTTGTGTATTTATTTAGTTGTAAACAAATTCAGGTGAAAATTATCTATGAGAAATTCAATGGAATAAGTAATTAGTTTAAGTAAATGAAACAGGGACACTTGTTAGTAATTTTAAGAACAGATTTTTTTCAAAACATTTTATCAAAAAAAAAATAATTAAATTTTGCGATGTATACATGGCTCGTTTTAAGAAATAAAAAAATTCGGGGGATTTTAATTTTTTTTCTTCAAAAATTGCTTGCAAATTTGCATTTTAAAAGCTCACTGAAATTAAATTTTTTCTGTCTCCTTTCATATTTCCAACGCATCTTTTATATTTCTAAAAGACAACTGAAAAAACTTGTCTTTTAAAATCATTTTTAAAGAGTAAAGATTTTTTTAAAAGTATTAAAATTTTTTCAAAAAATTTATCAATTAATCTAATTGAAATTGACCAAATAGACAAGATGAAGATGACTATGAGGTAAAAAATTGAATGGGTTCATACTTGTATAATACAAGGGTGGTTGAGGGATAGTAATCGACCCACAAGAAACATATAAGAAATATAGAGTCACACTTTAGACATATTTTATCCTTAATACCTTTAAGAATTGTACGTGACTAAAAAATCTATTATGTTCCTTTTTTATGTCATAAGTATGACAACTTAGGACATCGTGTTTGGCATGTTACTTAACGTGACTTTGTATGACAAAATGTGACTACAAAAAAAAAACACTTAGTGTGACTAACAATGTAAAAGTGTGACTCCAAATAAAAATTAGAAGGGCTGTTTTGTATGGAAATTATCGATTCTGTATACAAAACCAAAATAAAATTTTTTGCTATATGTACTAAACTATTTTTGGTAAATGGTTTACCAGTCAGTCATGAAAAAACAATTTTTTTATTGATAACGTAAGAAAAGTATAATTTTGAAAAAGTATTAATTCAAGTAAAATTTTTCTCGAGTTGTTTCGGTTTTCAAAATTATTTAGCCTTAGGCTTCCTCATTTAGAAAATATGATTTTCAAGAAGACAATCTATTAAAAGAGTTTTTCGAATGATTAAATAGTTCATTAATTTTTTATCTTGTTAAAAATTTCATTCAAAAACTAAAATTTTATTTTGGTTTTGTACTAAAATTTTATTCCGCTTCGAAACTTGGCTTCTGAACCGTTTAAGCCGGCTTAAGACGGTCCGAAACTTTGACTTAAGCCGGGTGTTAACTTAATTGGGAATTTTACTGTAGCAAAAAAGAAAGCTCATTTTCTTCGTAGAAATTCAAACATATAAGGGATTTTATTATTCTAGCAGAAAATTACTTATTAATATCATAAATTGAGCTAGTACTTTTGATAATGGTAACGCTCACGCCTTATTTTTACAGCAACTGCTGTACCCAGCAAGATCCTATCAGCTAACGACAAAAAAAAAGCAAACTTTTCTTACGCCAATCGCAATTTAACGTTTAATGACGTTAAATTGCGATTGTTACAAGCTATCAAGTATTTGTATAATTTCCGAAAAATTTTGTATTTTTTTTAATTTAATTTTTAAAACGTGATTAAATATTTTCAATGTAATCCAAGTTTTCAAATTTTTTAATCAAAATTTTTGCTAAATAAAAAATTTTTAAGTCTAAACGTTCGTTCTCTGAAAGTATTCCATGTATTCAAAAAAAAAATTTTTTTTTGCATTTAATAAAACAATCAATAACATTTTCAATTAAAGTTTTAAAAATTTTTAAATATCGGTAAGGCAGTTGGTAAACAAAATAAAATAAATTTTAACCTTAAATCGCCATTTATCGATTTTCTTAATTGCCCTGAAAAAAGATATCTAAATTTTTATTTCAAGTCATTTCAAATTGATAATGCTCTTATTAACCTAAATAAACCTGTTGAGTGCATAACATTGGAAATGGAAAGACTACGAAATGACGAACTGTTTATAGAAGATGAATTAATTAATCTTCGACAACATCATTTAGTTCAATTTCATCTATTCCCGCTAAAATATGAATAATCAAGAAAAGAATCAAGTTCGATCGAATCACACTAAATTTTTTTGTCTATTTTTATTTTTCAAGAGATTAATGAATATTTAATTAAATTTGAAAATTATTTTAACAGAAACTTGACTCGATACCTTTTTGAGATTACATCAGCATGTAATTTTTTTAAATATTTTTATATCTAAAAATAACTATTTGTCAAAGGTATTTTATGAATTATCCTAATTTACTTAAAAATTAAATAATACCTTAACATGATACATTTCCTTAATAAAATATGAACTTATATTGTAGGGTTTTATAATTTGAAAATTTCATAAAAAAAAGCAATTATTTTTCATGATTCTTAGAACCCTTTTTCGTCGGATATACTGAAATAATTAAAATTTGGAAAAATTTATTCAACTAAAATAAAAGAGCAATAGTATTTTTTTTTCAACAAAAAAAATATTTATTTTAGTTAATATCTCATATGACACCATAATGTTTGAATCATTATCACAAAATATATTCAGTTAATCTGTTGCTTTATTCGTGTTTTATAGCTTTTTACGAGTGGGCTTTTTAGTTTAACTCATCAATCTTTATTTAAGGTTTAAGCATTCAGACTTATAAAAGAATGAATATTACTTGAAAATAAACAATTACTTCAAAATTTTATTTTAAAGGAATATTAAATTTTAATCAAACCTTCTGACATGTTTTGCCACGAATTTCCGACATGTTTTGCCACGAAATATTTATTTCATAAAAATTCTACACAACATTTAATGCATTTTAAGGAAATTTTAAGTGAACCAACTGCTCGATAATTAAGAGCAATTATTTGATTTAGGTTCAATTAGATTATCGGCAAAAAAAGACCATTCTGTTTGAGTAGGAATTTCAGCTAATTATCTTTTTGAATCGAAATATTTTTTCAGCTTTGATTTCTATTAATGATGCTTTGCGTCTTAGTTTAAAATCAAAACTCGACGCGTCTTTTTGAGTTGACCTCGACACTGGACTAACTAAAATACTGATGAAAATAATTTTTTTTTAGAAATTTTGGGGCTAACAACTCTTCTTTAATAAATTTTTTGTACTAAAATTCTTATTTTAATTTCATGACCAGTTAAAACAATATTGAAAAAAAAAATTGTTTATGAATTTTAATTTAATTTTTTTCAAATTTAATTTTAAGGCCAGCTGGTCATAAAGATTTTCATAAAGATTTTCAAAAAATTAGATTTTAAAAATATCCAACAATGTAGAAAAACACATTCTAAAGGATTTGAAATTTTACTAAAAGAGTAAAAAAGGACAGTTTGATTAATTTTTTCAATATATCCCGTAAAGACTTCTAGAGACTTTCTAGCATAAAATAATGTCTTTTTGTTCTCCGAATTTGTTTTTCGATTCAATTCAATTTTAATTTAAATCAAAAGGACTTAAATAAAGTTGTGAAAGTGATCTTGATGGTTAAGAGGATGACAGCTAAATATAATTTTATGAATAGAATTAAACTAAAAACTTTGCTTATTTTTTTTATATTTTAATGAATTTGTTGCCCGCCTTTGAACTCTCTCTAACTCCAGCTTTTCTTTTTCAAAAGTTGGATGCCAAGCCCATATCGCATATTCAATATGGGGTCTAACAAGACCTATGTGTATAAATTTTTAACAATTGATTCATCGAGATATTTGAAATTTTTTGATATCATACCTAGGATTTTATTAGCCCTTGAGCAACAATATCTGGTTTGAGCTTCCCATTTCATATTATTTTGGAAAAAGACTTCAAGGTCTTTTTCGAATTCTGTTTCATTTAAAACTTGTGTTCCGAATTTGTTAAAAATTGTATATTTAAAGCGGAGATTTTTCTTTCCTACATACATCACTTTGCATTTTTCTAAGTTAAGGTCTATTGACCAAGTCATTGCCCAGCTTGATATTGTGTCTATATCTTTTTGTAAATTTAAACAGTCATTCTGGTTTTTTATAACAGCTAAAATCTTTGTGTCGTCGGCATAGTTTTTCGTTTTATTTATTAACAGCTCAGTAAGATCGTTGATGAAAATCAAAAACAACAAAGGACCTAGGACAGAACCTTGTGGGACACCACTTGTAACTTCAAGACATTTCGAAACTGTATCTCCTAGGACAACTCTCTGCATTCTACCCATTAGATTGTCCCATCTCATCTTCCCATGTGAGAAGTAGTCTAGCACAAGAGTTAATACTTAAATTCAAGGGCGTAGTCAGGAAGGAACTGACGGGGCGCATATTGTGAAATCAACAATAAATGGAAAAGAAATGGTTTATTTAAAACGAATGACTTAAATCGTTGAAAATAACAAGAAAGATTTGAAAAAATATTCAAATTTAATCTAATCGAAACTTAAATGAGGCTTTTTTTAGAAAACACCTACTGTTTTTATAACTCGAAAATATTGAAGTTTTTTCTTCATTTCCAAAATATGCTTAGTTTGATTTTCATTTTTAACTTGTATGCGGAAAAACTTGCCTTAAACGGAAATTTTTTCAAAGAATTTTTAAACTCTTACAAAAGTTTTTAAAGTTTTTGTTTTACACACTTTTCTCGATAGATATTCCATGTTACAAATCTGCTATTTTATATTTGTATTAAAGGTCTTATAATTTCAATAAATTCTTACTTATAATTTCAAAAAAAGGGAAGAGCAATTTTGAAAATTTTAATGCATCGAGTATATATAAAAATTCTTTTAATATTGAAACAAAAAAATTTATTAACTTTTTTTTATGAGTGTTTTTTTTTAAAGTACAATCGGAAAATCAAGCTAAATCGAGTCAACTTTAACCAACATATTAAATTTTTTTTTTCTTAAATATTCCCTTCCTCAGTAGAAAGCACTAGGGATTCGAAAAAAATTTAAATTAAGCTAAGTTTTTGTTGTTAATATAAAAAAAAAGCAGAATATTAAGTAACAAAATAATAATTGTTAATAAAATAAATAAGATTACTTTTTTTTATTATAGCTTACTCTATTTCTGCAAAGAAAATAATAACTCCGAATCCAGAAAAAAAATGTAACCCTGGACCTAGACACTTAAATGATTAAACACAAAAAATAGCATTTTTTTTTTCATTAAATCTATTTTCTAATTTCGAGACCTGGATTCTTTTTTTATTTTTACTATAATGTTGATGTTGTTATTTTCGACAGAGAAAAAAAAATTAAAAATAAAGTATTACGTAATACTTGTTTTATTTTATTTTTTTTTATTTAGTTAGCTAGCTAGCTAGCTTAGGTAGTAAGCATTTGCTGGAGTCTTCACATAAACAAAATTGAGATAAATCTAGCTCGTTTCTTTTTATTTTGTTATTTGCCTAGAATGTTAAAACAAATCCAGGGTTTTTTTTTGTGTTAATCAACTTTAAAATAAAAAAAAAACTTCTAAATTTTCACTTGATTTTAATATTATTTAGTGGAAAGATTTTCAGAATCTTTATGAAATAATAAAAAAGGGAACCTTAAGTGATTTGATTGTTTTTTTTTCAAATTCGTAAAAATTCATTGAGCAAAATAATTTCGTTAATGGATTTCAAATTTTTTTTTTCGCGTTTTAGCTACATGCTGTTTAAAATTGAATATTATTTATTAATGTGATTTACTCTTGTTTCGTCTGTTTAAAAATATTTAGAGTTCGTTCGACCGAACGCGAACGTTCATTTACTGGTGAGCTTATTTTAGCTATTTAATTAAATTGATTTTGGAAAAAAATAATTTTCAGTATATTCTCAAAAGTTCGTTTCAGAAAAATTATTTTCAATAGGTTGTAGTAAATTTTACATGCCACTTAGATAATTATTAGTATTTAGGATTTTTGTGACTCAATTTTAATTTACGACAATTTTTTTTTGTTAAATGCACCCTCTTAGGATTTTTTTTTCTAATTTTTTAATAAATTATACCGTATTACCTTGCTAGATAATGCAGCATTATAACTTAAGATGGGCCTTTGGTGCATGCGCTAATTACCATCTTTTAAATCGTGTTAAATTGTTGCTCACTGATGGTGCATCTTTTAAACACAAAATCAAGTCTTTAATGTCGCATCAAAGACGTTTTTTAGAGGCTTAATTTGACACTTAGTGTGTAAATTTATGAATAAATAAAATAATTAAAAATTATTTAAAAAATTTTTTTTATTAAAAAAACAAATCGAAGTTTTATTTTTCGATTACTTTAATTTATTCGAATTTTTGGACTTAAATTACACATTAAGCGACGCATTAACCTCAAAAAAACGCATTTTGTGCGGCGTTAAAGACTTGCACCATCAGTCAGCAACACTTTCGAAATGGTGATTGGCGCATATGCCAAAATGTCTCCAGGCTTACATAAGAGCATTGTTTTTAAAATTTTTTTTTTCTATCTAGTTTTTATTTTTCATTTTATCAAGGCTTTTTAAAGCTTTGGAAATTACTCATAGAAGTTTTGTCAAAAAAATTTGATTTTTTTGTCAAAATAAATTCTATATTGTGTCCTTATCAAAAAAAAATTAATAATTTAAACATTACTTTTTAGTATTTTAAAACGCTAAAGAAGAATTAAAAAATGGATGTAAACCCTAGGTAATTTTTTAAATTCATCACTTACTTCCTTTAACTTAAAAATTACTATTAAAGTGTAACAAAAATCATAATTTTTATTATTCATGAAAAAAAAAAGGAATTTTTTGTTAAATCCATTTAAATTTTTCATAAATTTTGAAATGGTTTAATTTTTGTTGGTTTCAACTAGTTTTATTCGGAGTAAAAGGTTTTCAAATGTGAATGCTAAGAAAAATAATAAACGACCATTTTTGAGAGTTTATAAAAGAAAAAATATCTTTAAAATAAATGCTAATGTCGCAGATTTTATTATCTTGAAATTTGAAATGGAGTATTCTTTGAAAGTTAACATTGGGCTAACATTGTGTTTTTATCAAAGTAAGCAAGTAAATTTTAAGTCTTTCTTGAAACAAACGAAGATCTAAATAACTAGGAAATTATTTTTCGTTTAAGGCGAATTTATTTGTGATAACGTAATTGCTTGATTTTAACGACAGGGTCATACAGCACTTGCCTCGAAAAAGTGGCATTACCGTTACCATTACAATTTTCGAAAAAAATACCTTTTATAAATTTTTTTTTTGAAATATTTTTTTAAATTATTTTTTGATAAAAAATCGGTAAAAAATTAATAAAAAAATATTTCGAAAAAAAAATTTATAAAAGGTATTTTTTTCGAAATATTAATGGTAACGGTAATGCCACTTTTTCGAGGCAAGCGCTGTATACCATGTAAAAGATTCTATAACGACATGTCGGGAAATAATTTAGCGACATGTCGATAAAATCGAGCAAATACTTTAACTTAATTTTTCAAATGAAATTTCACAATTTTTTAAGCGTTTGACTCAGATATATTTGGAAAATACCAAGAATTAATTAAATTAATGAATAAGTTTAATACTAGATTTCTGTATTAAGGTTCAGACAAAATGAATATTCGCTTACTTTGTTACATCAACTTTATTTCAAATATTACATTAGTGATTATCGACTATTCATTAATGTAACATAAAATAATTAATGTTAATCTCATGTAACTAAATGTTAAACGGATTACGGAAGCTAAATGAAATCGAATTTATCGAGCCTAAATTTCAACAATTAATTTCACACTTTTTTAAGAATTTTTAATAAGAGAAGTGATACTTAAGAGATAAAAATAGAATATTCCTAAAAATAAAATTGACTTAGAAAAAAAAAAAAAAATTAAAAATTTTTTTTCCAGATCAATTATTTAGAAAGCCTACTGAATTTTGGTCCATAAGAAAAAATTCAAGTGCCAATTGAATTTTTTAATTATGAATATCTACTAAACTTACGAAATATTAAATAATAAAACAACGATTAAATTACGTCATTTTTTTGTTGTTGAGATTATAACTTTGAAAAATGTTAATTTATTTAAACAAAGCTAAGCATTTCTTAAACCGAGTCAGAAATTAAATGAATGAATAAAAAAAAAAAAAAAAAGCACAAACACACATACACACTTAAATATATATTTATATATAAATTTAAATTGAAATTTGCAATCTATTTTTTTCGATTTTACAAAGGGGCGCTCTTTATAATATTTTGCAATAATTTTTTTAAATTTATTTTAAAAAAAAATTACTTTAGAAATTAATTATTATTATTATTTATTTTTAATAATATTATTCATTTTTTTTTAAATCCATATTTTTTTGTTTTTTTTTTTTGGTTACGAAAAGAATTTTGATTTGATTTTTTTTTTCGTTACGGAATAATATATTTACATAAAAGTATGAAATAGGTTAAAAGAATATAATGGATAATAGTGTGAATAGAATCGAATCTATTGAGCAAAAGTTGGAACAAATTGAGAAAATAATTCAAATATGTCTACAATCAACACTGTCACAAATTGTCAAAGACAAAAATAATAATTCTCTTCCACAAATGCCAACAAACAATAATGTAATTTAAAAAAATAATAAAAATTTTAGTTCTTAAGTCTCTTTTAAAAAGTCTCCAAAATAAAAAATTTAGATGGGATCAGTACGAAATTAAAAAGTATTCAGTGAGTACTAAAGTCGTACTTCAAGGCTCGATTTTTATATAAATAATTTTTACCATATTTCATATTTTGAAACAATCTAAGAAAAAATTTTCTATCAAAAGTTTTTATTACTTTCAAAATTTGATCAGTAGTTGAAACATGTCTGGTTGAAAGATTACCATTGTTCCATTTTATATTTTAAATTTCTAATCAATTTTGTTTGATCTTTTTAATCAAGTTTTAAGATTAATCAACAGGCTAGTGCCCATATCTATTGCTAGACTGATTGACGCTTCATTTATTCAAAAATTAGAACAAGATCTTTTAAATAAAATAGTTAATGATTAAAATGCGAAAAAAAGATTTTATGTAAACTTGGTCATAGAAAATTCAAAATTTTTTCAATATATTTTTTTCAATTTGAAATATAACTTCTTTACCAATAAAAATTGGACAGCTTTTTTTACTCCAATATTTCTAATGCAATCTTCGCTTGTCAACTACTGTGAGATTAAAATTCGTAGACAAGCCTTTCATGTACTACAGTGGTTCTTTTAAAAATGTAACGTCAACCGTAACTTTTGACCGTAACCGTAACCCATGTTAATTAAACTTAATTATCAATTTTAAGATGTTTGAGCTATGGTTACGGTTACGGTTGACGGTTGACACATGTACGACATTAGCCTGAAAACACTTGTTCAAATTACGATTTTCTTTCGAATTAACAACCTTACAGATATTGAAGATTTAACTATTATGTTTTTTGGGAAAGTTTTAATCATTTATTGATTTTTAAAATTGTTAAAAAGTATAAAAGTAAATGGAATTTATACTTTTACCGGAATGTATAAATATAAATTTTATATATTTATACTAATATACTTGTAAAATTTGTGTTCTAAAACACTTTTAATTTAATTTTTTTATTGAAATAAAGAAAAAGTCGAAAATTATATGAGCACAAGTGTATCAAATTTATACTTATATTAGTAAAAGTATGAATTCAATACACTTTTATGTAAATTAAAACATAAGAGTGTATTGAATATTTTATTAAATAGCTTTTCTATTTAAATTATACCAAATTGAGCAATTTTAGGAAAAGTATAATTTCTAATACTTTTATAATTTTTCGAAAATTACCAAATCTCTAACCAAAAATACTTTAAAACTCATTAAAGGACATTAGATTAATTTTTAAAGTATATAAAGAATAAAATTTTATACTTTATACCTTATATTATAGTATAACGGCCATTCCTAGTAACCAATTATACAATAAGAAATTAGCTTCAATAAAAAGTTGCTTTTGTATTTTTTGAGCAATAACTGATCTAAATATAAAAAGTCATTTTCTGTGTTTAGGAGAAGCAGAAGTCCTCCTAGTAGAACACAGAAAATGGCCTTATTGTGTATACTTAGAAGAAGAAAATGGGCCGAACTTAAAACTAACTAATTCTCCTAGTAGAATTAGTAAGTTTTCATCAAAATTTTTGAGGCTTTATTTTTGTGATTTTATTTTAATTTTTAATTATATTTTTTGTTGTTAAGGCTGCGGTACTTAAACTATTCGCTAAACAATTGACTTTATTAAAAGAGTGTAATAAAGAAAATCATTCTTATTTATATAATAAATATCCAAATCTTAAAAAATGGCTACAAATAATTCACATGCCCGAGACATCGTTAAACGAAATAAATTCGACAAAAATGACCTTTCACGATTTATATTCCAAATCGAGTATTCAAGAAATGAGTTCATATTTAAAAGAGACTTATAATTTAGAGCTTAATGATAACGAATTAACATTGATATTCAATGGCTTTCAAAGTCTTAGACTTTTGTCTAAACCCGAAAGCGGCGAAAATTCTCTAACCTCACAAAATGTAATAACTAATTCATCAACGAATAATTCTATATCAAATTCATCTAATTCCTCATCTACATCGTCTGTTATTAATAATTCACAACAATTGCCAAGAGCTAAACAATCTGTACCTGAAATAACCAGTTCGGGTTCAGTACGAGTCAAACAACAACGTAAATCCGAATCAGATGTTCAATTCAATTCAGTTAATAGCAATTCGACAAATAATAAACTTCTTAAAGTCGATCAGCAACAAAGTTCTTCAACCAATAATTTTTCTAATATATCTAGTTCAAAAAATAGTAAAAACAATTTTACTTTTTCGCCTACGCTTCCAATTAAATCAAATAAAAGTAAGATTATTTTTAATTGTAAAAAATTTATTTGAAATAAAAAAAATAAATGTTCGAAATTAGGATTGATTTTTTCGAGTTTTTGCTTAAGTTCTTTTCAAGAATGACCTAAGAAAATCTAAGAAAGAAAGAAAATGAATTTAGACTTTTTTTTCCACATTTCAATTCATCAATTTATCCTTTTTATCTATCAATTTTTAAAAGACCAATCCTTTAATTCTTAAATTCAAAAACTTTAGTTGAAATTAAAAGAAAATGTACAAGTAATTGCGTATTCAAATTTTTATTTTTTGAGCAAAATTAACACTTTGCCATCTACAGTACATATCTGAAATAAGTTGACAAGCTTTTAATCTTAAGATGGTCTTAAACATTCCTTGGACAATGTCTTAAGACGTCTTAAACATAAGTTTAAGAGCAAGTTTTAGACAAAAAAAATATTAATGTTAAATTTTAAAATTGTAATTCATTTACAAAAAATAAAATAGAAAATAAAAGTTGCCATATGCTTAAGACAGACCCTCTAAATCTAAGCAGAAATAAGAATCAAAGCATATCAAAAATTAAGCAGAAAATTAAAAATTAACATTTTCATGAGAATATTTTCGAAAAATGTCTTAAGCAAAAACATCGTCTTAAACACCTCTTAAGCATTGATTTTTGACTGTTTAAAATCTCTTAAGACTCTCTTAAACAATATCTTGAACAGGCTGTCAACTTTTTTCAGAAATGTACTGTAATTAGCATCTAAAAATAATTCCATTTACTTTCCTAGGGGTTCTTGTGGCTGAATCTAAAAAAATTAGTTTAAATCAAGTTTAAGCTTTGTTTAAAACTATACCTTAGTTCTAGCTTAGAAAAAAGTTTATCTTCATTAATTAATTTTTGGCAATCGTTCAAATAGGTTTTTATCAAAAGAAGACTAGGCTTTGAAAATGTGTGGACTGATTCCCCCAATTTTTTAAGTTGGGATAGCTCAAGTCTATTGGTTATGTTCGACACTTTAATGAAGAGTTTTGATTAAATAAAATAGAAAAACTAATGAATTTATTTTTAATATAAAGAAGGTCATAAGGTGACAACTCCACCACCATTTCGTAAGAATTCAACTGGCAATCCAATGAATGTAATTAATTTAAATAATCCTCAAATAGCAGCATTAGCAGCAGCAGTAGTAGCAGCTAAATCAAATACTCAAAATAAACAACCTAGTCCGGCCGATAGTCCCTCCAATATGCAAAGAAGTTCGTCACACGAGTCACATTTACGTAATAAAATACAAATTATTCAACAAAATGACCAAGTCTCAACAGCCTCTTCAACAGCAGGCTCAATACTTCCAGAAACAAAAATCGAAGAAAATAATTGCTATTTATTAACGGGTGATCAGAGACGACTTTCCTCATCGGAAAAATGTGGTTCTGAATATAGCAGTCGATGTCCTAGTGGTCAAGCATCACCGAGTTTGCAGAGTCCTAGTCGTTTTTCTAAAACAGGTAGTGTTTTCACTAACGATTCGACTGATTCAAAAAAACACATGTGTAAATCCCCGAATTTAATTCGAGAGCATCGGTAAGTACCAACACAAAATATTTTTATTTTGTTTTTTTTTTTTGAAATTGCATGGTTTGATTTTTTTGTTTTGGTTTGTAGTTGGTCAAATACATTAAAAGTAGCCAATTGTGGTGTGTGCAATAAAAAAATTATTTTTGGAATTAAATGTAAAAATTGCAAGTGAGTTTTTATTTTAATCCTGACCCCAATAATTTAACAAAAATCGAGTTTTATTTTTAATTGTGTTTAAAAAACAGTATTAAACCTTGCTATCAATTTATAGATAAAAGTTGTAAGATAAATCGGAAAGAACTAAGGTACGATTTGAATAAAGGAAATTTCTACAATAAATTTTGATCCCTAAAGTTTGTTAAAGTATTTTGTTTTTTTTTTGACCGCCAAAATCACTCTGCAAAGCTCTTAAAATTATTTTTGGAAATCAAAAAATTGATGCATAGTGCAGCAAAATTTTCTCAAAATTTTTTCTGCAAATCTGCACAACACTAAAAAAAGCCTAAATTAAATTTTGCTACACTATGCATCAATTTTTTGAGTGATTTTGGCGGTCAAAAAAACTAAAAACAAAAAAAATAAACTTTAACATGTCCTGTTTTTATATTATTTTTTTTATTTAACACTAGAAAGCCCGTCGGGTCTTTCTGACCCTTTTTGTCCATTCTAAAGACTATAACTTTTTTTAAATTTTTTTATTGGACTTTATTATTTCTAGAGCCACATAGTACATAAAAATGAATAAAACAATTATATTTTTGAAAAAAAAAAATTTAATTTTCTCGCATAAAAAAAAAATATTACTAAAGAGACCGACGGGTCTTTCTGACCCGACTTCTAGATTGTCGCGTAAAAAATTGAAAAAAAAATTCTTTCACTTATATATGTTCTAATTACACAAAAATAAATTAGTAAACATAAAATTTGATTCAAATATGCCAACCAGGATATCTGCTCAAAAAGCCCTTGAATTTCTAAAAAAACGCTGATGATAACCAGTCAGTGACTTCAGACCAGAATGATGATGATTTCGCTGATGTTAACGATTCCGAAGATGATTCAGATAATGAATTTTGTTCTGATGGTGATGATGATGATGAGGTTGAAAGACACATTGATGAATCAATTGAATCTGTCATTCAAAATGCAATTCAAAACGATTTTGATCCAAATGTTGACAAGTCAAGTCGAAGTGGAGTTATTTGGACTGTTTTGAAAAATTAATTTTAATACGAAAACGCCACCATCTTAAAAAAAATCAATAAACAGTGATAGAAAATAATGCCATGTTAGATTGTGCAATGAGAACAAGTCCAAATTTACTTGTAATGATTTTAGAAAAACGATTTATGGGGAATGTTTACATGAGACGGTTGTAAGAGCAATGTGTAAGAGATGATTATGATGACGTCATGATTCAAAATCTGAATAGTTTTTTAATGTAGTTGTATAAAATAATAAGAATTTAAACATTTATTCTTTTAATTATAAAAAACGGGTCAGAAAGACCCGACGGGCCTTTTAGGTATAAAAAAAATCGGTCTTTCTAGTGTTAATTACAAAATTCAACAGGCTAGTGCCCAGTATGCAAGAAAGTCTTGCACTGAATTAGGATAAAAAAGAAAAGTTAAAGTTTTTTTCAAGAAAGTGTTCTATAAGACTAAATTTTGATCAAAATTATAAGATGAGACGATTATTTTTTAAGTCATTTCTAACAAAGAACGAGTCGACTCAGTGAAATACAACCTCTAATATAAAAGTTTTGGTTTACAAAAGCATTAGTATTTGAAAAAATCATATTGGAATTTTATTGATATATTCAAAAAACTTAAGATTAATTTTTTTTTTCTCTGTCAGCAAGGCTTAAAATGTTGATATAAGAAAGGTTTGAGTTTTTTTTAAAGTTTCCCAAGTGTGGTTTTTCCAATTTCAGCATGGTTTTTAAGTTTGAAAATTAAAAAAAAATTAAAGAAATTTTTGTACTTAAATTTTAAGATATATAAAATACGTTCGAATTAGAAATATAAAAAAGTGCCAAGTCTGTCATAAACCGTTATGGCATGGACTTAAATGCAAAAACTGCAAGTAATACTTAAACATACCAAAAAAAAAATCGATTTTTTATCAAAAACTAAAAAAATAAATAAATAACTAATTAAAAAAATTTAAAAAGGTTTCGGTGTCATAAAGACTGTGAAAAAAAATGCACTCAACCATGTACTATAAATAATCTAGCTCTTTTTTCGAATGATTTTCCAGTAATTAGTCTAGTCGATTCGGTAAACACGGATTCTGATCATGCTAGTCTACCAATTCATTGTTCTAATTCATCATCAGCCGGATCGTCAGCTACAGCATCGCCAGCTCTTCATCTAACTCAGTCTCATTTGAACGATCAACATTCTTCCAATTTTAATTATGGTGCTAACAGTAATGCTCCTTCTGGTTTCACCTCAACCGTAGTCGGTCTAGCCAATAAACTAGTCCTATCAATTAATAACACAGTATCAACAACTACTACACCTAAAACAAATCCTAAATTTAACAAAAAAATCGAAATAAAAGATCCACATCATTTGGACTCTAGTTCATCATGTAATAGCTCCGAGCCAAATTCTCCTAATTATTTCAAACAAACTTACAATCAACAATTTAATCCTCATAAATTATCAGATAAAAAACCATCATTCTCGTCAATTTCAAACGCTTCTATGGGATTCTTTAATACAACTCAACCTCAAAATCAATTAGTTTCATCGGTGGCATCGACAACTACTCAAACGACTCTTACTCCACAAAATCAAGAACCTCAAAAAACCAACGAACCCGAAGACGAAGACGAATCGGTCACCGAAGATCAAAGAAATCAACAATCCGATTTACAACAGTTCAATATTCAGTACGAGGAGATAACACAAAAAACAGAAATTGGTCGCGGCAGATTCGGAATTGTTTACAAGGCTTATTGGCATGGTGAAATTGCTTGCAAAGAGTTTACATTTAATGAAAATATCAACGAAGATTCCGAAGAGTTGGTTAATTTCAAAGAAGAAGTTCTCAATTTGAGAAAAACGCGTCATTCTAATTTAATTTTGTTCATTGGTGCTTATGTAAAACCACCAAAATGTGCCATAGTTATGAGTTTGTGTCGAAGTTTAACTCTTTATAAACTTCTTCATACTGAGTCTTTATCAACATCTAAAATAAATCTAGATTGGATTATTGATATATGCACTCAAATAGCTCAGGCTATGGGTTATTTACACAATAAACAAATGATTCATAAAGATTTGAGATCAAAAAATATTTTCATAGACGGTAATAAAGCAGTGATCGCTGATTTTGGACTTTATTCTATAAGAAGTTTGTGTAATCAAAGAAATGATTTGTTGCCTGTGACTAAAGAGTGTTTGTATTATATGGCACCAGAATTGGTGAGATTAATTGGGAGTAAAAAAGTGGAGAGTTCATTTTCACAGGCGTCGGATGTTTATTCGTTTGGTACTATTTGGTATGAGATGTTTTGTCATGAATTTCCGTTTTCGAATTACAGTACCGATACTGTGATTTATTTAGTAGGAAATGGCCTAAAAAATTTATCACCAAATATTCAATTGACTAAAGAATTTAAGGTAATATTCAACAAAAAGAAAATTTTGAAATTAGAAAAAAAATTTGATGAAAAAATTTTATTTAGATAATTTTGTTGAAATGTTGGTCTAAGGATCCTTCGAATCGACCGGACTTTTCACGTTTATTAGAAACATTTCGGGCTATACCGAAAAAGAGTAAGTTGTTTCGAAGCCCATCTCATCCTGTACACATTAATATGCGTTGATTATTTGTTTAATTTATTTAAAAAAAAATAAATTTAGTTTTAAAAAAATAAAAATGTATGAATTTTTAGTTTTTATTGTTACTCCAAAAAATATTTTTCTTAATTTATTTTTTGGAATTAAGTATTTTTTGCCATTGCTTAATTTTAGGTATTTATTATTATTATTTAAAAAAATACAAATAAAAACAATAAATTTTTGTAAAAAAAATTTTTTTAATTTAATTCTTGGAAACGGAAATAACTTAATAATGTAATAAGTAAGCTATAATATTCAGGGCTAAAAAAACACCTTTAAGAGAAAAAAAACTGATTTAGATTGATTTAAATTCGTTTGAAAACAATAAAATCCATAAGTGTAAAAAAATATATGTGACTGGAATGAATAAAAAATTCGAAATCCAATTTTAATGGAAATTGACAATACTTGGATTTTTTTTTTTGATTAAAATATGCATCGTTTAAATACTTTTTCTTAAATCGTCGTAATGAACCATATTATTTAATGATCCTATCTTTAATTTAATTATTTTTTATTGATTTTGAATTATTAATTCTACACATTATTTGAATTAAAAATAAAAGTTAAACTTTTTTGTTTCTTTCGCGAATCTTTGATTGAAACAGTGCGTAAATATTTTCCAAGTTTTAGATCTATTTTAGAAGAGGTAAGGATGTGTCTTAGCTTTTCTAATCTTAAAATATTTCTCAATTGATCTTTTATGTGAGATCCTAGGTCCTTGATATCTTCAGCTCTAGAAATTTGATGATCATCATGAACGAGAGGATCGTTGTTTTCGATATTTTTTAAATTTTGGAAATTTTATAGAATTTTACTCTAAATAATAGTAAATTTCGTAAAAATTCGCAATTTTACGTAAATTGACAAATAAAATGGTAAATTAGAATCAACACTGTAATATGAATTAGTTTCCAGGCGAATGTCGACCGCTTATTAAAATCATATCATTCCACAAAATCTATCGATACCTACACAAAATAATATAATTTTTGATTCGAAAATATACAGTGCTTCTACGAAAAGTCCAGAATGGGTTTTTTTACGTAATTTTACGTAAAATTACATCATTTCAAGTAAAATACCCTAAAAACGCTTACGGCCAAGTTGAACAAAAAAATTTATTTAAATTTTATGCCTTAATTTCATGCCAAAGCATCTCAATCGGGTTCAAATCAGACGCTTTTGGTGGAGAATGTATTTTATTTTACATTACTGTACAGCTCTCGAATTAACGTCGAACGTGTACCCGTACTCCAGCAAAAATGAATGAAGTACGGGTACGTGTAGATTACGTTACGTAAGATTACGTAATTTTACGTAAAATTACGTAAGCTTACCGGCTAAAATTTACGTAAGAAGAGGTAATCTTACGTAAGCCTACGTAAAATTACGTAAAAAACCCATTCTGGACTTTTCGTAGAAGCACTGTACGTAAAATCAATATTTTAAGTTCGCCAAATCGTTAAATTATGTTTAAACTTAGCTGATTATGAGGCCCAATATCAATTGTCAAGTCTATTCTAATAGAGATTAAAAAAAATCATCGATTCCTTTCATTTCCAAATCTTGATAATTTCGATGAAAAATCTAAATCTATTATTTTATTTTATTTGCTATTATTTAAATATTATATTACATAAACTAAAATTCTAAAGTAAATTTTTGAAACTATTGACGTTCTTGGTAAAATTCAATGCTAAAATTATTTTGCTTTTGAAAAAAATGATTTTATAAAATCTCTGTAATTTCTATCTAGCAAAAAATAGAAATAATAATTTGATAAAAGTGATAATGTATACAAAAAATTACAAAAATGACTAACAACATCATTAAATTTGCAAAAAAAACAAAGCCAATTTATAAAAAAATCCAAATTATTATTTATAACTTCGGCTTGTTGGGTATTAAAGTGCATTAATGCATAAAATACTTGAAAAACCTCGGGAAATTTGAAAAAACAATTCAAAATTGAATTAATTAAGGTAGACTTTAAGGATTTTAGTTGATTATTTTTTGATTTGATTGAAGTATTTTGCAAAAGGAATCGTCTCACTTCCCGAATTTTAATAATGAGCATCAAATCAACCAAAAAATTAAGTAACATAAACAAAAAATAATTAACAAATTCACTTAAAATAAACAGAACTTTAACAATTTTCGAAAAGTATTTTTTATAAAAATCGAAATCAATTCTATCTTCTAAAACCGGAATGGGATAAGACAAAAATGGCGATTCCCTATTGATAAAATGAATAAAATAATATGGAATACTCAAAACAATATTCACAAATAAAATAGTTTTAAAATAGGGGTCCATATTGAGTAAATTACCATAATTAACCAATCTTGAATTTTGAGCTCTCTTCAATTGAATATAATTAAAACTTAAAATTACCGAGTTCAAACACAACTTCAAAAAATACTGAATCATATCAGTGAATATTTTTTTAAAATATTGTACTAAAATAAATTTTTGAATTTGAGAACAATAGAATCCATTTAAATATTGACATTCTGTTATCAAATTAACCAAGGATATAATAAAATAAAATGAGCATAGACCTGCATAAATTCTAATATAATTATATTGATTTTTGTTCAAGCTTTTAAATTTGAAAAAAATAATTGTTAAAAAATTAATTATTAATCCTAGAAGAGAAAACAATGGATCGAGTATTACCATTAGTAAATAATCTACAAACACAGATGTTTCAGCAAATGTAACAATATCAAATGAATCTTTTAAATGTTTTTTTGTATCACATAAACTATCCATTAATTCAAAATTACAATGAGAAATATTTGATTTCAAATCCAAAATAGAATCACTTAAACCTATTGGATATTTTTGAAAAAGTCGTCTATTTTGTTGACGTATAAAATTAAACGTACAAGTAAAATCGTACGGATATTCACGTTTAATATTATCTTCAGCTAATAAATAAATCAATTGATCAAATGGAAATTTTTTGTACAAACAAAAATCTTCATCGGGAAACAAGTGATTTACTGTATATGTATAATCAATAAAATTACTCATATGGGTTACAGTAATTATAAATTTACGATTACTCAAACTGCTAACATAAGTCTGGTCGTCTAAATCAATATTAATATCTTTATTAATAGCATGCAACCAATCTATGCCTTTATGAAACAAATTTTCGGCATAATAAAGCTCTAAATTTAAGTAACTTAATTTTTTTAAATTACTAAAGATTTCGACGTCTATAGATTCTATTTTACCACTCAAGGTTAAAATTTCAGTTTTTTTAAACAAATTTAAATTTAATAAAATTGGTGAAATTTTTATATTTTCCGAAAAAACAAAACCAACTGAGATTATTTTAGAATTAAGGTCCATATGATCTAACGATGTATCGAATTGTATGAAATTTTTTTTATAAAAAGTATTTGTTTGATAGTAAAAAAAGATACAAGTTATTTCGGTATTTTGAAAAATTAATGGACAAACTTTATTTTTATACAAAATATTTAAGAGAAAGTGCACAAAGCGAACTTTGAAGATTGACCTTTTGTTTGATTGGTACAAACACTTTTTAACCAAAGTCCCATTCGGAAAATATAAATCAAATTTTGTACTAAACAAATAAATGTCTAGTTCCCTAAATGTAGATTGATTTAAATATCTAAATAGGTCTATGTCAAATCCATTTGTGTTCACATAAAATATTTGAGGATATTCTGGGTAAGATAACTGATTAAAGTAATTAATGCTTCCTATTAAACTGATATTATTAATTATTTTATTTGTATCCAATGGTTTATAATAAACTATATTACTCGTATTTAAATAGTTCATTTTGATATGAGTGTAATTTGGCGCAATTTTTAATGAATAACATGATACATGAAATGCGTTATTTTCATTGACTAGTCTACAATTTTTGTTATTATTATTTGCCAAAATTTTTTCAAAGCTAATCAATAAAAAAATAATTAAGAAATTATTCCGAATTATTTTTAAAGATTTTGAAGTCATTTTAAAATAATAAATATAATAATAATTACAGATACACTTTTTTTTAGCCAACACCAAAAAATGATTATTTTTTATTAAATTCAAATAATTTTTCTAAAATCATATTTTTGGCCATCATCATCATCATTTTATATCAAATGTTCTCTTGGGCAAATTCAAATTAATTTATTGAATTAATTTTTTTGTTTATGATAAATTTTAAATCATGTGCGCGAACTCGAAAAATATGCAAAAGCGATTTTCGAATATATTTTTTTTATTACATGAATATTCTTAAAGAAAATATGATTGGGTTTTATTTAAATCGCTAAGGATATTCACTAGTGTTAATTGCAAAAATAATTATTTCAGATTCAGTGAGGACTATTTGAAGTCATTTTAAAAAATGAGAAAAATAAGCAGTGGTGTATCAAACAGTTCCCTATTTTCTTTTTTAAAAATTTAACATTTTTATCATAGGGAAATGACATCCCAAAAAAAATAAAACAAATAACAATTATACTGATGACCTGCAGGTCATCAGTATAATGAACGTAAATAAAAGAACGAACGTCAACATGTTGACGTTCTTTATTTACAAAAATATGGGAAAAAAGCTCAAAGGTATGATAAATAAATATCTTAAAGAAATTTAGGTTTGCTTAGTTAAATGAAAGATGAAAATATCAGACGAAAAATGTAATTTTATGATATTTTCCAATGGTCAAAAATCGGAAGATTTTTCACCAGAATTATTTAAAAAAAGCATTCCCAAAACTGACACTGTTAAATTCCTCGGTGTAAAATTAGACGATAAGTCAAGCTTTCAACTTTTAGTTGAGGAAGTTAGACAAAAATGCTTCGGTGAACTGAAGTTTTTGATCGATTCGCTCGATTCGCTCAATTCAAAAATTTCAAATTTTCATGCAGTTTTAAAAATTAAATTTTTTTAAATTCATGTACTTAATAGTTTGATATTGAAATAATTTTGTTTTTATGTTTTGAATTGAGCGAATCGAGCGAATCGATCAAAAACTTCAGTTAACCAAATGCTTCAAAAGACCAAATATAATTAAAGTTTTATCTGGGAGAAATTGGAGATTAGATTTAAAGTTACTGGCTAGTACGTACAAATTAGTAGTTGGTTCAGTTATTGACTACTTTTTTCCATGTTTAAATTTTATTCGAGATTCACTTTTGAGAAAATTACAAGTTATTCAAAATTCCGCAAGATGTATTTTGAAACTGATTTAAAAATTATATTAATTATATTAAATATGATACTCCTTCTGAGGTTCTCAATCATCTTGGTTTTTGAAAAGCTCAGACTTCTTAGAATAGATCAGAGACTAGACCATCTAACTGATAGTTACATTAAAAACGGCCTAGAAAAGTCTGTTCCAATTGTCGTTAGATTAGTAAGTGAGTACAGAAGAGCATTAAATGCATTGAATGGTAATACGCCAACCCCTCTATCAAGCGCTTATTTAGTTTTCAAACAGTTTTTTCAATCTTAATTTTAAAGTTTTGATATTTTAATTTTTTTTGCCTTAATTTACTTGAGATATTTAATTTTCTTTATTTTAATTTTGTCTTTTTCTTAATTTATTTTGCTGAAGGAGCTTAAGCTCGATCAGTTTTACTAAATAAATAAAAAAAATCTTAATGAAGAATCTCTCTTATTGATTTTAACCTCGGATTTTTAAGATTTAAGTTATTAAATCAACTTCATATTCAATTTATATTCAGCATTTAAGCAATAACTTTTAAGTAAGGTCTTAATACCTCCTTTAGAAAGTAAAAATGAAATTTATTTGATAAATGTAGTATTGAAGACCTTCATAAATTTTATTAGAAATTTTTAAAAATTGAAAGGTATTCTTAATTCTTACCATTAAATAAAAATAGCTTTTATTTAAACAAAATATAAAAAATAAACTATCTCTGAAGACTTCAATTACCTTTTTTTTCAAGCAAAAATTAAAAAAATGAAAAATTTCAAATCATTATAAATTAAAAAAGAAAATTGAACCTTTATATTTAGAAATTCTTCTTTATATAAAATTTAGATCAAAATTTTTTTTTCAAAACTCATCACTTTTTTTTTTACCTGAGCTCATTATGTTTATGGAAAAAAAAAATAAACCAATGTTCTTTTTTACTTATTGCGCAATTGGTACACTTAAATTTTCAGAGATGAATCTTTTTTTCTATTTAAAATATAAATTCATAAAATAAAATCATAGGCTTATTTTCAAGAACAAAAAAAATTGAATTTTCGGCTTTTAAAAAATGAGTTCTCAACAAGAAACGATTGCTTTAAATGCCCTTGTAGAACTTAACGAAATGGTCCAAGAGACTAGTTATGCTTCAATGAGTAAATTTTTCGACCAACTATTCGCTGTTTATTCAGCTAAATTTAAAAGTGCAATACGTCCCGATAGCATTGAACCAAGCTATACTGGAATTCATTTGAGTAAAAATTATGAAGTTGGCGATTTTTCCAAAATGATTGAATCATTTCGAAACAATCAGAAAATTCATCCAAAATATGCTTCACAAATTTTAGAAGATTCAATTCAATTATTTGAAACCCTACCAAATGTAAGAGAGTGTAATCTTCGACAATCAGACCCAAACTCATCTGGAATCATAATCGTCGGAGACTTACATGGTAGCTTCAAAGATCTTTATTACATAATTTCAAAATATGGAATACCCGGTCATAATTACAATTTTGTTTTTAATGGAGACTTTGTAGACAGAGGTCCACAACAATGTGAAGTCTTACTTACATTATTATATGCATTTTTATTAAATCCGAACAAAGTATTTTTAAATAGAGGAAATCACGAGGATTTGTCTATTAATCTAAGTCCACATTTTAATCCAAATTATAAAAAAGATACTGAACTTAAATTCGATAGATATGGATTGTATGTTTTTAATCAATCACAGCGTCTTTTTAGACGTTTACCTTTAGCTACAATTATTGAAAACAATAATGGACTAAGATATTTTGTCACTCATGGCGGTTTATCTGATAGAATTGACCTCGAATTTATTCAAAGTCCAAGTTTTAATAGATTTCAATTTGCGAATGTAAATGTTAATTACCGAGATGATGCTCAACGGATAAAAATGGCTGAGCAATTGTCAGATATGTTATGGAGTGATCCAACTAATTCAAGTAAAGGGTGTAAAAAGAATACCCATAGAGGCATAGGTGCGCTTTTTGGACCTGATGTAAGTCAGAATTTTTGTGCTCGATATGGATTTAATGGTTTAATTAGAAGTCATGAAGTCCGTACTAACGGTGTTACTCAAGATCATGAATATTGTTATACAGTTTTTTCAAGTTCTTATTATTGTGGCGGGTCAAATCAAGCAGCTGTCTTAATACTAGGTGCAAATGAGACTAATTTAAAAATGAAAAGTTTTGAAATAAGACCATTTGGTGAGGATCAAATAGAAAGAGAAAAAAATCGTTTGATTAGAGGTTTTAAGAAGTTTTTACAAAATGAAAAAAGTCAACTTTTAGTTAAATTTCAACAAGTTGATTACAATTCAAGTGGTTATATTAATATTGATTCATGGGCTAGAATTATATGTGATCATGTTCGAGTTAGAACTGGAATTATTATTGATCCTAGTCATATAATTACTCTTAAGGATTATTTGTGTCCATGTTATGATGCTAATTATACTGCTGAATATTCTTCAATGTTTAAAAATGCTGAGCCTCAGCAGGAGCAAATAGAATTTCTAAAATTATTATTTAATTTGATTGACTCCAATGGTAGTGGTAGTATTTCTAAAGGCGAAGCAGAACAAGCTATAAGTATGATTAATAAAACATTTTCAACTAATTATACATCAGCTTTTATAACTCATATGGATGCTAATCGTGATGGTCATGTTGATTTAAGAGAATTTTATCAATCATTTTTAAAGGCTTATAACTTTTAAATTTAAATTACATTAATTAGCAAATTTATTAGCTTTTTAGTTTAGAATAAATTTTTTTTATAATTAGATTTTTCTGAATAGAAGATTTAAAGCCATCAATTTATTAAAGGCTATTTTGTCCCTGTATGTTTTAAAATTAAAGAATTATTTGTGATAAATTGTAATGACTAAAGACTTTACTGCTGATAAATGGTTAGTAAAATCTAAATTAGTCATAAACGTAACTAATTAATTTTCTTGGTTGGAGCCTTACCAAACTTTCGATACTTACTCGCTACCGCCAATTATTGAGAGGAACGAGCAAAGTGACGAGCTTATACCCAGATGTATACATACAAAATGAAATTTTGAAACCCAACAATCTTATTGGACAAATTCTTAAGTAAATCTATTGGATATCGGCTAATTTTTATATATCTATATTAACTATTTAAAAAAATATAACTTTTTATCTTATTTTAAGAAATTCACACTTTTTTTATTAATTACTTTTTAAAAAATATACATTAAAAAAACAAACAAACAATTCCTAAGTAATAAGAGATTTTTAGTCAAACTTATTTATTTAGTTGTTCAATTAAGTCTCTTTATTATCTGGTAGGGATTAAAAAGCGTTCAAATTTTGTTCGTTTTCTATTTGTTGAAAGAAGGACCTTCAAGCAGCTGACCTTAGGTCATTATTTTGATTAAATAAAAAAAAATAAAACAAAAAATTATCAAAGTTTCAATTTTTTCTTTTAAAAAATTCTTTTCTTTAGTAATTTTTTTTTTGAGATAACATAAGAATCGTAAACGACTTTATAATCGTACCTTTTCCGCGTACGATAGACTTACTAAAATTAAAAATAGTATAAATTTAATACCTAGGTTAAATGAAGAAAAACGATTAAATGAATTAATAGAAAAAACTTTATTAAATTTTAAAGAGCTACAGTGGACTTACACTTATACCACTATGCACTTTTATCACTATTTGACTTAGATCACTAAAAAGATTAAGAACGAAATTCCTAAATACAGTTTGATGTATTTTTAAGCCAGTTTTATCACTAAAAGAAATCACTATTTCAGTTTTATCATCATATTAAGAGAAAAAAATGAGCAGAATAGCTTTATAAAGTTATATCACTTTTCATTTTTATCACTATGCACCATAAAATGGGGTGATATAAGTGTGAATCCACTGTATTACCAAACTAAAAAATTTATTTTATTGAATTTTTTTATTTACATTTTTTTCGTAATTTTAATTCAATTTTTAATCAATATAAGACAAAGTAATAATAGATTTTCATTAACAAAAACATTAAATTTAATTTTTAAGAAAACCACATAAACACTCAAAACTAACGACTCGTTACTCGCATATATAAAGCTCTGCTTCCTGTATCTTACGTTTGGAGAGTATTAAATTACTCGGGTAATTTACATCCAGGAAATTTTTATTCGATAGATCTTCAAAATTTTAGCTTAACTCTTTTCTAGAATCTCTTTTAGCAAAGCCTGGGTTAAGAACTAATTTATATTCAAAGGGCTATGGACTACTTCATAATATGTGTTTAGTTCGTTTCCATTCACTCATTTAATTCGTTCAATTTGATATAACTTTTTTATTTTTCTAATTTTCTTATACCCAAAATTTGAAAATTTTTTTGCTTTCCTATAAGTCTATCACCAAAAAAAGTTTGTTTTGATTTAAAAAAAAAGTTCCGGGCGATGAATTTGAACAACGCTTAAAAAAGTCTATTTAATTTAAATATTATTAGTAGTTTTCTGTTGCTTCGCTGCCGGAAGGATAATAATTAACAAAAAAATTATAGTGTCTGGTTTAGATTCTTTTCCTAATAATCAAAACAATCTTTTTAACTTAAGTTATAATAAATTTTAAATTATACAACTTTTTTCTCTTTTTCAAAAGCTTAGTAAATATTTTTTTTTGAAAAATATAAAAAAAAACAAACAAAAATTATTTAGTATAACATCTCAACCCGAGTCTTGCATTTTAGACCTTTAGCACAGAAGTCGAAAATTTTATCCACTACATCACACTAACATTAAGCTCTTCTTCTCAAGATTAATTTAAAAAATATTAGTCAGTTTTTAAAAAAATCATTTTAAGTAATAAAGGTGAAGGAATAATTTAGTATTTAAGTTTACCGGGAGTTAGAACAAAAATTACATATTCATTCATCAAACAACAACAATCGTATGAAATTAGCACTTCGGTTTTGTGACATTTGTGTCACAAAATCAAATTACATTCATTTTTTTTTCAATCATTAAAAATTAGCATTATTTTAAAACTGTAAATAATCTTAATTATACGATAAGCTTGGTCCATTTTAAGTTTTTCTTAATAATAGGCTTTATATTTAAAGCTTTGTAATTTTTTTCTATTTTTTTATAGCGTGGCTTTTTACTTAGGACTTTAATTAGAAAAGCTAATTTTCAATCAGAGAATAAAAAATTTATACGACTTGAAAAACTTAGACAAATGAGTAATCCTAAATTTTGGCGCACAATAGCAAAATTTAAACAATTAAGGACACGCATAAATAAAACTTCAGATAAATTGGAATTAAATGATTTTACTAATTTCTATTCCGACTTATTCTCACACAAA
>NTPY01000778.1:491405-504107 GCA_002922825.1 Brachionus calyciflorus | reverse complement strand
TATTGTCCATTTTGAATTTTACATTTGACTTTATATTTTGAATACACACATCTTATACCAATAATTGATGACCGTTCTGGTACTGATTGATTAAGGTTTAAAGACAGGCTGGTCAAAAAGGGTATAAAATAAATTTTCATTTTTAAATTTTGAAGATTTCAAATTTTTTTCTTTTTGTAGCCACAGTTTTGTAATGATATCCAAGTATTAAGGTTAAAAGTTCAATTTAAAAGTTGATCATTTAAAAAAAAAATTAAAAAATGGAGAAATATTTGAACTTTTTATTTAGTAAAATTCATACTGAGGTAGATACCCAATCGGATTTCTTTATTTTTTTCAGATTTTACTTTTAAGTGATGATCTCTACTTATTTGTGTTCTACACCACTTTTTGTGCATACTCCACTTTAAAGTGATTTTATTATAATTTAACAATCCTAAAATAAAAGTTCAATTTTTTTTAATTTGAACCTAATTAATTAAATTCAAATATAATTAACATTAATTAATAAATCAGAATTAAACAAAAAAATCTAAGAGTCAAAATTTTTTTAAAAGAATCTACCTATTCAAAAATTTTTTATTGTATTAATTAGTTTTAAACTTTAGTTATCTAAGAAGCGAATATTTTAAATTTTTAAAAAGAAAATTATAGTTTTATCGGAAGACAATATCTGAATTATTTGGCAAATTTTTTGTTATGAATTTTTATTTAAACAGATTAGAATATTTTGATTCAGCAACTGAATAAACTTAAAAACTTCAATTAACATTACAACGTAAATTCTCGATTTTTATGACATTGCTTAAATATATCGCTATTCTTTTTAATATTAAAACGCCATCTCATAAAAACAAAATACCCTCCTTTAATGAAATGACTGAAACCGAACATATACGTTAGACTATGAACTTGAGAGCATTTATCTTTTGTTTGGAAAAAATCCAAATTTGTTGTTTAGACAATATATTTTAGCTAAAAAAAAATAATTTATACAATATTTCAATTTTCATAGACAAAATTATAAAAATACTTCGTTTTCCTCTTAGATCAATAAGAAATATTTCTTTAAAAATTTAACCTTTTTGAAAATTTAAGCTACTTTATTGTGGTCTTTTAAAAAATTTTGATAAGTCCACTTTAAAATATTTACAGTGTACTGCACTTTATTCGCTTTATATAATACTAAATTCCTTTTGAAATCAAAACATGATGTCAGAAGACGTCAACTGACGCTTGGTCAAAACAAATTAGACCTAATTTCGTTATTTTGCTTAAGGGGTAAAATTTCTATATTGAATCTTCATCTATAGTCAACCAGAGCAAAAAATTCCAGCTGAACTCTGTTTGAAAATTTTTGTCAAATGATTTATGACAAAAAAGACGCTCTGCTTGAGATCTACTAAACTTTTTAAATATTTTTTCGGTCGATTAGACTTATTTTAAAAATTATTTTAAGAAATTTTCAAATAAAAAAAAAGAAAAAACGTCGGGGCTCTCTTACCTGCCAACTTTAAAAATTTTCAGTTTTACTGTTATTTGTTTGTTGAATTTTTAAATAAATTTGAAAAATCAAAGAAGCTAAAAACCGGGATCGACGGGCCATCAGATTAAGGCCGTCAACTTTGGAACTAGAAAATGTCAAACATACATCAAAAAGACCTCTAACGGAGTCTAAAATACATGCTAAACCATTGCCAACGTGACAAAAAGACTAAAAAGAGGGGGGTGGGGGGATACTTGAAAAGTTAAGTAGATCTCAAGCAGAGCGTCTTTTTTGTCATAAATCATTTGAAAAAACATAGTTCAGCTGGAATTTTTTGCTCTGATTGACTATAGATGGAATTTTCATTTTTTTTTTTAAATTGACTGTGGCAAAAATATATTAAGTTATCATTATTAATATATTGATTTGAAATTCAATAGTTTTGATATTTAAAAAAAAATACTCCAGTCTTAAACAAGCATTTAATTTTTCATTAAAACTTAAATGCCCATTTTAAGAAAATAATTAAATCTTTCAAAGGTAGTAGTTTTAAAATTAAACCAAGCAAACTCACAAGTAAACTACAATATAATTAAAGCAGCCAGTCTTTTTATAACTTGACTGTTTCTAAGTGATGAAATATAATTATATTTACTGCATGATATTTTATTTTAGGATTCAAGGTTAAGCAATTTATTCCTTAAATATTCATTTTTATTAGTATCGATCCTAATGTCTAAATATGTAAATTATTTGAGACTTGGCGGATATAAGCTTTTACATTCGACTTTTTTTTCTTTATTAGATTAGCAAAATATTGAAATTATTTTTCGTAAATTATTTGGAACAATTAAATTTTCAAGTTACAATTTAAATTTAAAAAATAAGTTTTTTTATTTTATTGAAAACAAAAATTTAGTTTTTAATTTGAAGCATAAAGTCTTCAACTCGTTAAAACTTGATTTCCTTAGTTCTACTTTAACAATAGAATGTTTGAAATTCGGCCGAAAAGTGTTTAATAGTTACTAAGGGCATGTTTTTAAAAAATTATATAAGTCTGAAATTTTTGTAGATTGTTTAAAAATATTACTTTTTTTATCCCAAGAAAATAGATTCAACGATTTTTTTTTAAATTAGAAAAACTTAAAGCTTTTCAATTGAATTTTAATTATGTTTATCATTTTAACACTCAAAGGACCGGCGTGTCAAATTTGACACTTTTTCAAATTTCAAACTCCATTTTCTCATAAACCATTACTCATAATGATATTTTTTTATATTCATTTTAAAGATTTATTAATTGACTTTTATATTTATTACTTCTCAGACTACAATCTTTCTTGGAGCCTATTTTATAGTCAATCAAATTTTTGGAAAAAATTAGCCGGTCCTTTGAGTGTTAATAGTGATTTTTCTAAAATAATTATTAATATTATAATTATAATTCTATTATAATTCTCATTCTAGCGAACTTTTTGTTATAGATGTAAGTCCTAATAGTAAAATAAAAAAAACTTTTATTTTTTAACTTTTAGAGTACATATGCTTATTTTAGGGTTATTAATAGGTAAAACATAAAAATGTAGGTGAATTTTTTGGATCTATTCTGTACTGTATATATTTTAGGTGGAATTGTTTTTTTTTTTCAAAAAACCCAATAAAAATTTAACATCATAATCCATGTCCGTTTCTGCATTTTTGAATTTTTATTATTGACGCATTTTTCGAACTAAAAAAAACATTAATTTTTTTTAGAATACGGATATGGCTACGCTAAAGGTACATCATCTGTTCGGAAGAAAAGAAGTACCGTAATACCTTGTATAGGAACAAATTGCCTTAAAACCTAAAATTTTAACAATTAATGTATCCTAATAAAAGAATTTTCAATTTTTTACCACTTAGTTTAATAGAAAACCTAATTAACAGGATATAACTATGTTTTTTTGATTTTTACGTTTTGCCAATCGCTTTAAGAAAAACTTTTTTGGGGGCATTAATTCTTAAAATTTTGATTTCTAATTCATGCATTTGTTTGCAAGGTATTACGGTATATATTTCGATTTTTTTGAATTCGTTTAATCGAGATAGCATTTTTTGCAGAAGTTTTCAACACAAGCTTAGATAAAATAATAACGAATTTAAAATCTAAAAGGTGAAAATTCTTGTCAATGTGAATTTTAGTACAAAATCATTTTGTCTGTAAGTTACAGGACACTTTTAAACAAAATTGAATAACTTTTTTTCTAAACGTTAAAAATTACAGTGATGGTGATTAACTTGTAACGTCACGTTACAAATGAATCACCACCACTGTAGTCATCTGATACAAAATTTGTATAATCTAAATTTTACTTCTGCAAAATTATTTTGCAACTGTGCATTTTGCAGAAATATGTGAGAGTAATTGAAGATGTTATATATTTAAATGATACAAATTTTGTATCACATGTTACTGTTTGCAGAACTGATTTATAAAATTTGTATTAAAAATTAAACGATTTTTACCGTATTTACTCGAAATTAAGAATAATTCGAATTAAATTTTTTTTCTTCTAATTGAATAAAACTCAGATATATTCTTAATATCGAGTAAATACGGTAGTAATTTTGTAGTAACTTTTGTACGGAGCTTCACATTTTTTACTACTTAAATACAATTTTAATACATTTTTTTTAGTTAATTTTCGATTTTGAAACAAAAAAATTATAAAATTTTTATATTTAATTATCTTTAATGACGAATAAACATTAAAAATCTAAAATAATCGAAATATTTTACTAGAGAAATTATTTTTTTTAAAAATTAACTAAAAAATCTGAATTTTAGGGGCCAATTATACCTTAGATAGTAACTTCCTTATTAATTTAAATGAAAATGAAGTTGTTCTTAAGTTTTAACTTTTCGACCGATTTAAACGATAATGGATGAAAAAATTTTTTATGTTAAGGTACCATCTAAGTGTGATTTTTCATGAAGAATTCAAATTTCGAATAATATTGGGGGTGTTCCTACTTATTTCGCAAGACGCACCCGGGTGTTCCCATTTTAAAAGCAGTTTTTTTTGGTTTAAAATGTTCAGTAAAAAAAATATGACAATTTCAATTTTATTTTCGGAAAGAGGAGAAAAAAAGAAATTTTTTGATATATAGAAACATATAAAAAAGTCTTTTCTTCCTGTTGGCGCACCCGGGTGCGTGTTTTTGTTAAAAATGGGGGGTGCGTGTTTTTCAGGTATCCGAAATATCAATTTATTTATATTTTTTTCAAGATTTTAAAATCTCGTTAGTGCATAATATTAATAAAATCTTAGTGATACTGTTTCGCTTACTTAAAGAAGTTTTATTTTAATCGTTCTTATAAAACGTTGTTTAACGCCTTTTAACAGATTTTATCAAATGACGAATTTGTAATGAAGGCATTCAATGTCTGGTTTATAAATATATTTTCTAAAAGTTAAGACACTTTTGTTTTTTTAGAAATAAAAGTTGAATTTTCCATATATTAACCCGATGGAATATTTTTAGTCTCAAAATGTTCAGATTTAGTTGTTTAGAAAATTCTTTGCTCATTTTTCAATTTAGCTCAAAAAAATTTAATCCGCAATCTTTCTAAACTAAACAAAAAAATTCAGTAAAATTTCGTTGAAATTAAAATAGCAAAAAAAGTACTGAAAAACACCAAGAAATAAAATAACTAGATTTTAAAATAATCCTTGGCCTTTTTTTTAAAGTTATGTGCGTTTAAGTTTAAAATTTTTTTATTGACTCTCTAGGCTTCTAAATAATTGATTCCAATATAAAAAAAATCAAGTATCAAAATATATTCATATTTTTTTTCAAAGTTGTCATTTTCCAAGTACTTGACGGAGGTTATTTTCTTATTGGTTTTTAAATAAAAATAGCAACATTTAAAAACAACAAAAAAAAAATGAAAATATTAATTTTGTTTTTATAAATAGCAAAATTCATCTTAGCTCATAAAATCTTTTTACCACTTAAAAATTAAATAAAATAACAAATAACTAATGATTTAGAAAAAAAGTTATTGCTATGGAATTTCGAATTTCCGTAATTTAGTTAACTCAATAAGCTTGATTTTCTTCTTCTCAAATCATTACGACTGTTGCTATTATTTATATTTATTAAATAAATCACTTTAAGGAAGAAAAAAATAAAAGAAATTAAGAAATAAACAAAAAATTAATTTATTTTATTTCAATTTTTATTTTCCAATTAAAACATTAAATTAAGCTTATAGTTAAGCGTCCATTAAGAAAAATCACCCTAAATGGATCTATCAAGAGAAAATTCTAAAATAATAATATCGAAAAATTATTCTATACGTCCTTTGGAGCCCTATGGTTACCCTAAAAAAAACAAGTCTTTATACAAAAACAAACAATTAAATGACTCGTTTAAAATTAATTTAGAATCAATAAACATAAGTAAATTGGACTTGTATCAAGACAGTTCTAAAACTTATCCGCAATTTTGTTTTATGAGAGATATCGATCCGGAAGCTAACTTGGCAGATACGGATCGTAAGTCTATCATAAGTTTAGAAGACGACCAATTTGAAATAGTTCGACCAGCTAGTTTCTCAAGTAATAAACCCCGTGCATTGTATAAAGACTCGTCAAATATGAATTCAAAAATTTTGGTAAATAAAAGTCAAATGGACTTAAATTTGACTCATAATTTTGAGCTTTTGCCAGCTGTTGAAACTCAGACGATTTTAGAAGAAGTAAAAGAAAAAGAAAATGCTCGATTTGTTGACAAAAAAGCAAAATTAAGTAAAAAGGCCATTAAAAATGTCAAAATGATTGACCAAGGTTGTCAGACTATTGATTTAAATCAAATAGAGAGTAAAATTATAAATTTTGATGAGAATAAAAATGAGACGCATTTGAGTGAAAATAAATTTCATAGAGATTCGATTGAGAAATTACACCTAGATGAAATGACCAAAAATTATAAAAATTCTCTAGATGAAAAAAAGAAATCTAAAGAAAATTCCATTCTAAATAATGAGGACACACGATCAGAAGATTTAACAGACAAACAAAAATTGCTCGAACAAAAACTCAAATTATATTATCCATACAAATTGGGAATAGGTTTGAATATATTTCTATTTATTACATCGATTATTGAAATTGTTCTTCAAATAGTACTTATTATGAACATAACTCCATTGAAAAAAGCATCTGCAGGTATATGGTCTGGTATGTTTGGTATTATTGTTTTGTTTAGTAATGTTTTAATAAGTAATTTTTAATTAATTAAAATATGTCCAACTAAAAAGAGTTCTTTAATTTGATAGTTCGAACAGAAATGAAACATTTTTATTTACTTTTCCTTTAAAAATGTTCAAACACGTTTTGGAAAATGTCCGCAAAACATCTTTAATTTATTTCGAGATTGTATTATAACCGAAATATTTTTCTGCTAAGCAGTGCATTGGACTTTAGTAAAACTCTCGATCTTAGTAAAACTCTAACTCTACTTTAATTTTTCAATTAATAAACAATTGATAAGTAAAGCTTAGTTTATAAACAAACTTTAACTTGCGAAATCATCTTTTCATCGCAGTAAATATCTTGAATGAGATTCTCAGCGACCATATTCTTATGAGATTTTAATCCATTTACATGTAACAATAGGTATTATTTCATGAGAATATTACTAATAACTTATCATGAGATCTCATTCAGGTTTTGACATTGTCAATTTGAACTTTTAAAAATTAAATTTTAGTCCGAATGGTTCAGTTCTAATTTGTCAAATTTTGACATATTCGAACTTTAATGGATAATTCTTTGAGCTAATAGGAAAAAATTTATTTTTATTAAATAATTTGGACCTTTGAAAAAACAACACTTGGGTGTTTTTCTTGGAAATATTATCGGAAACCAACTTTCAAATAAGATAGAGGAGATCTAGAGCTACGAAATGAGGTATTTATTTTATATCTTGGAAAGCGCTTTTACAAGATTTTTTAAAATTTCTTAGAACTCTAACTTTCTTAGAACTTTAAAGACAACACCATCTTATTTTTGTCTATAAACCGTCATAAAAAAACACAATTTCTTAAAGATTTCGATGAGATTTTTTTAAATATTACTTTTTTTATGGTAATCTTATTCCGTAAATGTCGAATTTTTGATTTATTTATTCAACTCTAAAGTGAAATATACAAAAATTTATAAAAATCGGGAAAACCTAATTAACATTTTTTCTATTTCTTTTATGATTTATTTATTACCCAATCAATTAATTTTACAAAAAAATTTCGAACTGGCTTGACAAATTATTAATTTAAACTAAAAATTAAGGACCCTATATTTTAAAAATTTTATAATTTTTTTATACTTTTTTAAGTTATAAAGCGAAATTATAAATTGTATTATTTGTCAATAGTCATAAACTCAATTGGTATCGCAGTTTTTATAGCATTAGCTGTTGTAAACAGCATAACTTTAAATTTATACAATTCAAAAGATGGTTGTCTACCAGAAACAAAGTGCGATTCACAATTTATTGGTGCTAATGTTGCATTAATGGTTTTGGCAATTATTTCGTTTTCATTTTGTCTACTTTATTTACTTAAAGTTCGAATTGAGATCAATCAGTGATAATTTTAAAATTTTATAAAAATTTTTTTTTCTGTTTTATTTATTGCGTCATTAAATTTTAAAAAAATGTACTTTTAAAATATTATAAGTTTAAACTTTTTCAAAAATTTTTAATTCAAATTCTAATTTTCAATAAATTATTAAATATTTTCTAAAAATTTCTACTCAAATTGGGAAAAATATCAAAATAAAAAAAAAAAGCAAGAAAGAATCAATAAACATCTAGAGGACGAAATTTCACACTTTAGGTGTTACAGAAAAACACCATTTTTGGGCGCTACAACTAGACGTCATCTTGGAGAGTTTCAAGACTCTTTTAGGCGCTTTTTTTAGTCATTTCTAAAAGCTACTATAATTGGCTTCTAGATTAAAAGTGACTAAAAATTGGGATCTAAAAAACATGTTTTATTCTGGTGAAAATAACAAAAAAAATGATTCAAATTCTAGGAAATTCTTATTTTTTTAGTCGCTTTCAAAACGAGCCAAAAACTTAAGAAAGAATCTTGTAGAACTTTTTATTCTCTTTAAGAATCCGAAGTAAAAATTTGGGTGTTGAATCATAAACAAAAAATGCCCTGAGGTGTTTTATCGATTTTTCAAAAAAGTTAATTATTTTGTGTATAAAATATACTGTCCAAGTTTTTTTTTCGGTTTTTAAGATCGCCATGTTCTGAAATAGATAAGGGAAAAAATTTGAATTGATAGAAAAGTCCAGAATTGAAAATACGCCCAATGTACTTTTAAAAAAAATAGAGGGCGTGCTTTTCTAAGCATACCCAGTGTTTTTGGAAAGTAGTAAACAATTTTTTTAGAAAGTTTTTAGAAACATTAGTAATAAAATAGTTAATACTTTATTGTAAAATAAAAAGTAGCACCTAATTTTTGAAAACAAGATTTTAAAAAAAATCCAACATTTTATTCTTATCATCAAATGTAAAATTTTTTAGATAGAATGAAGTTAAAATGAAGTCACATATTCAAAATTTATATCAAAAAGTTTATCTGTCATTTAAAAAAAAATATCGGGTCTCATCATTGAAGCAAGTGATTTTCACTTTTACGAGGCATTAAAGATAAAAAAATATTGACAACAAATTCAATTCAAAATTCTTTGTGAAATTTTTTTAAAAAATGCGTAAATTTTGAATTCTGTTTCAATTTGGTATATCTACCAAAATAAAGACCGATAAAAAGAACAAATTTTATGTTTATTTTAAATTTATTAAGTTATTTAATTTTTTTTTAAACAAAATGTTCACTTTATCGAAAAATCCATTTTCGAGCGTTAAATCACCATTTCATCGATATTGGTTCTATTTATAATCCGATGAAAACAAAAAGTAAAAAATTACTCTATCACTTAAAAAAAAAGGTGAAGGCGCCCTTTTTGGCTCGATTCTATTTAATCAAAAAAATAAACGACTCGTAGAATTTTTAAAAATGTAATATAAATACAAATAAAAAATGCAAAAATTTGATAATTAAATAATTATTCTAAAAAAAATAATTAAATTGATTTAAGATTTAAATTATTTTATTAATTAACAAGAAACAAAAAATGTATCAAAAATAGGTTATTCTTCTCTAAAGACATTTAAATAGAAAAATTTTATTTAAAATTTACTTTGCTCAAATATTTGCTTTAAATCTTTATTTTATACTTACGAATTTATTTAATATTTATTAGGTAAACAAATTACTAGCATTTTGACCACCTTGCTTTAGAGTAAATTTCGAAATGAATTGCTCAAAAAAAAGTTATCACTTTTTCTTTTTTTAAATCGAAAAATTTGTGCATTTTTTGACTATCTTGCTTACGCTGATTCGAAATTAAAATAGAAAAATATTTGAATTTTAAATATTTGCATAAAGGATTTAAGATTTAATCGACTAAAAGTCATTCCTAAATACCTATTTCTAGGTAGTAAAAATTTAAAAAAAAAACTATGAATTTTCGATCAAAGGTTTATTGTAATAATTTTATTTTTCTTAGTAATTCTTCAATGAATACAATTTTTTTTAAAGATTTGTTTTTTTTTTAAAGTTTTTTCATACTTATATAAGATGTTCTTGAAATCTGTTAAAAGTTTTAAAATATTAAGAAAAACTTTAAAATCTTATTTTTTAATGAATGTTCTAATGGGTTATCCTATCCTGTTCTGTATAAGAATTTTTATCAAAAAAGGTTCCTGGGATATGTCTCTCCTTTTTTTTATTCAGTTACTCTAGCCAATAACCATAAATTATTTCATTTAATTATTCAAGTTTCTTAAAATTTGTTTTATTAAGTTAGTCTTATGTTCTGTAATTAATTTTTCTTTTTAAAACTTTTCTTCGATATAAGAATCCTTTAAAAGATTTTAATTAGCCGGTGATTGCCAAATGGTTCGAGTCGTTGGATGATGGATCTAGAATTGTGAATTAATTAGTGACCCTAGTTGATTCAAGGATCCGAGTTCAAGCTCCCACTCCAGACACAAAAAAGTTTCACCCAAATAAAAAAAAAATTTTAATATTTTAATAATAAAATTTCTGTGATATAAGGTCACGTGACAAACGAATTTCTACCTAGGTAAAGTTTCTTACGTTTAAGAACTGAGATTTTTTAATTTTTAGCTTGCTTACTTAGATAAAGGATAAAATTTCGACATTAAGTTTACTTTTTGTATGTTAGAACTCAGACAACTTTTAGAAATTCTTATTTTAATTATTCAATTTAATTAAAACATTTTAAAAAACTTTGATTGGATTGATGTAAGGACTTTATTTTAAAATCTTTGCCGTTCATTTTAGCTCATACCAATATAAAATAATTAATGAGATTTGTTTTTAAGATTAAAATTTGCAGCTTCAAAAATAAAATACTTTAAAAAGTATAACCGGTAAATAGTAATCTATCGCCAAAATATTTTTTTTAAATCAAATTTTTATATTCTCTAATCGAACTTGCTTAGTTAGAGAATTCAGGAAAAGTTTCTTTAAAAGCCTTAATGATAGCAAATTTAAAATCTTTCATATCTATTTCGGTATTTTAAACCTTTTACTTTTATTTTAAAACTAGATTTAAAATACCGTATTCACTCGATAGCTGTACCGGTACATATTTAAGATTTTTGATTTGGTGTCCATGAAATAAAAACACATTTGTACTCAAAATAGGAGGTATATTAGACCGGAATAAATTGGAATTTGGATCGGATATTCTTTTTTTTTTGACCGGATTTTAAAAAAATGATTATAAAGAAACTTATTTCTAACAAATATTTTGATTTTAACAATCTATAATTATTTTCCAAAAAAAACTTAAAGTTTAATTACGAAAAAAAAATAAAAAATCTGTACAAAAGGAAGTCGATTAAATTTACAAAATTAAATCAATTTTTTTGAAAAAAAAATTCAAGTTTTAATCAGAGAAAATGATTTATGGTTACGTTGTAACTCAAATGATTATGTGATGAAAATTGATATTTCAAGCTTACATCAGATGACGTTTCGTTATAAATTAATCAGCACCACAGTATTCATCACTTTTAAATTAAATGTTTTATTGAAAATTGTTAATTAATTATTTTCTCTTCTTCAATCGTCATCGCATAATCTTTTGAGTTACAACTAAGTTTTCAGTTTTAAACGATACAATTAACCCATAAATCAATTTTTTTTAAAAATTTTTGCATTATAACGAAAAAAAATTCAAAACACAGGAAAGGTGCACGGGATAAAACCAAATTTTCGCTTTTCCCCCTGGGGGGGTTTACGAAAGTTTACTCTTTTTTTAAAAATAAACTTAATAAAATAAGTAAAAACAAATTTTTTACTTTTGTACCCAGATTAATTTGAATTAGACTCGATTTAATTTTGAAAAAATATCGGTTTAATTTACCCCCCACTCCCTATTTTGGGTAAAATAGTTTTTTTGTACCATGGTATAAATATCGATTGAAAACGGTATCTAAAAAAGATTATTTAATTTGTGTGAAACTTTTGGTATATTCCAGATTATTAACTTTTTTTTTATTAACTCGAAAATTTCAATTTACTTTATTTTTATTTACTTTATTTTTATTTACTTTTGTTTTTATTAACTTTTCAATATTTCAACATTGTAATTAATTAACTATATACAAAAAAAAACGTAATATTCCCATGATATTTTCGGGATGTATAGTGCCTACTACTAATTTTATCTATGACGAAAAGACAAACTGTTTTATGACATCATAAGCGATATGGTGTCTCAGCATGGCTAATTGTTAAGAAAATTTAGTGTGCTTTAATCTTAAATACTTTGGTTGTGTTACAATATCAAAAAGACTTACTGGCTAAAATGGTGACCCAAGTATATCCTTACAGATATTAGATATTGTGTCAATGAACTTTGACTCTAGTTTACTAATTTAATATTTTCCTTAACTCCTTTATTAGTTAACAAAAATTCAAAATTTAACGATTTTTTTTTATAAAGTTAGAAATTATACAAGTAAAAAATATTTTCGTTAATAAACAGAAAAGTTAATAAAATTGATTTTTTGTAATAGTTAATTGATTAATTGAAGTTAATGAAAAAAAAGTTAATAA
>NTPY01000778.1:471793-487658 GCA_002922825.1 Brachionus calyciflorus | reverse complement strand
TTTTAAATTAATTAAAACTGTAAATAAAATTTTATAATAACCGTAAATACTCTAATTTTTTTCTACTTCATTATTGCGATCCTAGTTAATGAATAAAGGAATTTTTCTGTCCACAAAAATTCAAGAGATGAACAACTCATGCTTTTTGTTTCGCTAGCGAGAAAGATTTTTGGTTCTATTAAAAATTATTCGCATAACAAAATCTTACATTTTATGTCATTAAATAATTAAGTCTCTTAAAAAATTCATTTGTATTCGAAGATGGACATACATTGCAATTTACCGCGATTATTATCTGTTTATAAATAAACCGACTTATATGGTTAATCGTCGACCCTTGAATAGATCGGTTGCGGTCAAATGCAATTTATTGTCAGCAGGTAAAATATTGATTTTTGATTCTTACCTGAGAAAAAAAGACAGGAAAAAGAGCGTGTAAAAGAATTTTTTTTTGTCTATCCGTTAGACAAAAAGTTTTTTTAAGTCTGAAGAACGAAAAAAACCTTGAAAATATGCCTTAAAAAGGTGTCATACGGCGTTAAAACAGCTTTTTTTGTTCAAAGTCTCCATTTATTTTTTAAATATTTAACTGACTCTATTCGAATCGTACTCAGAGGATACTTAGACACTGCCAAAACCAATAAGGTACCGTATTTTTTTTAATTTAGCGTATGGTGAGTTACCGGTAAAAAAAAATATTTTTTTTTAGATTAATTACCGTAAAACCTTGCTTATAGTCCCAGGGTTTATGTCCGTAAAATGACTGGGACTATATGCGAAGTTACTGGGGAGAAGGTAGTAAATAGTTTTATCGAAAATTTGTTTTACCCCAGGGGTTAAGTAAAAAATGAATTTTAAATGGAATCGGGTTGTTCAAATTTAAACGATTGTGTTTTATAAAAAATATAATATAGCCTAATGTGCAACTATTTACCTTTTTTAATGCATCATTGGGAGCTTGAAAATAAATACCCTGGGTGAATGAAAAAATTTAGAGAAAAAATTTTAAGCATTATTTTAGATTTTATTTATTTTTAACCAGGTGCTAATTTGAATTTTAATTGAAAAAAGTATGGGGTTGTACCTGAATTTAATAGGAGTGGGGGATCATCAAAACATAGTAGAGCCACGGGGCTATAAACAAGGTTTTTTTATAAAGAAAAAATTAAAAATATGCTGTTAATTTTAAAAATGAACCAATTTTTTCATTTAATCAAGTAATCTTATTTAGTTTATAACTTTTAAAATTTTTTTTCTTTATTGCCTATGAGGCTGAAATTTATTAAATAAAAATAAAATTTAGTTTAAGAAAAATAATCAATTGGTGTAATTAAAATTATGGAAAGTTTTCTTAAAAAGAGGACATTTATAAATTGAAACCACAATTTGAAATTCGTTTAAAAAGCCAGTAATAGCGGTTAAAATCTCCTAAAAATGTTCCTTTTTTACAAAAAACATGCCCTATATTGTACTTAATGTAAATGAGAATTAAAAATCATACCGAAAAAACGAGGTTTCCCTATAAGCGAGGAGCAGTTTAACGAGGTATTTTTTATTTGAAAAATTCAAACGACTTTAATGTTTCTAAACAAACTATTTTATTTTAAAATTTAAAAAAGAAATTAGTAATTATGTTTAAATTTTAAATTTATTAGTTTTAATTCTGATTTAAGTTGGTGATTAATTTCTTTTCTGATTTTTTGCGAGAAACGAGCTGATAACCAAATGTGTATATATAGAAAAAAATTAAATACTAAGTGATTTTACTGGGACTGTATTGTATGAGACCAAAGAATTTGTTTGGATAATAAAAATAAGCATAAGTAAACTTTATTATTTAAAAAAAAAATCAAATATGTACAAAAATTGTTTTAAATTTTAAAAAAATGTTTAAAATAACGGGTCGTTACTCGCATAATAAAAGATTTTAATCTCTTATAATTTCATATTTTACGTAAAGATTAAAATGAAACAGATTGTTTCATGTTGTCCTATTGTACCTTAATCTAAATCATTTTATATCTTGAAGATTTGTACATGTCTTGAAATCTAAATTTTCAATCTAATATCAATTACTAAAAAAACTTCACTATCAAAATAATGACATAGTTCTTCATGAACCATAAAATCTAAATTTTCATTCTTTATGGTTGTTAGATTTCTTTAGACATGACTCATTTTTTATTATATTCATAATTTTTCTAATTGCGTAAATTTGACTTATCATTTATAAAATCTTTTTTGAAAAATTTTATCCTTGTATAAAATAATTTACCTTTTACTCAGACATTAAAGTATGGAATGCTTATGATTTTTTTTAACTGTTTAGAATAAATTGCGAAATTAGACTTGAAAAAAAAAAATAAATCTTCAATTCCTCATTATAATATTTTTCTTCATTTAAACATAAAATTTCAACAACAAAAAAAAACATCAAAAATTATAATTTTTATTTCTATTTATTATTTTTGTTTAGATTTTTTTACTAAGCTTAGATAGATCTCTCTAAATGGGTAAGAAAAGATTAAATATTTTCTTTAAAGTAATGTTTGCTGAATTTTATTTTATTTAAGCTGGTTACCCGAAACAAGGAGCTTATTCTGATTTGCCACCAGCTTATACCGATGATGGTTTCGCAGGCGGAAGTAGTCAAGTTGGTTTTAAAACAGAGGGCCAATTGCCAGAACCAACTGCTCCAACTCAAGTTTTCATTCAAGCTCAGTCACAAATTCCTGTTGCCCAACCAAGTGTAGTTTATGTTGGTGTACCCATTAGACTTGGAGATCATCCAACTCAAACAGTTTGTCCTAATTGCAGAGCTAATGTATCGACAAATATAAAATATGAAACTGGTTTAATTACATGGTTAATAGCTGGTGCTCTATGCTTTTTTGGTTTAGGTTGTGGTTGCTGTTTAATACCTTTCTGTGTTGACTGTATGTTTATTATTAAGTTTTTTAATTTATATTCCAACAACAAAAAACAATCTAATCATTTTTCATTTTTAAGCATGTAAGGATGTTGAGCACTTCTGTCCAAATTGTAGATATATGATTGGAAGAAATAGAAAACTATAAGAATTTCAAAAATTTCTTATTTTTTTATGTGTTGATAAATTCACTTTATTATTTGTTTTTTTTTAAAGATATTTTTTGTTGGATCTATTTTGTTTTTATTTAATAGTTGAATAATTCCCAAAAATTTAGCTTGAAAATAAAAGAATATTCATTTTGGAAAACAATAAAAAAACTAATTTAAATTTTTAAAAGTTTCTTTTATTCAAAATTAATTAGCTACTTTTGTTAAGCGCGTTCGATGGAACTCAATATAATAAAGGAGCTGATCAATTATCTTTTTTCAACTCTTTTTTTTTTAAAGAAAGGAGATCTCTTTTCTCATTTCTTCTTTTTATGAAAATCAAAAACAAAGGCATTTTGGTCAAAATATAATGAAAATCAGAATTTCAATTTAAAGATCAGAATTTTGAACCATGGGTAAAAAGGATTTTTGCAAAAAAAAATTATAAATCGTATTCTTGCAATGTTGATTATTAATAGAAAAAAAAGAAAAAAAATTGTGCAATTTAAATTAGACTTTTACTAATGGTGTGCAAATTTGCACAGATTTCAAAGATTTCTGAAATTTTGTAAAAAGAATGCTTTTCTGCAAATTAGAAAGGCTTAGAAAAACTTAGACAGGCTAGAGTCTTTACAAGTTCTTAAATTTTCTTGTATTATGAAGTTGTCGTAAAAGCTTAATTTTGATTAATTTTTTCTAATTTTGGATGTTTGAGTATCCTTGAGGGCAATTAATCACGAAGGCTATTTTACTAGAAATGAAAATTCATTTTTTGAGAATCTTCAAATGTTTAAGAAATTAGTCGACTTATCAAAATCAAACATTAAATTTTTTGAGAGAGTTCAAAAAAGACAGAAAAAAATTTTGAAACAAAACAAAGACTAACCAAATTCAAATTTATAAAATTGTAAATGGTTTTGAAAAAGTAAATTTAGTTAATGGTGTAAATTAGGCAACACGTTTAAAATTGACCTATAGCGAATAATCTAATGTTTGATAAAAAAAATCCAACTCAAATAGATATCAATTTTAAGAAGACAGAATCGTATCTTGCTGGAATAGCTTGTCGAATGAGCCATTATCGAACAAGTCAACAAATTAAGTAGAACGTTTTCTAAATGGTAAGAAAAAAATTGTGGAGAATTAAAAGTGGGAATATTCAAAAGCAATCATATTAAGAGAACATGTTTTAAAATTATTAATCGATTCCCAATTAGTTATTTTATTAAAACAGAACATCGTAAATACAATATACTACTCATAGCTAATTTTTTTAATAAAAAAAAAAGTGCGTCAGCCGGGAGTCGAACCCGGATCTGCTGCTTGGAAGGCAACAATGATAACCGCTACACCACTGACGCTTTAATTTATTTTATGTTTAAAAATAATAAAATATCGTCAAAAATTTAAAATAAAAATCGTATAACTTGTTTATTAGCCATTGAAAACCAGAGAAAAAAAAATTCGATTTCATATAATCTTCCTGAAATTTTTTTTTTATTAAAAATTCAAATTTTTTTTAAGTGTACAAAAAAAACTCCGTGACGGGGAATTGAACCCCGGTCTCCCGCGTGACAGGCGGGGATACTCACCACTATACTATCACGGATTTATTAACAGACAAACCAATATTTAATAATTTAAGTAATTTTCAAGAAAATATATGTTTTGATAATTCAAATAAATTTTTCCATTTTAGAAATTTTTTAAAATAAAGGCACATAAAATTGTTTAAAAAACAAGGATGTCGTGTTTTGACAACAAAAAATCTGCTTTTCACAACTAAAAAAAAGCTTTTTACACCCAAACCGAAAAAAAAATTTTGGGTTGTAATAATCTCGTTGTTTTTCCCATTTTTTAATTAAATTCAAAAAAATATAATAAAATTTTTTTTTACTATAAAAAAATGGTCTCTTATGGATTATTTTTTCTTACTGTTCAGATTATCCATTTAAATTTAATTTTAAAAATTAATTTTAAGTAGAGACAAGAAAACAAAGGATCAAAAAATGAATAAAAATATAGCATGTAAACAGCCGATTTAATAACATATATATGTAGACAAAAAGTTTGATTTAGACAGAGCTGATGAGGCAATTATAAAACTTGGTTTTTTTCTTGTTTTATAGTTTCTAAAAATTTTTTCCAGAAAATTTCTGATAATTTCTTATTAATTTTTTGGTGTAATAATACTTTTTTGGTTGAAAAAATCTTTTTTTTGGGTGTCAAATTCAGATTTTTTGCTGTCAAAAGGTTTTTACCAAAAAACAACAGTAGCTGAAAAATTACTGTATACAGTCATTAATCATCTCATTTTAAATAGAAACAAGCAATTAATTTTAAAACTCCTTCTGATTATGTGATGAATGATTGAAAAATAAAATTTACAAACTGGAGAGGATTTGTAAGTGAGTAGGAAAAAACCAAAGCCAACCTTTGAGTAGACATTACTAAAAAAAATTTACAACATCTTTATTAGTGTTGTGAATCGATTGGTGAAAAATCGACGATTAATCGATTTTTCGATTAATTGAGCAACTCGATTTGAAATTTTAAAAAATCGATTTTAATCGATTCTAAATTTTAAATAATCGATTATAATCGATTTTATTATCTAATCTAAATTTATTTTATGATTAAATCGAAAAATAAATTTAGACCAAAATTAAATAATAAAATGAATTCAGAATATAAAATTTAAAAAAAAATTTTTGTTTTAAAAGGTTAAAAGTTCGAATCATATAAAAATGTGATGTTGTTTAAAATAAGACTTCCTCTTTCTAAGATAAAAAATCTTTTGAACGATTTCATAATTGTTCTAAACTGTTAACAAGCAGTCAAATAAAGTATTTTATTTGGTCTGAATTAAAAACTGAATTTGATTTTTGGTGAGGAAAACATTTGATGACTTATCGCAATTTAAAACAATTAATTGATTTATAAATTTCTTTACGGAATGGATAAATGAAAAAAATTTCTTTTTCAACTTCTTCCTAAAATTATTAAGTTTTTTTATTTTATTTATTCATTCTTTTCATTAATCAATTGCAAAAATTAACCCACATGACCAAATTTTAACACTTTGAAAATTGGTTAATTTTGTTTAAATTAAAAAACTTATGCATTTTGTTAGTTTTAAAATTTAAATCTAAATCGATTAAAATCGATTATAATCGATTTAAATCGTTTTAGTATTTTTTATAATCGATTTTAGCCGATTTTACAAATCAAGAAATCGAATCGAATCGATTTTAAGATAAGTCAATCGATTCACAACACTAATCTTTATTATCAGTGTATTAAAAGCGCTAGAAATCGAAGAATTTCTTAAAAATTTTAAAAAAATCTAAATTTAATTTAGATGGTCATCCGTATAAATAAATAGCTATGAGCCTATTCCTGGTTCATTCTCTATCGGAAATGGTAATTCTCACCTCAAAGGTCAAGTGTCTCAAGTATTCTTATTTTTGCTTCGTTTTCGGTAATTTTTAAAAATTCTTAATTAAGATACAATGCTGGCCATTCACGAATTCCAAATTTGAACGTTCATAAGCTTTCATGGTATTAATTTAGATTAAAAAAAATTGATATTTTTTACATGAAACATTAAAAAAATTTTTTATTTATAAAACTTAATTTTTCTTTTAATTTTTAAGAGTATAAATAACTAAATTTCAACATTAATCTTTACTATCTTTAGTATTTTATTTGCTCAAAAAAATGAATTTTTACAAATAAAAAATGTAATTTTAATTTTTCACGTAAAAAATATCAATTTTTTTTAAATATAAATTAATACCATGAAAACTTATGAAAGCTGATGAACGTTCATGAAAACGTTTGAACGGAAATTTTTGGCTTTTTATTTTTCATGAACGTTCATGAACGATCAAATTTGGAATTTGGAGTATCAAAAAAAATTTTTATCGAGTATCAAAGATTTTAGGACTACTTATTCCTAATAAAAAGTAAATAAAAAAATTTAAAATTTTAATTGCATAACTTTCCCAGGAATTTTTTAAACAATTCTTTAGTTCCCTTTAATTGTTTGTTTTTTTCAAAACAATCGACTATTTGCTTAGAAAAATTTCAATCAGAAATTGCAATATTTTTAAGATGAAAAAAATTTGACGTAAAAAATTCTTTACGAAAATTTTTTTAACTAAAAATTTTTCAAATCAAATCAAGATCTTTGACAAGTTAGGTTTTAATATTTTATTTCTTAGAATAAACAAAAAATTTATAAGATATTTCTTTATTTGCTCAATAAAAATTTTATAGAAAATAAAGGATAAAGTTTTTTGAATTATTTTAACCTTCTAAAATTTTAATTAAATTTAGCAAATAATTTTTTAAGAATTCACGAGCATACTCGCAAAAATTTTAAAAAAATGCGTAATATTTCTATATCTAATAAAAGATTTTGGTATTATAAAAAACACTTTTTTAAAATTTATTGCTCTGGGAATTCGTTAGACATAAGTTTTTTTCAATTTTTTAAATAACTAAATATCTTTTACAATTCATTCGAATTTAAGCCCTAGGCGTTTGGAAAAACAAATTATAAATTTTCTGTGTAAACAATTAACCAACTACATCTATCGTGTCATTTGATGTTATTATTTACCTAAGAAAAGTATTTCAAAAAGCAACTTTGCCTATTAAGAACTAAGCAGAGAAAGCATAATATGTTTTTAATTCCGTTTTTTTTTTACAGTTTTTGAATGCTGTGTTACAGTTTTTTAAAATGAATTTGCATCAAAAAATAATTTGAATTGTTATCAAAAAATAAACCCTTCACAAAGATTATTTTTGACTTAAAATTTTTGTAAAATAATTTTTTTTTTCTCGATTGAATTTTTTTTAGTATCCAAATAATTTAGTTCAAATATAATTCAACTTTCTGATTAAAGCTACAACTTTGGTCTTTCAAAACTTCCTTTCATGAAGGTTCATGACATTCGCGAATGACATATTAATAGTTTCCTTTTGTAAATTTACGTAAAATTTGGTAAATTCGAATGATGGGTCTTGTAAACCTCAATATCAATGATATTGAATTTCGAATATCAATGATTTTCAATATCAGTTAATTGGTTAATTGATATTGAAAATATTTACCTGATATTGAATATTTTTGCTTGATATTGAAAATTTTACGCTGATATTAAAAAAAATATGAGACACAAAAATCATTTAATCGATTTTATTCAATTAAATAATAAATAAAATAAAAAGCAATAAGTTTTAATGTCAATATTAAAATATAAATAAAAGAAACTTAATTAGCCGATTTTTTTTTTCTCCCACGTTTACCTTTACTTTTTTTCGGTTGTTCATTAACCACTTCTAATACATGTTCATTAACTTCAATTTCTCTATTTGCAAGCTCAATCAAATCGTTTCTTACAACAGTTGTGTTTTGGTTGAACTTTGATATCGTCAAAACTTTATACCTAGTACCAGTAGTTACATGTCTAAGTCTATTTTCTTCACAATTCTCATGGATAAACTTTCTTTGATTAGAACTTAAATCACTTAAAAACCTATAGCTGTCATACTGTTCAGCTAATATAGCTTGTACAATGGTACGAACAGCATGTTCAAAAATTTCTTGGTTCATTTCGGCTAATGTTTGTACATAGCAAGTAACTGGTTCAACTAATTCTTTACTTACGACTGACTCGTTATCAACAACTTTCGGTTCACTAACTACTGTTGGTTCACTAACTACTATCGGTTCACTATCTACTGTTGGTTCACTAACTACTATCGGTTCACTAACTACTATCGGTTCACTAACTACTATCGGTTCACTATCTACTGTTGGTTCACTAACTACTATCGGTTCACTAACTACAACACTGACTTGATGATCATCGAAATCATTAATATCACCATCTGGTAATGTCTTGTCAATCTCTTCATTCTCATCAATCTCTTCAAACTCGTCTTTTTCCTCAAAAACAGCCAATGAACTCATCTCGTCAGTAAGCATTTTAATCTCATCCTCGTTTTCATAGTAATTTTTGATAGTTTCTAGTATTCCACCAAAAGCACCAGAACGTGACAAATTTTGATTGTGACGCCAACTAAATTCGTATAAATATGATTGTAAGTAATCTCTGTTTACACCTCTCATCTTTTTGAATTGTGCTTTAACAGAGCACCAAACTGACTCAATGCCATTCGTATGTACACCAGTTTTAGGATCAACGAAGTACAAATCGTGATTCATAGTTCTATGGATATAATTTTTATTCAATTTCTTTATGCGTTCATAAGATCGCCAACAATCGCTATGTATAATCGTATTTGGTTCTATCCTGGCCATTTATTTTTTTCAAAAATGAAAATTCATTTCTGTTCAAATTACTTCATAAATATTCATTAACGTTCAAGAACATTCAAAAGAATTCACGTGAATACAAACGAATTCTTGTGAATATTCATAAACATTCATTTTTGGAACAAGTGAATGGCAAGGGTAATATTTACTTTTGATTGGCTCAAAATACCGCATTCTCTAAAAAGATTCTTAAAAATTCAATTTTTAAAAGTTAGGAAAACAAAAGCTAAGTACAATTACCCATTATTTTTTTTAACTTTCAAAATTTTTAATTTTTTTTATTTCATATGTCCATATCACAAACCAATAATATTCAAAGTTTATATATTCAATTTTTTTCCCAAGTATTTAACTAGCCGTAATATAACTACTTACTCGAAATATAACTAGCGTATATAAATGCACATAAAATAAATTCTCTGGAGTGAATTTTATTTCAAAAAATGACTCAAATAAAAGTAATTCCAATTTTATATGTATATTTCAAAAAATTTTTAGGTCTAAGTGGTTGCATTCTTCTAAATTTTCAAAACAGGTATTTATGGGTGCATTTTTAAACACCCAAATACGATATTTTAAGTTAACTTAATTAAATTCATTCAGCTTCAAATAACCATTGTATAGAAAATGGAAATATTATTTTGTAACTCGTTACATGTCGTTACATTTTTCTGAATAATTTAATCCTTTTCTGGGGCCTGGTAAATTTTGTGACCCACTGATCATATAATTTAATTTGAAAAATCTTCAATAAATTTTCAAGAACAATTGATCTTAAAATTTAATTGTAAAATTTTTCAAGTAAATTCTATGAACAATTTTAAATTTTTTTGAACTTTGTTTTGTTCATAAAATTAAATTTCATTTTTTTGAAAAACGTTTTTTTAACAGCTTGCTTCTTAAAAATTATGCCTTTCCAAACAAAAATTGAGCTTCTAATTCTAGAAACATGAAAAAAATTTAGTAAAAAAGGAAAATATTTCGCCGTAAAACTTATATTTATTTTAATTTTATGAATAATTTAAACTTTGACTTGAAAAAATATAATTGTTCATAGAATTTACTTGAAAAATTTTACAATTAAATTTTAAGATCAATTGTTCTTGAAAATTTATTGAAGATTTTTCAAATTAAATTATATGATCAGTGGGTCACAAAATTTACCTGACCCCTTTTCTGTTCAAAGTCATTCTTAATTTGAGTGGATTTAAATAACGAAGTCAGTAATCACTCAACTAATATAAATTTCCATTTTTTTTTTAAATGGACCTCGGAATTTAAAAAAAATCTGGAAAATCGTTAGCATTTTTGAGACCAATATTAAATCAAAATCTTTGACAATTATAAAGTTTTAAAACTTCATATCCAGGAATTAAAAACACATTTTTACTTGTCTTTATTTGCTTTAGAATATCAAAAAATTTTTTCATTATAGGAAAAATATTTAATTTTATAGAACCTTGATAAGTTTTAATTGAATTTAGATGAGACTAATTAAAAATTCTGCAACATTAACGTCAAATTCAATTAGGATTAAGTGTCAAGTAGTCCTGGAAGACTTGTCTTAAATTTAAACAAAAATTAAATATAAAAATAAAATTTCTAAGATTTCCCAACTAAATATTAATTAAATTAAACCAAACAAGTTTAATATTTTTGATGTTTAACAAGCTCACAAAATGAACAATTTAAAAAAAAAAAAATTTATTTTCTTTAAATTTTTTATTTATTTTGAAAACAGAATTTCAGCATCGTTTTAATCTATTTTTTTTTCGATGAAATTTTTCAGAAAGAAAAAATTTATATAACTTAAGGTAAAATAAATTCTATTAAAATAAACAACGTTTTGGTAACTAAAGAGACTAATAAGTTTCGAAAAACAAAATTAAGTCTTTTTTGTTCACTTTTTTTTTCTCTCTTTATTTCCATGTTGATGTGTTTATTATTAATAAAAAAAAAACTTTAGTAGGTGATGTCCCAAAAATCCGTTTCTAAGATGTTATTAAATTTTTTTTATATTAGCAGTTTTCTTTTAATTTTTCTCTTTTAACTTTTTTTTAGAATTTTTGAAAATTGCAACATTTAATTTTTTACTAAAAAAAAATTGTGTAATATGGATACCTATTTACCGCCCAAATATAGTATGAATGCATTTTTTGTACGTCATGTTGCTCATCCGAGACGCATGAAATACATATCGGGTTTGAATAATGCCAAAATATGCGCTGTTAACGATGTTGGCTACATAAATCCTCTACAAAATAAAGATGATCATGCTACTTTTCCTCCAAATAATTTCAATGAACAAATTTTAAAAACAAATATACATAAGCGAAAAGAAAGAGCCGTTCCACCAAATGGAGTTTGGAGCACTTTTGGTATAAGTATGTTTTTAATTATTTTCTATTCCTAAAAAAACCTTCAGATATCATGATAATAATAATATATAATTTGTATTCAATTAAAATTGTCAAATATTTGACTTTCTTAATTGTTGTTTTACTTTTATTTGGTAAACAATTTTAAATTCTTAAAAGTAAAGTTTGAATATTAATTTTTCTTTATTTAAATCTTTCAATGGCTTCAGTTAAAAATATTATTTTTGTTAAAAGTCGAAAAATCAGAGTTTAATTTTAGATATGAAGTCCTAATAATCTCTTATATCTGTTTGTCAACAATTTTACGATATCTAAAATACAAAAGTGTAACTGCTCGTCTTATTCGAATATTTCCAAAAATAAAATCGTCATAATGGATTAAGTTTTTCCTTAACTGTTTGGTGCTTTACCGTTGGTTTCAAAAAATAACATCTAAAATAATTCAAATTCTTTTTTGGATTTTAAAGCACAAAAATTGATAACCCTTTTTACATATGTTTTTTTGGACTAGAAGTGTCATTTAGGCCAAAATTTAAGAATTAAATGACAAAAAATCACACCAAACTACCCCAATATATGCTTCAATTGTCAGCTGAACTAAAAATTCATTTTTTCTATTCATCATTTAAAGGAAATCCATCACAGATAACATTGATTTCAGATTAATAATTAAATTCAGATTTGTGGACAAAACTGTTTTGTTACAATAACCATGGCTATTTTGCTTGCTAAATTAGATCTACTTGTTTAGGTAGTTCCTTTTATAAGAATTTTTTAATACTATTAATTTTAAACTTCAAACTAATAAATTAGGTTGATGACATAACGCAATTCAGAATTAGCTATTTTCAAAAATAAAAGTTTTTATGACGTAGTCGATTTAAAACTTGTTCCAAAATACTCTACAATAAAAGAGTAGAATTTTTAAGTAGAATTAGAATTTTACGGCTTCTTTACTTAATATTTTATGGTGTTTTCATTTAAAAACCTTTTTAAAAACTTAACTACAGACAAACACTGACGAATTGTTTTATTCTAAATTTAAAAATTAATGTTTGGAATCATTAAAATATTTATTTGCTTTATGTTTACCTGCGATACCTTACTACAATTAGATTATTTTTTTTAATATTTAATAGTAATTAAAGTTTAAAAAAAGGCTTTTGATATTAAATTTTTTTTTCAAGTTGATAACACGGATAAATGGAGAACCGAATTGAACTCATTAGCCTCTTCGGTCGGTCTAATCACCCAAAATGATTTAGAGGAACAAAAACGAAAAAAAGAAAGAGAACAAATGATTAAAAATCTACAAAAACAAAATCCAACTAGTTCGCAATCAAGAAAATTGACATCACATGGCCAATCATCTTCGACTGGTAGATTAAACGAGCCTTTATTGACCGGAAGAAGAACAAAAGGAAGTCGTGCGTCAAGAGGAGTGCCTTTGACAGGTAAAAATTACATTGTCGATCAAGCCGAAAGAGAAGCTTGGGTAATAAAAACTAAATAAAAAAAAATTTGAAGAATAATCAAAATATTTTAAAATAAAAAATTTTTTAGATGCTACAAGTTTTGTGTCAAATTTTACAAACAGATAGTTTAGTCGATGTTCAATCGTGGCTCGTATCTGCTAATGACACTGAAAAAGAAAAAATAAAACAATTAATAGATCAAGCAATGAAAGGTCTTGAAGAATCAGGTCGTATTAATACTGTTGTTGAAGAATCCCAAGGTGAAAATGCACAAAATGCTTTAAATGACATTGAAACAACTTTGCAAAGAATTTCGATATCACGTCAAGAAGGCGAAAAGCGATTGACAACTGCACGAAAATCTAATTTTCCACTTAAACTCAAAGGAGACGATGAGGTTGTTAAGAAAAAATTAGACGCTATACCAGAGATTCTTAAATTGGATCAGAACGATCGAGCTGAATCGCCTGTGTCAAAAGTTTTCAATATTAATTTACAAAAAGCAGATAGACAATCAGTTTTAGAGAATGCAGTTATTAAATTGGAGACACCGAGGCCAAGCGATGTTAAAGTCGAAAAAGTCAAAGTGACTATGCTCGTTAAGGACGAGAAATCAAATAGTTTACAAGAAATCAGCGGTGACTGGCAGTCTTAAATATTTGCTTTTTTCTTTAATTTTATTAATTTTTAATTTAATAAAAGTCTTTTATTTTGTAATTTTATTACTTTTATTACTTGTCTTTTATTTTATAATTTTATTTTATTACCTGCCCAATACTTTACTTTTAAATTAATAAATTTATTTTTGCTAAACTATTTTTTTTCTGAGTGCTAATTTAGTGAATCCGTGATAGTATAGTGGTGAGTATCCCCGCCTGTCACGCGGGAGACCGGGGTTCAATTCCCCGTCACGGAGTTTTTTTTTAAAGCTTTACATTTTGATAAATTTTTATAAATGTATTATTTGTTCAAGTTGTATTTTTTTATTAGTAGTAGTATAACTGCAGAATAGTTTGAGGCTATACTAGCGCATTTGGACACTTAGCTATTGCAGTCGTTTCTCTTTCCATTATCATTCGATTTTTAAGTAGTTAACTCTATTTATTAAGTTAATATTGTCTAATTTATTAATAATCTTGTACATTTGAATCAAACCACTTATAGTTTTTCTTCGGTCCTCCAAATTAATAAGATCCATTTGCTTATCGATTTTACCATTTTTCGGCTCTTTTTAACTCATTTTTTCTGTTCTCTCTGTCAAGTACGTTCGTTTTTTTGACGGATTCCAAACACTTACCGCATATTCAAGATGTCGTATAACCTGCACCTTGTAGAGTAATTTTTAAACATGTTTATCTAAATATGTGAATGAGTTTTTTTATCCTGCCCAATACTTTACTGGTTTTTGATGCGACGGATGTACATTGTTTATCCCATTTCAAATCACTATTACCCAAAGGTATCTTTTTTCAAAGGTTTCCTTTAGAACTAAAATTTCGCCCGGATTAATAATGTGATATGCTTTTTTATTCTTTCTACTTTTCCCTATATAAATTGATTTGCATTTCGCTATATTCAATTAAGTTTCACATGTTTTCGGCCATTCTGGGAGTTAGAGTCACCTAAAATCCAAAATGGGATTCGAAAAACTAAAAAAGAAATATCTAATCATCCAGATGCCCGATGCTCGACTACCTAAAAATTTCAATTATTTTGTTTCGAAATATAAAAATAAGAATAAAAAAAAAGTGCGTCAGCCGGGAGTCGAACCCGGATCTGCTGCTTGGAAGGCAACAATGATAACCGCTACACCACTGACGCTTCTTATTTGCTTATTATTAAAAATAAATCAAATAATCCTAAAATCTCTTGATTTTAAACTAAATTTACAAAAATAAAATTAAGATCAGGAGGAAAAAGTTAAACAAAATTAGAAAAATGAATTAAATAGGAAAAAATTATTAAGTAATTTTCCAAGTTTTAGTATCGACAGCCAAATTTTATTAATAATATGTACCGAAATATTTATTAATTAAAAAATATTTAATAAATGTATTTAAGGAATATTAAAAAAAAACTCCGTGACGGGGAATTGAACCCCGGTCTCCCGCGTGACAGGCGGGGATACTCACCACTATACTATCACGGATTTATTAATATAGCTTTTTATTAAAAGATGAAAATCATAGAATTTAGTGGAGCCAATAGTTTATATTTTATTTCATGTCATCCCATTCAGTTAGTATTCAAAATCTTTTACATTTGATTGTTTTTAATATTTTTTTATTTGGCTTACAACTTAATCTAAGCAAATATAGTCTAATTTAGACAAAACTCTTGGATCTGTATTGTTTGTAAAAAAGCAACCAGAGCATAACAAGGACCAAACATAAAAGTCGGAATCGAAAAAAGTGATAATCAGATGGGTTTAGGGAACGCTTTTAAACAAGGAAATACTGTATCTTTTTTTTAAAAAAATTTATTTTAAAGAAATCTAAAAAAAATATTTTTCAAATTTTAATCTTTTCTTTTACGAAAAGTAGCACTAACTCCATTTTTAGGTGTTCGAATAAACATTTCATAAA
>NTPY01000778.1:434242-471270 GCA_002922825.1 Brachionus calyciflorus | reverse complement strand
CCATAAAATTTAGTAGGACCAATAGTTTTTATTTATTGATTTTATTTAATTTCACCCCATTCAGTTGTTATTTCAAATCGTTTACATTTGATTGTTTTTAATATTTTTTTAATTTGGCTTAAAACTTAATCTAAGCAAATATATCGCATAATCTAAGCAGATAGGTTTAGGGAACGCTTTTAAAAAAGAAAATACTGTTTCTTTTTTTAAAAAAATTTATTTCAATGAAATCTAAAAAAATATTTTCCAAATTTTAATCTTTTCTTTTACGAAAAGTAGCACTAACTCCATCTTTAGGTGTTCGAATAAACATTTCATAAATTTCAACTTCTTGTTTATCTTCTGGCAACGGCAAAAATTCATATTTTAATATTAATTTACACAATGCTATTTTAAGTTCAATCAACGCGAACTTCATTCCAATACAATTACGCGGACCAGCACCGAATCCCATAAAAGCACATGGATGTCGTTTTGTCTCTTTGGAAAATCTCTCCGGATAAAATTCGTTTGGATCTACTGGACCCCAATTTTCAGCATCAAAATGAATACTTAAAGTATCAACAGCAATTACTAAATCCTTAGGAATATTTATGCCTTTAACATTTGTTTCTTTTGTACATCTTCTTGTCATTGGACTTGAAAAAAAAAATTATTAGTTGAAAAGTATCACTCGATTTTTCGGAGTTTTCAGCCAGTGAAGTACTCGAGTGAGTGACTCTTTCTATCGACTCAACGTCTCTCAATTTTTAATTTTTTTTAAAGGCTTACCCGATCGGATAAAATCTCATTACTTCTTTGATAAACAAGTCCAAATACTCTAATTTTTGAACACTATCTGAATCTATGGTACTCTATTTAAAATAAATTTTAACTTTTTATTAATTGATTTTTTTTTCCTAAGAAAATTACATCTGGTTCCGAATCAAAAAAAGACTTTATTTCCTCATGTACTCGTTTCTGCTGATCTTGATACTTTGCTAAAGTGTGAATTGAAAAGCTTAACATTGTACTTGTTGTTTCATAGCCGGCAAACATGAACAAAGTAACATTTGTCTTAATCTCATCGATTGTCATTTTTTTCTCAATATGAAAATTAGTAAAATTTTTGTCAGTTAATTTCTCGTCTTTGAAGTCATGACCCTCGGCATCAATTAACAATTGTAAATAATCTCTTTTTCTAATACCATCTGCTTTTCTCTTGTCGACTATTTGAAATACTCGATTCATAAACCAGAAAGTTGGTACTCTTGAACCCATATCGATAAATTTCGATAGGAATTTATTCATTAAATTCATAATTGAAAATGTAATTGATCTGAACTCGTGAAAATACACTTAAAAAATTAAAAATATTAAAAAAAGTTAAAAATTGGCTAGGGATCTTGAAAAACCTTAAGTTCGTTTTTCATCTAAAATTTTAAATTTACTTACTTCCAATTAAAGTTGGTAAATTATCAGGTTTTCCTAGTAATTGAAATGTCTTTTCACATTTAACAAAATATTCATTATCTGGATTATATTGAATATTGGCATCGACACCAAATGCACAATTCCAAATACTATCCATAGTAAATCTTTTTAAAAAATTCGTTATATTTATTTCTTTTTCTTGTTCGTTTTCTAAAATTTCTATTAGTCTATCTGTACATTTGACCAAATCTGGCGATAGTTCTCTCATTTTAGCTGATGAAAAAGTCGGATTCATTATATTACGCATTCTTTTCCATCTTAGTCCAACACTGTTAATTAAATTAACTGATGGATGATCATCGCTGGCAGCTACTATTCTTTTTTTCTTAGCTGAAAAATTCGAGTGTTGTTTTATAAAGATTTCTTGAATTATATCCAAATCACCAGTTACCAAAATTGGCATATGACCTTCGAAATAACCATAAGTCTTGCCATATTTCTCACTCCATTCTCTAATTAAATTTGAATTACTCTTTCTCTCGAGTAATTCTTTATAATTTCCATAGAAAAAATTATAATTGACATGTTTGACACCAAGTCTTTTAAAAATACGATATGAATACCATATCTTAAAAAGGTAGATAATACCTAGACCAATTAAAGAACTTCCTGCTAATTTTAAAAAAGTAGCCGAGTCCAGTTTAATAAATTCATTCAAGTCATAGTTGGTGATAATGGTTTTCAAATTTTGGTATTTAGAACTTGTAAAAGATTTAAGATCCATTTTTTTAAAAATTTTATTTTGAATTTTTCGGATTAGTCAAAAATATTTATAATAATTTATTTTTTAGCGCTAAAATTTGCTTCGTAATTTTTTCAAGTAAGAAAAAAACTGCTTGGTAATTTTCTTTCGTTTAGACAGAAAAAAAAGATAATGGAAAAATTAAGACAAAAAACACACCCGATATTTTTAAACAGAAATAAACTAGGTTTTGATATGAAAATATTTTTGGTCGAATTACTCATTTTAATTTTGTTTCTAAAAATATAAGATAACAAAAAAAACGGCTAAATCATTTTTTAATCATATTTCCAACTAGTCTACTAAATGAGAATTTATCAAACTAAAGAAACAAAACTCATCGCAAAAATATTTAGAAACTACTAAGCACTTATCCATTCTTAAAAAAAAATCATAAAATTAAATATCTTGTTTTTAATTTTTTCAAAAATCTCAAGATTTCAAGCATTTCATATGTTCTAAGAATGTTACTTTGGACCATTATTTGGGAATATAACCAAAATAGCCAGAGGAAACTTTTTTTCGGATCTTTTGGATCATGTGATCAATTGATTACCTATTATATGGCTAAATACTGTCTATATAATATCTTATCGACTTATTATGTGATCAACTTGATTCCTTTTTTTATTTTAATTGAGAGATGAAATTTCAAGAACAGTAAAATAAAATAGATTAATTTGATATTATTTAGACAAAGTTTAATCGAGTCAGTAGGACCATCATTAAAGGTCTGATTTTAATGAGAGCTTAATATTGAGATGAGTTAACTCATCTTTATGTAATTTATAAAGAAATAAATAAATTACATAAAAGAAAATTTTCTTTAATATAATTTATTTCTATTTCAAAGTAGGATCTTAAATTAAGGAGACCATCTTCAAATGATCTATAACGAAAGCTGCATGCTTTATTGAGTTGAGTTGCACATATATTCAACGATGAAGCTTGCTAATTGGTTATTCTTTATATTAGAGATAAAAATATAAAGCTGTTCAAAATTAAAATTTTTTGGGGCCTTAGAAGAAGAATGTTATTCATGTGACAATTATGTTGCATTCCCAACATTAGAGTTTTGTTAAAAAAAAAATTTTGTTTCTTTTGTAAGCTTTGGTTTGGTAAATTTTGATAAACAATAAGTTTTAAATGCAAATGATTTGATTGAAAAACAAATATAATTTCCTTCTAATCCGAAAAAATAAATATTATAAGATTTGTTATAAGCTTTTTTGAATTTTTCGATTGTTCGACATCTAAATTCATCACCATTCGACTCAGTCGACGTCTTATTTAGAATTAATTGTTAGTGTAAGATTAATAATCAATACTTTCTACCTAGATAATATTCCCCCTTTTTTACATCCGATGTGGAAAAATTTTGATTCAGAGTATTTTTATGTGACCGAGTTATAGAACTTATCTTATTTAGAGAGATGACAATTCAAAGAAAGAGAACAAACTTTTATTAAATGTTGTCCCTTTTTTATTCTTCTTCGAAATTAAAATTATGACCAATCTCTTTCATTTTGATATTTTTTTATTAAAAATGTTAAACATAAATCTGTATTGCTTTAAATTTTTTCTAGTTAAATGAAAGTTGATAAGAAAAATCAAAATAAATTTATTTTAAAAATTTTAGATAACATAAAAAAAAATTATTCACAATCCTGTTGGGCGATGATTAATTTGCTAACATCAAATCCGTTAGAACTTAGCATTTTTTTCAAGTTTGCCAAGTTGATTGAATCTAGTGTTTTATTTCTTGATAAAATAAAAGCATTTTCAACTTTTTTATTGGTCGACTCGTCTTTTCTACATGAATAAACTAACGAATATGTTTCGTAGTCAGTTGCCCAAACATCATATTTACCAGGTCTTTCAACTAACAAATCTCCCATTTTTATCTTAAAAACAACAATTAAATGATTTGGTTTTTCTTGATTCGGTACAAAAGCATAGCCTTTAATAGAACTTGTTTCATTTTTAACCCTTTTTATAAAATAATTAAAAATATAAATTATTTTATTTCAATTAATCTTAGAGAAAACTCACGGATCGAAGCCAAAATTTTGAACTTGAATAAAAGATTCATTAATAGGAGTATAAATTGCATTAATACAAATCAAATTTCTTTCAAAACCACTAGTGAATTTTTCGATTTCATACCATTGTCCAACATATTTGGTAACATCAAAATTGCCAATTACTGGCGATAGAGGACACTCTTCCGATGTTTCTGCATTGATAATGCCAATAAAACTAAGTAAAACAAATAAAGCAATAATTTTCATTTTTTACAATAAGAAAAATTTTTGAATGAAACAATCATTTGAGTTTCTTTTTATATTAAAGGATATTCTTTTTATATTAAGCTAATTTTACAATCTAAATGTCAAAACATTTTTGACATAAGTTTAAGAAAATATCACATTGAACAAAATTATTTAAATAGCAAAATTTTATGTAATAACGTGACATTTTCATTTTGAATATTTTAAAGTAATTTGAAAAAAAAGTGCGTCAGCCGGGAGTCGAACCCGGATCTGCTGCTTGGAAGGCAACAATGATAACCGCTACACCACTGACGCTTCTTAATCATAAGCATTAAGAATAAATTCAAAAAATTTTTAACCGGATAGCTAATAATAGTGAATAGTGAAATCAAATTTTAAAATGCACCTACTAGTCAAAAATTACATTGCGTTCATCGCAAAGTTGTAATACTGGCAAAGAAGATACATTTGTAATAAGTTTTATTAAATTTTTTCTATCCTTTTGAAAATATCCTTTTAAAATATCCTTTTGAAATTCAGATATTTAAGGAGATGTAACCAATACCGTGACATGTCAAAAATATCGAAAATGGTCAAAAAATTAGTTTTTATTGAAATTTAAGTGCATAAATTAGTGACATGTCTCTCTAAACAAAAATATCGGTTTTTAAAAATCACTGTCCGTTATTGAAAGATATGCCGTTATGTCGAATATTTACTTAATAGTTTATGTTAACTTAGTTGAGTAGAATTAACCTCCAAGTTTGAAGAAGTAAATATAAAGTTAAAGAAAGCTTAAGTATCGTTTTAATGGTCACAAGCTGGGTTAGGTAGGTGTTTTACTCAATATATAACACCAGGAGATACTCATTTGACTATCTTCCCATTTTTTTTATAATAATCGTTCAAGTAATTTTTTTTATAAGGATAGATTGAATTGCGACAATTCATTTGCTCAAAGTTGTCTTGAGCTTATTTGACTTGACTGTTAAGGCAATTCAATTATTTATGGTAATTCTGTTATCTGAGCGCCGGTTGAAAAAACATCTGAGATATTTCAAAGAAAATTTGCTCTATTTGGCAGCCTTTTTGATTGTATTATTTTATATATTTCCTTAAATTCACCTTGAGAGAACAGACTTCAACAATTAATGATTGAAATTAAAATATTTCTTTTTTTTTCCTTTTGTTTAATTTTTTTAAAGCTTTTTAAAAAAAATTTTGATCGAATGACTTCAAGTAATTCGATAACATTAAATAAAAAAGAAAGGGAATATTCGATTAGAAAGATTCATATTTACCAATAAATACCAAAGTTTACAAAAATATAAAATACCAAAAAACTCATATTGATTCAAAGCTTTAGATATTAATTTAAATTGAGTCTAAAATAGGAAGTACACAAAATCCACCTATTTTACTTTTTCCTATAAATAAAGCTTTCTTTTCAAAAATTTTAAACGCAAAAAAAATGAAAATTTCAATTATTCATTATTTGAGCTTTATTGTTGATTCAAGTGCTTAAAAATATTGAGGATAATTCGTTTGCCGAAGTTTTCGTATACACTGATGCCGATGCTAAGGACGTTGAACTCTCAGGGGAATTAATTGAATTAATTCTTAGAAAAAAACCTAGAATATCTTTTTTACTAAATTACATTCAAATTGACTTGCCATTTTATTTGTATAGAAAAGTCTCAGATTTGTCAAGTGGAAATATTTTAAAAGTTGATTCGTCATCAATTATGTCGACTATTGATTTTCTAGTCTCAAAAGCTGGTTCTTCTTCTGAAATTATCAACGAAGTCCTAGGAATAAAGGACACAAAAACATTTAATTATTCAGTATTTGTATCTGTTTTTGAATCTAGGCTTACAATTATAGGTTCTAATTATCAATTGAGTATTTCTGATTCAGAAGATTTGCTAATTAGTCCAGAATTGACAACTGATATTGGTGATGTAAAGATATAATCAATTCGTAATCCAACCAAGGGATTATGGTCATTGACCATAAATGCTACTAAGGAAGTTGACAAAATTAAAATTGGAGAATTACTTCTTCATCTATCAATTTAAAATTTGTGCCAGAAATACGAACTAATTTGATTGATGGAATAGAAATAAAAGATAATCGTGTTGAGAATAGTAAATTTGGAGTTTTAATTGATTTGTTCGGCGCCAATTCGGCAAACACACCGACACCGACCAAATGGAAATTTACGATCAATTTGGAAATTTGTTCACTAGATATAATTTGATTAAAATAACTAATTTTAAATATTATGTCAAGTCTGTGCGAATTCCAGGATTTGATTTAGAGTAAAATTGATTGGCGAAGATGTGTACAAATTTAGATATGAAAGAATGGATCCAAGAACGTTCCGAGTTTCAACATTAGTAGGAAAAGCTGATCTAAAATTAGTCAAGAATAATTATTATACAATTGAATATGAAATAATCAATTATGGTAGTGCTTCCAGAAATATAACAATGAAAGTAGAAATATGTGATGATTTTTTGATTGATTCATTTTATCTAAATCGTAATTTTTACGTCAATGGACATGATTATTTTACAGATGTAGTACCATTAGAAAATATATCAAAGAATTCTTTATTATGCACAGTCAAAATGGTATTTGAAGATTCCCAAACTGGTGAATCTATCTTTACCAAAATAGTTGATATGAATTATTTCAAATTTTAAAAATAAAACAAAGCATTTAACGAAAAATAAAATTGGCAAAAAAAAATTTATAAACTATCTGTTCGAAAAAATGTCTTTAAGCAATTATTGAATTTTTAGGTTTTACGTGAAATTTAAAAATATGCACGCTGTTGAAATATTTTCTAAAATAACAATGATAAAACTTAATTATTCGTTGTTTTGAGTTTTGAGAATTGGTGTATTGATACCCAATTTCAAAATGCCAACATCTGATACAAAATTTGTATCACTCTGAAATTATTCTTAGAATTTCCTGCAAAATCTACAGAAGTAAAGTTTAGATGATTGAAATTTTTTAAAGAACTAATTGATTTATAATAAGTTTTTTTTAAAAATATCCTCTTCAAATGAATTTCATAGCGTATACCCTTGAAAATAAATATGCTTTTAAACTCGAAAATAAGGCTTTGACACAAAGGCATCTATCTATCGCATTTTTAGAGACCCTAATTAAATGCTTTGATAACTCAAAAATTAGAAATAAATTATCGGTAAAAATTCTAATTTATAATAAAAGGAGCATTTAAAATTATTATTATTAAAAAAACTTAAAATTAAGTAAATACTTGAGATTTGAAAGATAAATTAAAACTCTAAGTATAGGAAACTTAGATAATTTCTTCTGGTATTTTCATATGTTTTAATTTCATTTGTTTTTTTAGCAAATTAAGAGTTTTAGATTACTTTCTTTTACAGTTTTTTTGATTGATATTTTACAAAACTAGATTATGATGTCTTAAAATTTTGACAAAGAACCAAATTTTTTATTCATATTTTTGATAAGAATAAGAACATGTTATAGTTTTTTTCTTAAAAAAGCTTAAGAAGGTAAGTCATTATTTTAAGATGGAATAATTTTTAAAAAAAAATCTATTGGTTAAGATAAAAAAGAATCTATTTTTGCCATTTAAAAAAAAAATTGAAAAAAAAGTCTCATAAACTTAAGTCTTTAATAAAATTGAAATTTTGAAAATTCATTCTTAAAATTTTTAATTCTTTCTAACAAAAAAATAAAAAAATTACATAATACAACGTGCAATTGTAGTCTCAGAGATTTATTGATACAATGTGGTCTTCTCAAAAAAATCTCTCCAATATAGTTACTAGTGTAATCATTGGTAAAAAATATGATTTATTTCCGACTTTTCAAGATGAATTGAACAAAAATTACAACATTTTTCTAGACATTCTCAAAGATCCGGTAAAGCATTCTTCTATTTTTTTTATAGTTAATTTGTTGTATATCTTTTATTTTGTAAATTTTAAGCCGAATAATGCAACTGAACGTCTAAAAATTCAAAAATCCAATGAAGAAGCCATTCAAATAAATTATTTGAACACACAAAAAAAGCTCCAGCCGTCGGTTATAGAGGAAGCTATTGCGCTTAGTGATTTATTTAATCTAAGTGAGCTTGCTTCAGTTGAGCTTTTAGTCGAAGCCGAAGAGCAAATGCAGTATTTTCACGGTTTTAACCGTGGCCTAACTGCAGTTCTACTCTATTATGACTCAAAAAAAATTTTAATGAATAATTTAAAAACGTTAATATTGGCTCGTTCGGGTCGTTTTTGGACCATAGACGATGAAATGCCGGAAGAGATTACTCAATTTATAGACTCATTCATAAATACACTTCTTCAGAATGGTCTTATTCAAAAAATCCTAAATCAAATAGGATTACACGATTGGTCTAAAACAGAAGATAATTTAAATCGAGTTAATGGATTAGGCAGTTTGAAGCATAGGAAACAAGTCAAGAATTTATTTGAGGAGGTTAAAATTTTATTGGGTGAATGTGTTTATTTATTAGCTTGTCAAGTGCCATTAGATCAAAAAGATACTATTTTAGTTATGAATTTTTTAAAAAGCAATGCTCAAATTGTTCAAAATCAACAATTAAATCAAAAAGTTAATTTGGAAACTAGTCATTATTACCTACTCATGGGTTTATTGTATTGTTTTGATACAAGTTTTTTGGAAAATAAAGAACAAAGTAAGTTTTTTTTTTAAAAATTCAAAATTATAGTATACAAACTAAAGATTTAAATTGATACGTTACCAATTCGTATTTAAATAAAATTGCCAAAATTTTTCCAACAAAAAAAAAATTCAAATTTTACGCACAAGTCAAAACAATTCTTTTTTATTTGCTATCTAAATTGTAAGCCTAATAAAATTATTGAAGATCCAAAAATACATCTCAAACAATTGAAATTAAGTCTTAGATTGAGATTCTCTGAAGTCTGAGATTTTCTGAGGTCTGATTCTCACAAAAATTCCTTTCGAATCTTTGCTGTAAAATACTACACAAAAGAATTTTTGAATCTTGCTTTTTTTGAAAGCTTGTGGAAAATATTTTTATCCTTGAGTGAAAATAATGATAAAAATTTTTAATTTTTTGACTTGAATCACCAAATTTAGTGATGCATTAACTTTCAAAAAAAAACTCGTTTGGAGCATTTACCATCAGTCAGCTACATCAGTTAACATGGGTGAGATAGTAAAAGTTTTATCTCGCCCAAGTTGTGGTACTGCTTTATCTAGCATATCTGGTAGCTGAAATAAAATATAAGTTTATTGATGAATTCGTTTCTAGCCCTCTAAATTGTCCTTTATTCTTATATTTTTTGAAAATAGAGAAAATTCTGAAAAAAAATGGAATAATTTTGCTGAAATTTTATTAATCAATTTTTTAACTTTATTTTTCATTTAAGTCGAAATTGACAAAATATTCAATTCATGTCTCAAAAATGACTACATTAGAAACATTTTTAACGAATTAAACAAGTCAGATAATGCCGAATGGGTCACTTTGGGTATAAAATCTCTCTTACAATTCACACTTCAAATTTTCATATCGAATTTAAACTATTTCATGCTTGAAAACGGTAAGTTTAATTCTCTTTTACAAAAGTTTTTTGTTGTAAAATTTTTAATTTTCTTTATTTAAAAAAAAAGAAAATCAAAGCTATTCTCAATTACTAGTCACTAGTATTGGTGGTTTAGAGGAAGATGAAACCCTAATTGACAAATCAATTGAACAACACATATTCTCATTTATTAAAACAACTATTATACAACACGACAAATTTCAAACAGAGGTAAATATTTTTACTTTTTCAAAAATAGGTTAAACTTTTAAGATATTCTAAGCCTTGAGAATCAAATTTTAAAAAATCTTAGCAAATAAATTTTACATGTTTTTATTTAAATTGAAAAGATAAATGAAAAATAAAAAACGAATTTAGACTTTTCAAAAAATTTTTTTTTTTTAATATTTAATCCAGGTACATTAGGTAGTAACAAAATAAAAAAAACAACAACAACAACAAAAATTTATGTTTTTATTTTTACCAAATGAAAACAAAAATAGGGATTTAATAAATTATGCTTTCATTTTTCATCATCATTTTTGAAAAAAAAAATTACGAAAAAAAAATTTTTTTTTAAAAAAGTTTTTACGTAATTTTTGAAAAATGAAAAATGGAGCAACACTATTTTAATTTTGTAAAATTGAGTCTCAATTTGATATGTGGAATAATATGGTTAACAGGTTGTATCCTAGTTTGTCTAGGTGTTTTACTAATTGAAATATTCCTAAAGGACTATTTCTATATTGAACAATTGATTTATACAATTGCAATTGTTTATTTAGTGATAGGGGTTATGTTGATTACATTTGGTTTAATGGGATGGTATAGTGTTATTTATGTAAATTTTTTAACAGCTGGTATAATGACCTTGGGATTGGTCATTATGGCTCTTTTTTTACTAAGCTTTGGGGTTACTGGTAAAGTAATGCAAAAAAAGGGATATATCTCGGCAAAAATGAATAAATATGTTGTTGATAATTTTAAAAATTACGAAGAAGGGACTTTAACAAATTCGACTGTTTTAATTGATTTAATTCAGACGAATTTTATGTGTTGTGGATTTAATGGTTATGATGAATGGTCCAAGCATTTGATTCTAAATCCTACCGATGGACATACTTACAGAAGTTATCTTCTTAGACCCGATCAATTGTCATTTAATCTTCCCGATTCGTGTTGTATCAAAAACGAAATTGATTGTGGAAAATTTTATCCGTCAATTAAAGCGATTAACACTCGTGGATGTCAAGAAATCTTGAATTTATTTCTCAACAATTTAATAGAGAAAAATTTGTATATTTGTTTTATAACTATACTCATAATTTCTTTTTCTGTATTTTTTTTCATGTATATTAGTTTATTTGTAAAGGGTGAGTATTATGTTCTACCAGTTAAAAATAATCTTGGAGACATTAATTTAGAAAATGATGAAAATAATGATAATCTTGCTAAATTGAATATATCCTGACAGAGAAGAAAATTCTCGAATTGAACTAATTCATTCTTAAAATATTTAATTAAATAAATTTTTTTAATTAATTTTAAACCTTTTTTATTGATCTTAATTTTGAGACCGTTTTTTTTTCGAAACCAAGACCTGAATTTTTTTGAAAATTACTTCGACTCTCACTTACTACCTATTATTAAAATAATTCAACCTTAAAGAAGTTTATATCTAGTTTTGAAAATTAGGTTAGAGACATTTTGTTGAATTTTTAAGCAATGATTAAATATATTAACATCTTAAAGATATAGGTTTTAGAAAAAAAGTTAGTTTGATTTTTTTGGCAATTATACAAAGATTTGAAACCTTTGTAAACTCAAGGTTACGTGCTCTTATTTTTTGAATTAAATCTATTTTTTTGTTAAAGAAATATTTTGTCGAGAGAATTCACAATTTAGTAACTGATTTTATATACAGAATGCCAGAGAAAATTAAAGACTTGCGTAATCGTAATGAAGACTTACAACGCTTAGTTGAAGACTCTTACTCAACTCAAAATTCAAATATAAGCAGTTATTATTATAGCACATATGGCAATCAATCTATCTATCGTCAACCAGTAATAACGAATGACAATCACGACTTTGAAGACTTTCTCAGCATGGTAATATTTTTTTTTTTAATTTTTATTTTATTAATTTTTCAATTTCTTTTGTTTTTTTACAGATAGGTGACATGTATTCTCAAGATCCATTAAAATTGGAACTTAGTCTCAATTATTGGATTGCTGATAGCGAAATGAACCCAAACATGGTTAATAATTATCAAAAACCAAGTCAAAAACAAATTTCTTTGTACAAATTTGTACGTTATTTTCTCTCAGGCGACACTTTAATCGGCTCATTATACATAGCTTATGTAAATATGTTGACTGGTTTATGTACCGGTGAAGAAAGTGCTCAACATTGTTTCTTTTTATTGCAAAATAATTCTCATTTTTATGATTCTCATGGACCTAAAATATCCTGGAATCATATAATTAATGCTTTTGAGAAATACTATGAGTCCTTTAGATCGGATCAAAATAATATGATGGTCAATTTAGCCCATCAACAAAGACCTGCTTCAAATAAAGGCATAACACAACAAGAATTACAAGGCTTAATATCAGTTACTAAATTAGTGAGACAAATAGCATTTTATAATGAAAAAGCTAGACTTGCTCTATGTGAATATCAACGTCAAGGTGATAGTTTTAATACAACTGTTGGTTTATCTTGCTTAAATGAGAACAATTTACCTAATTGTATGTTTGGTTTGTTGACTTGTCCAATACCAAATAGTCTCAAAGGAGAAATTTTAAATTTGCTTTCGACTTTTTCTCTTAGTCCACAAATTGCCCTCAACATGTGGCAATTGTTAGAAAATTCACAAATTGTTCCCACAATTCAACAACAGCCTGGACAAAGCCAACAATATTTTTATAAAAATGATCTTAAAACTGAATTGGAAGAAGTCGAAACTCGTGAAGAAACTTACCCATTATTAAAAGGTAAAAATTACACTATCTTATAAGCTCACAAAAAAAAGTTTCATTTGCAAATTTTCAATCAAACTGTTCATCGATGAATTTTTTAAGGTTTTTCAGATCTTAAGGGAAAGTAAAATCTTTTCATCTTAAAATTACGAAAAGCTTTAATTTTTATAGTTCTTTGTAACTCGGGTATTATTCAATTTTATGATTGTTTTTAAAAAAATTTGACCAATCAGAAAACTGGATAATACTCGAGGACTCGGGTTATAGTGCATGCACTTCGCAGCACGGAAATACGGTATAGTTTTTGGTGAAAATTATGAACTTTCATGCAAAAATTTCAAAAAAGCATTAAAATTGAGGCTTTACGAAAATTTAATTCGAAGGTTGTCCCTAAAATGGTAAAATGCGGAAAAAAGAACGGAACTTTAAGTTTTCTCGATCAAATAATATTACCTTAGTTCGGTATGTCGTGATCAGGCAACACTTATTTTAATTTATTTAAAAAAAGTTTTAAAAAAATAATTTTTGAATTTTTTTGTTGTTGTTAAACTCTCATTAATCCGAACTTTTCATTGGTCGAGTCTTATTTGCCCGCTTTAATTTAATTTGAACTTTTTGGGGTTCAATCTTGACCAAATTTTACGTTCTAGCACAAAAAATTTCACTTTAAAAATTACAACTAAAAGAGAAGTTATTGAATTAAAATTCAATAGATCAATAGTCGAAAAAATGATACGACACGGTACGGTTACGCTACTACATAGCCTATGTACTTCTATTCTATCAATTCGGAATTGATAGAATTTAATTTTTTTTAAATAGATGTTAAAATTTTCGTATTTTAAAATTAATGCATTACGCGTACCTGTACCGTAGCCGTACCGAACCCGTAACCGTACCAAATAAAAACTTTTTTTTTTGTACGGGTAGGGGTACGCCGTTAATTCGCCAGAAATGTAGTACCATAGATTTAAAACGAGTTATTAAATTTTACATACATTTTTCTAAGCAGTAAAAAATTCTCTCTTTACAGTAAATCGTGCTAAAACGATGACCAATTTAATTTGGCGAGTCTTTAAATTTTGGGTTAATGAAATTCAAGTCGAATAAAAAACACATTTAAAGCGAAAACGGTATAGACCCAACCTAAAGCTTAGAATTATCGTTAATTTGGAAGTTTTTATAAAAAATTCGCATTTTAGGCTCAATTTTGTCAATTCTTTATTTTTGTAAATTATTTTTTCTTTAAAGGTTTTTTGAGCTTGATCAAAAATTTATGTACAGTGACATCTATTCCGGACAATTTAGGTCTTGGTCTTCGTCCAAAAAATGCCTTACTCGGTTTTCAACCTTACTTGCATTTTATCGTCAATCACGTTTATTTAAAAGTCTTGTATCGTTCATATAAAAACCCTCAAGAAAAATGGCAATTGACAAACGATGTCTTAGAAATATTTTATAACATTATAAACAAATATCAATGTCAATTAGAAGATTTTCAATCGAGTCAAATACAATCCGATCCATTTCAAATAAACGCATTTAAATCTCCAGTATCGAACTCACCTGGATATCGCTTAATATACGATTTCATACACGATGGACCAATAGTGCGTATGTTATTCGTAATATTAAACGAGTCTCTTAATCATTTGCTTGAATTTAATCTAAAGAACGATCAATTTATTGAGCAAGCCTCTCTAAATTGCTTAAAAACGATCTTGCTTATTTTAGACAAACAAAAAAATTTTATAGATAAAATGAAATTGAGCAATCTAAACATTGAATCAACAGGTATTGAAAAGTTAATAATAGCCATTAATTTAAGCTCGAATAAAGCTGATTATTTCATGTGTATATTCAGATTTATTCAATTTAACTCATCACTACTAAACCATGCTCATTACTCCCTAAGTATTCTTTATGCTCTTAGCAATTACTCAATTATAAATCAACAAATTTTGAATTTATTTTTGAAAAGTTGTCTAAGTCTAAATGAACAATTTGAACTAATGCATTCGTTTGTTGAATTTATAGAATTCGACGAACCCACTCAAGAAGAATCAATAATGAGTATGTTACGTCAAAGTCTTGACTCTATTGAAACCGACTCAGACTCGAGTCAAATCACAGAACCAGATACTAATTCAACACATGCTCTTAAATCTCAAAGTCGACTAAAAGCCTTAAAACTTCTTATTTTTTATCTTAGACTACCAGGACCAAATATCTCACATCTACTCCTTGGTTTCGACATTCAAAAACCTTTAAACAATCAACAATTCTACAATCCTGGTACTAAAATAAATTACAAAGGCGATCAAAATATACTCTCAATAGTACCGAGAAATTGTCTTCATAGTACTATTAGAATTTTAAGTCGATTTTTAAGAGATCAAACACTCTTGAATAAAATGCCTCAGACTATTGATTTAAGCTATGAGATTATTTATATTCTATGCTCGAATGTACAATTCAAATCACAATTATTGAATTATTTACGTAATGAATATGACATGGTGAATTTAAGCTTGAAAAAAATACCATTTAAATTGAATGAAAGCGATTGTTTAGAGCGAACTAAGCGCACATTGAGAGAATCGAATTTTCTATCGGATACAAGTTATAATAAAAAGTTTAAAATTGAAGAGAATTTGAGTGACGAAGCCTTGTTGAGTCTACTCTCAATTTACTCTTGGGTACTTCAATTGACATGTCTTGAAATGCAAGATTTAATATCGAGTCGAATGAAACAACAATTAAAAAAGCTCGTACAAATTCTAACTGATAATTTGAGTTTAATAAACAAAAAGGATCAAATGGAAAATAGTCGAATATTTCAGAATTCAAATTTCGATAGTCTACTCTATTTGAATCAATCACAAGTTAAATTTAAAAGTAATCTTTTGGAGCAAAGTATGGACACAATGATGACGCCTAGTGACGAAAATGATGAGACATCAAAATTTTTTTATTTTTTAAATTTTTTAAATTTCACTCAAAATATTCCGTTTCAAATGCAATTGAATTTTTTCGATGTTAATCTAATTGAAAATGTCATTGAATCGTGTAAGACAAGTTTAATTGAGGATTTCTCTTTGAATATACAATTGTATGATTTGAAAAAACTCAAGCTTATTTTATTCAATGAGATCAAAGACGCACCACCCTCGATCAGTGTCTCTAAGTCTCAATTAATCAATGAATTGAAATATATTATTCAAAATGTTTATGAACGCAATCAATTTCAATTGAATTTTTACTATAAAAAACGTTACTTTGAATCATTTCGATTGTTAATGGAGGCTTTTGTTCAATTGGTACCATGTGATGTGTATCCATTACAAAAGCGCTATACTCTCATTTATTTAATTAGTAAGTCTTTATTGAATAAATTGTTGACTCGTGAGAATGTGCTTGCTGAGCTCACATATCAATGTTCAAGTTTATTGTTTACTCTATTGGTCAATTTGAGAAAGTGTATTTCACAATTGAGAAAAATGAAATATTTAAGCGATGCGAATATGTCTGCTATTGGACAACAATCGGGAACTCAAATTAATTATTCCAATATTATTAATTTACCTAATTTAGTCGAATTGTTTAAAAAAATTATTGAATATTTACTTGATTCAAGTGAGTCTAATATTTATTTTTTTTTATAATCTAAATTAAACCATAAAAAAAATTGACAATTTTTTGACGATTTTTTATCTTTTTTGGACTTTTTATCAGTAAAGTTCATAAAAGGCATTTATAGTTAAGTTAAATGAGGAAAATAAAAAAGAAAAAAACGCCGTTTAAACGCTGTTTTTTTGGTGTTTTAGTACCGTTTTTAGGGGGTAAAACGTGAGCTTTTGAAAAAACCCTAAAAAAAGGTAAAAAACGGCTTAATTACGTAAGGTTCAAGAATTTTAGAAGTATTTTTTTTTGAAAAAAAAACAAGATTAAAGATCGCTTTTTTCTTCTAATTTATAGTTAAAAAACGGTCTTTTTTTGGTGTTTTTTAAATGTTTTTTTTTTAAAACAGATTTAAAAAAAACAAAGAATCAATTTTTTGACATTTTTTTATTGAAAAATCGTCTAAAAACGTTAAAAAACATTTTTATTGCGTAAAAGATTTTACCGCTTATTCTGTTTTTCTTTTCACGTTTTAAAGCGTTTTTTTATTCATAAAACACTCACACTTAAACACCGTTTAAACATTGTTTTTGCGTGTTTTATTTCCCTCGAGTAGCAATTCTTATATTTTATCATTTTAATAAATAAGTCTAAACTTGTACACGTTTAGTTCTCTCTTTGTTATAGACCTTAAGTCTCAGTAAAAAATGATTTGGTTTACAGCGGTTCTAATGAAAATAAACCACCAACCCTAACATCTTAGAATCGGTACATGTGCATTAAACATGTGCTCCAACTACGGTCAAAAGTAACGGTTGACGGTCGACGTTAAATTTTCATTAGAACTGTTAAACTTAAAATTTTGAACATTTACTGGCTAAAGAATACCATTATTTTTTATAATTTTAAAAGGCCTAAAAAATTTAATAATTATATATTTTTTTTTCAAGCATTGACAAATTTAAAAGTAAGAACTCATTTATATGCAACTATATCAAATTATTTGATGATATTTGACCGTTCGGACCAACCAAGTAAATTACTTTCAGAAAAAAAAATTTATTTTTTTTAAATCTTTCAAAAACAAAAATATGTTTAGCTGATGACGGTACATGTGTCAAAAAAGAAATAGAATATTATGAAAATATTAAATTACTACTTAATAACATGAATAGTCTTTTGAAGATTCTTTGTTCTGATTCATGCGAAGGCTTAAATATAACAACTATGATGGGTTTGAGTCTTCTTAATAAAATCATAGATCTTGACTTGACCAATCCAAAATGGCTTAAATATTTGAGTGATAATGGTTATATAACTTGTATTATTAATACAATAAATAATACCGATAATCAGCTACTTGAAGAATGTTTTCATTCACAAATTAAAAATGACAAAGTTTTATTCATATTCGAAACAAAATTAGCCTTATTTAGTACAATTGCAAAAACTCAATTTGGTGCTGAACTTTTAATTAAAAACGGTTTGATCAATTGTTTATCACAATGTACCGTTTTTAATTTAAGAATTAAATTTGATAGAAATATTTATGCAAATCGTAATGCTGCATATCTTGTACAACTTTTGCATCAGTTCTATCAAGTTTTCTTTCCAATTTTAACTCTATGTATTTTAATATTGAATACTATGGGTCCTACAAATATAGAAATTAAATCACAAATTTCTAAATTTGTTCTAGCTCATAGTGAAACATTTTTACATGTTTTAACAAGTAAAATTGGAGATTTAAAAATGTTAGATGAGCTCAAATTAGTCACTTCTCTTTTGTCTAAATTGGCTCCATTTGATTCGTTAAAATACGAAATGATCGGTTCCAACACAGGTGGCGAACATAATTCAATATTTTCAAGAATTCACAAAGAACTATTGAATTTAATTTGTGTTTATTTTGTACCTGATCAATTGAGACAATTAAGAAAAGAAATAGAGCATCATTCACCACAAAAAGACTCCCTAAACAAATTAATTAATTCTCATTTTGCCGAAATAGCCTCAAATATAAGCACATATTCGACTTGTATTATGAAAGTTAGTCAACAAAAAATACCATTTTTGATATTTAGTGCTAAGATTGAGTCACATCAATTGCACCCATATTCACCAACAATGATGAAACTCAACTCGAAAAATTTACAACTGGGAATTCTAATTGACTTTTTGAAATATAGTATTGATAGTTTGGATAGAACTATTGAGCTTGACGTTGAGTTAAATCGAAAAAATGAACATGTTAACGATCTTATTGAAATTGAAAAGAAACAAGTAAGTCTAAATTTTATTTTTTAATATTTATTTTCATGGCAATTTCAAGGAACTTCCGTTCTGTCAAATGTGCGGAAGTTCCCTGAAAAACCCGTTTTGCTTTTTTTGAGACTAAACCCGAAAAGGATCATTACAAAGTTTGGTAAGTTTTTTTTTCAATTAGATTTTTTTGATGTACAACTTTGCGACTAATCAAACCTGAATTAACCCCTTACTTAAATTCGGGGATTAAAGATGCCTATCATTTTTTATTCTACCTAAATTTTGGCATTTTATCACTATATATTTGGTATGAAAAAAATCTAATTTTAGTATTTATACTTTTTTAGAAGACAAGTATAAATTATTTAAAGGCATAAATTTAGCGCCTGGTCTTCTAAAATAAAAAAAACAGGAATTTTAATTTTTTAAAATCAAAAGGTTTATCGATTTAAGTCCAAAATTTAATTAAAACAAAAGGACATAAACATCTTTAATATCCGAATTTAAGAAAGGTGTTAATTCAGGCTTGATTTGTAGCAAAATTTAATTAGAACATAAGTTCCATTCTCTGGCCTTTTTTGAGTAAAATTGTACATCAAAAAAATCTAATTGAAAAAAAACTTACCGTTTGCTACACAAAGTTTTTGGTGGTAGACACTTTTGTAAATTGTTCCTTGCGATTTTTGTAAACTTCGCTTTAATTGATTCTTTTTTAAAGCAAGGGGAAATCAGATAAACATAATTTTATTTATTTTTTTAAAAAGTAATTTTTCTTTCTTTTTAAGCTGGTTGGCGAGTATAAGGTTTATGAAAAAATGTCAGAAAGTGAAAAGCAGTTGTATTTAAAACAACAATTGAAGTCACATATTAAATTTGCCAAGCATGAAATTTCAAACTATTTGTTAATTATAGAAAAATGTTTGTTGATCCTTTGGAGACATATTGAGTTTTACTTAACAAGCAAAGACTTGAGTATTCCTAGTTACCAAATGTTTCGTAATGATTTTTATAGTACTGATTTACAAGCTGAAATAGAAAATTTATCGCGTCGTTCGAGCGGCTTGAAGACTGACAGCTCAACTAAAGAAGATTTTAATAAGTTTAAACAAGATTTGATGGTTATATTGGGAGCTAATTTTTTCAAAAAATGCTCTGATTTAGAACAAAAAATTGACTCAGCTAAACGTGACAATTTCATAAGTATTGTTTCGAAACGTATTCAGAGAATAATGCACCTACAATCAACAAGCAGTTAATCAAGCTTTACAAATAAATAATTTTTTTTTAAATAATTTTGTGTCATATATTTTTAACTTAATCTTAATATACATAAATTTAAGGCTACATTCATTTTTAAATAAATTCAAGGATTATAATCATTAAAATAAATTCGAATTATAAATTAATAAACTTTTTTATTATTATTTAGAACATCGGAATTTGAGACCAAGGAAGAGACGTAGATCCGCGTTTTTTTTTCAACTGACCACATTTTTATTCTTTAATAAAATATTCTACCAAATCCGGTCAGCTAAAAGTCTGTATTAAAAAGTTATTCAACATAAAAATCAAATTTTTGAAATTTGAAAAAAAACTGATCGGTACAATCGCCGAGCCAAGTGATACCGGTTTTTACGAATATAAAAATACTTTTTAGTTATAAAATATCTTTTTAATTACTGAAAGCTCAAGAGATCCTGAATTTAAAACACCTCTATGTCTTATTCCTTGTAGAAAATTCCAGTTAACGATTCCAATCTTTAACGCATAGTAATAACCTTGTAGTTTTTTAACTTCTCTTTACTCTTCAAATACCAACAATAACCTTCCTTTTTTAATTTTAAATTTTGTTGTAACTTTACTTATGTTCAATTCACAATGGGAAAAGGAGTTTCATTACTCAAAGCCATTTTAAAAAACAAATTATTTAAAAAAAAAACTTATTTCTAAATATCCAGCAGTTAAAGAAAATTCTAAAGCTAGAGTATGTAAGAAAAGGATAATTTTTGGTTTAAAAAATTCTTTTTAGAAAATAAACTTGTTTTAGAAATATTTTTTAAGTATTTCTTGAAATATTTTAGTAAGAAAAGAGATATATTAGTGATAGAAAGAAATTTATCCTAATAATTTTGGTCTTGGCTATGTGAATGACAGAATTAAAGAAATTATTAAGAATTATTTATTTATTATTAAAGTTTAAATAAGTAGGAAATTAGGATAAATTACAAGTATTTTTCGATTCTAAATATTTTTCGTTGTGTTTAAAATCCAATTCATTTTTCGACCAAATTTTAATTCTTCCTTCTCTGGACCCTGTAATCAAATTTTCATTACTCAAGACTTTAAAATAAGAAATTGAATCATTAACATCCCTTAAAGTAGACATACACATGTCTGTATTGATATCCCATTGTTTTATTACACCATCATAAGACAAACTCAATATCTCATTGTTTTTTAATACCCGAATCATTGAAATACCACAATCATGACCATAAAAAGTTTTCAGGCATTCACCTTTTTCCAAGTCCCATAACTTTATTGTTTTATCACTTGATCCACTTAAGAACTTATCATTACCAAAAAGTTCAACACAATCAACAATACCCAAATGCCCGATAAATGTATGAATACATAGTAATTTTGATAAGTCCCATAATTTTATTGTATTATCATTAGATCCACTCAAAAGATGTGTTTTACCAACAGCACAAAGACAATTCACACTAGCAGCATGACCTACCAAATACTTGCAATGATAAAATTCTGATCTTTTTACAAAATTGCTCCATGGTTCAACTTGAATATAAGATGTTGTATAAAAAGCAATTATGACGTGCTCATTATTTACTTGTATTAAATCTCTAATATATTTTTTGTCTCTGAATTCATTTTTTGTCGAATCAGTAAATGAATAAGTACACAATTTGCCAGATTCGTAAAATATAAGAATCTCCTTCTTTTCATTCAAACTAAAGTAAGAATAAGTGTGATTTGTATCTAAATTTTTGAATTTGTTTTTTCCTATTTTAATTTTTTCATTTAGAGCAGAAATCAATAAGGTCCCATTATCGTCAAGTTCTTCTATTTGTTTAATCATTTGATTAAAAACTTTTCCTAGATCATTACTAAATCTGAGATGAGAAAGTTTAAAATCTACCGTCGATGTTGCTTCTTTATCATTATTTCGTAAATTTTCATAATTGTTTGGTCCAAACAAGAGTTTTTCATTTTCCATTCTATTTTTTTTGTTTTATATTTTTTTGTCTAAATGAGCATAAGAGAACTTAATTTAAGTTTTTTTTTATACTATCTTAAAAGTTCATTTTGATTTTTTAAAAAATCAAGCCTTTTTATAAAAGAATTCTTTCTTAAAAGGCTTGATCATCTCTTTGAGATAATCATCTTTTTTAAAAATTATAATTTTGGAATGATGAGCTCATTTAAAAAATAAAATATATAAATGATTGCCTTAAGTAATTTGAAAAATTAAACTATGTCCTTTAAAAAAATTATCAATTTTTTCAGCGTGACCTCAGCTTAGTATTCGGTGACTCATTGGCGTAAGGTTAATTCCGTTGTTTAAAATTTTTTGAATATCACGACAAACTGTATATTCGAGTCGATTTTTTTTAAAATTAAAAAATCTTTTCTTTATTGTTTATCGGATATTTTTTTACTTAACCAACTTGCCTATTTAATAATTGAATTTATAATTACTTAATACCACAATATTAAAATCATTCTATTATAGATCTCTTAATTAAGCAAAATAAAAAAATCTATTTGAATTCTAAAAATCGAGAAAATTACCTATCTTTTGAAGTTAAGCTAGTGATGGTCACCGGGGAAACGGAGTCTATACCGGCGAAAATTTAGCTAAAAAGCGAAGATCGGTAGCAGTGGTGGGGTCTGGTTTCCGGATACGGAAACAGTAGCGGATGCCTCTAGTGAGCGGAGGTAGGAGCGGAAACTCGTTCCGGCTATCGATGTAAACTTCAAGAAAAAAAAACACTAAAAACCACACTGAAAATTTTTAGACTTACTTCTAGTAAGTTTAAACATAAGAAAAACTTTGTTGTGTTTAGACTTACATTTGTAAGAAATTAGAGTTTGGACTTACTAAAAATGGCAAAAAGTAAGTTAAAACTTACTATTATATTTAAATTTCGTTGTTTTTTAAAAATGACAAAAAATTAATGGTCTAACTTACGATTTTAAAAATTGTTAAGTTTAAAAATTATCAGCTCATGAATCCATTTTTTTTAATTATTTGGCGCCGTTAATCGAAATTTAATTAGAATTGTTATCTTTTTTTTTAGTCCGCCTTTTCGAGTATACCCATCGTTTAAAATTGTCAGAAAATTCTCTCATTCAATTCAATAGAAATAATTAGAAATTTTAAAAATGCTTAAATTAATTATTTATTTTTATTGTTTTTTATTTTAATTTTTGAACTTTTCTTAATCGAACCTATTATTCATAATTAACTGGAATTAATTATGAAGGCGAATGCGAATGCCGTTGGGAACTGCCCTGGGTACCCCCTTAAAATATATTTTAAAAAAAATTCTTAATCCATTCACTTTATTTAAATTTAAAAAAAAGTATTCTACTATTTTTTTTATTTGAAAAAAGAAATAAATAAACATTCAAAATTAAAAAAAAATATTACAATATTAAATTTACTTTGAAAAAGAATTGAAAGAATTATTGCCAAAAATGTCTTCATGAAATCTGACATTTTCTTTCATTAAAATCAAATAATTTTTCACATCATCTAATTTTAACATTCCATTTGAATGTCTCACTAATTCATCTTCAAGCGCTTGTGTCACATCAGCCGCCATTCTTACATCACCACAAACATAAAAATGTCCTTGTTTATTATAGATCAAATCAAATATACTCTCTCCATTATTTCTCATTAAATCTTGAACATAAGTTTTTTTCTGATTAGGCTCTCGACTATAAGCAGGATAAAATTCACTAATAACATTTTCCTTAACCAATTGTTCAATTTCAGTGCGATAAATATCATCTACATTTTTTTGTCTACATCCAAAATATAAAATCATTTTTCCCCAACCAACACCATTCAATCCACTCGGATTAGGATTCATTTCTTTATCTATTTTTCTCTCTTGCCAAAAACTACGAAATGGCGCTAGACCTGTACCTGAACAAACCATAACTATTGGACAAGTCTTGTCTTCTGGCATGTGAAAATTAACAGCTTCTCTTACAAACATGGGAACCATTTCTCCTGAATTAATATCATCTAACCATTTAGAGCATACTCCATAATGAGTCGATTTACCTTGTGGAGTGTATTCGATGACCCCAACTGTGATATTAATATCATCAGTTAACTTAGGCGAAGAGCTTATACTGTAAAATCTAGGCTGCAATTTTGGCAATTTAGTTATCAATAAACTCGCATTAGGTTTCAAAGAAGAAAATTCTTCTAGAACCTCAGCTAAATTAGGATTACCATTTAATTTCCATTTCTCATAAGCAATGTGATCATTAGACAATTTTTCTAATTTTTCCCTATCTGCATCACTCGTTGCTTGAGACGAAAGATACTTGAGCATATCTTGCGTCAATGGTGAAGTTATGTCTAAGAGATTTGTAAATGCCTGTCTTAAACTAAACGAGGCATATCGATCATCTACTACCCATTGCTTAGCAGGACCAAAAATACTCGACTTTTCTTTCAAAACTTCAACTTTTATAATCTGATCGGGAGGTGGCGCATTTGATATTTTTTCCAAAATTGCATCAACTAAATTCTTTCTATTCGATGCAAAAACTCCTACATGATCGCCTGGTTTATACTCTAATTCACTCGAATAACCACTGGTGTTTATTTCGACGAGTAAAGTTACTCGACCCGAATTTTTAGCTTGTAGATTACGCTTTGTCGTCAATTTACAAGGATAGATTTTTCTTCCATGAAGTTTATTAAGAGATTCACATATATCGAATTTTTTAGTTTCATCAATTGTCAAACGAATGGTTTGAGGAGTCCATCCTGAGTCATTATTAGATATAGTGTCTAAAAATGAATTGTCCGCATCGATACAAAAAGTCTCGATTGCCGATTTAAAAGCGCCAATTGACCATTTACGGAACGATTCCTCTTGACCGCATAACTCGTCACCTAAACCCAATTCAAAAACTCTCTCTGCTCCAATCTTATATAGAATATCGTCCAAAAACGATCCATAGGCACAAAATTTCGGATAAGATGAATTCCCTAGAGCAAATACCGAGAATCTAACGTTTGTTAATGGATGAGAATCAGGATATTCACTTTTTAATAAATTTCTCTCTTTTTGCATGTCAGTTAAAATTTTTTTGAATTCTTTACCATTTTCTGGCGGGTCGCCATTACCAAATGTTGATGTTACAATTAAGAGCAAAGTTTCATTTTCCAAATCAACAACGTCATAATCTTTCATACATAGAATCTTTAAAAGAAAATGATTAAAAACTTTAACGATTTTATTCTTTCATAAGTTTTTGGCAAAGTTAAGTTTTTACGCAGAATTTTTATAAAGAACCAATTCCTTTATTAGAGCGAAAAATTTTACTTTGTTTTAGCTTTTTATTTTTAATTTTTAAAAAAGTCTTACTCTTGCATCGAATGCATGCTTAAATAACTCTGATAAAGTCTTGGCAAAACGCTCAGATTTTCCTGTTTCAGTTGCATATAAAATAGTACACTTAATTCTCTTAGCCAATGCCTTGCCCATTAATTTAGCTGAGAATTTAACAGCTCTTGCAATATCACTAAAATAAACACGTCGTTTGAGTCGTTTATTATCATTATTACTACTCGAATTCTTTTGTTTCCATACATGATTTTTCCAAGCAGGTTCTTGGTACTCATAAGATGGCTTAAGAATATAATTTAACATTTCAAGATGAAAAATTGGTGATAAATGTGACGATAGAGGCGGCACTACCCAGACCCAATCGCCTGGGCAACCACCTCTCAAAACATTTTCATTTTGAAAATGTTTCATAAAAGACTCGGATGCTGAATGATGATCAGTAATAGTTATATTATTTTTTTGAAATGAGTATAATATGGCATGATTTAATTCAATTAAAGCTTTATCTTTCCATAAAGAACTATTGCTTTTAGTATCAAGACCAACTGTTTCAGCGATAAGATTTAATTTATCATATCGATTTACATCAGCAAAGTCTCTACCAATCTCAGTTCCCATATACCATCCATTAAATGGACAAGCTGTAAATTCAATACCACCTACATCAAGTATCATTGACGATACTCCTGGTACACAGTACCATTTTAAATTCAGGTCTTTAAATTTTTCATAAAATGGATGTTGTATATTGACCTCCAAGACAAGTTCGTGTGGTATTTCGAACAATTCTGGATCTTGACCATTTGCTTGTAAGACTAATGGCAATATATCAAAATCAGTATATTTTGGTTTCCAACCGAGTTTAATACAAATTTGGGTGAGTTCAATTTGAGAACGATCACCGATAACCGTATTATTCTCCATTAAATATCCAGCGTAGCTGATCATTTGAGAATTCCATATTCTAAAGTCATGACCTTGATCAATTCGTTGACGAAATATTGTTATGGCTGAACGTATGTTACCCTTATTTGTCGCATATTTCAAGTGATTACAAATAGCTTCGAATATTCTTAAATTAAATAATCAATTTTTAAAAAACATAAATTTTAACTTGAATTTTTTAAATATTTAAAAAACTTAATTTTTATAGATAAATGAATCGAGCAATATTTAAGCGAATTAAATGGTGATTTATCATTATAAATAAAAATGCTTAATTCATTTTTTAACTTTACTCAGTATCTAAATCTAAATCTGAACTTAAATCTGAGTCTTAACTTGAATTTGGATTGTAATCTTCATCGTGGGAGGGAGTTTACGAATACCTGTACTACTATCGAGGTTTTACGGTATATCAAAATCATAAAAAAACAGATTTTATTAGGAGAGTAAAATATTTTTTTCGTCAACATTAAAAAAGTGTTTTCGTGGAGGTCGTTCCTCACATTACAAATACAAATTCTTTAAAAACTGAATTTTCAAATGACTAATAATTTTCTAATAAATCTAGTAAAATCGCCTTTACTTTTTCTTTATGACGGACAGAGGGTATCTTAGTAAAATTTTTTGTATTACTTAGTAGAGACATTTTTGATAGGGCAAAAGTTTTTTTTAAATATTTTTAATGTTTCTTTATTACCGTGAGTGCTTCCTTTAATATTTCAAACCGAAAATGACAAGACGATCTTTCAACTCAAAGATCTATATTTTACATCTTTGAAGATGTGTCTCGCTCATTTTCAAAAAACTATATTTAAGGAAAAAAAGAACTTAATTAAGATTGCGCATATTAAGCAACTATTAGTAAAGTTTCATCAGCCCTTATTCGCTCAAACATATATTTTATATATTTTTTTATTCAATTAAAAAGAATAAATTTAAATTAGTTTACCCTCTAGTAGTTGTTACATATCTGGCATCGAATACTTGTAATCGTGACCATTGTATACGACCAATACATCTAGGTGCATTTCGCCAAGCTGTTCTAGCTCCAAAACATAATTCTGTTTCTTTGAGTTCATAAGTGCCTGTTCGACGAATTGAACCTACAACTTCGTCAATTCGCTCCTTATGTGTCTTTGAACCCTCACGTTTTACACTTGCATAAAATTGATTAATAAAATCAATTGCTTGAGAAATTTTTTCATCTAAAGTTCTCTCGTAAGATGGTACTGTTTTACCAGGTTTTAATATTGAGCCCATGCACCTATCTGAATTACAATCCATTTTCTTCAAATAAATATCAAGAACTAAGATTTTTCGTTAAATGAAAATAAAAATAAAATTTACAGTGTAAGCCTTATGATGCAAAAGATCAATACTCGTACTTTCATCGATTAAATATTTTAATTTGACACCTTTCTTTTTTTTCATTTTGCCAACAGATTGATCTTTAGAGTCCAAACTATCAGCTGATTTTAACCGTTCTAGTTGATCTCTTTTAACTGAAGTAACTAAAGGCTTTTTTTCATCTATAGTTATTTCTTTTAAATTTTCTTTCCCAAGATCTCCACCTTTAAGACTCTCTTTGGAAACAATAGATTCAGATGATTTTCTCGAACACATGGGCGACAATGATATAATTTTTTTATCATTTACACGATTAGTTACAATTTCTAAACTTTCGTCTATTTTAATTCGAATATCATCACCGTCTTGAAATATTTGAATCGAATTTTTAGAGGAACTGGGTTCGATTGTTACTTGTTGATTATGATGATTCTCTGATTGATCTAGTAAACTAACTTGACTTTTATTATCTTCACATAAAGGGTCTTGTTTAAATTGATTTATAGTCTCTAATGTACAATTAATAAATTTTTTTCTGAATTTTTGCAGTGGCGACATAAAGCCATTCCTAAAGCTATTTAATTTATCATTTTCTTCATTATTTTGAAGAAAAGTCAATTCGACAAAACTATCGGGTTTTATTGATTTGATGATTTCAAGACCTTTTTCATAGCTAATACTGGTCAAGTCATTTTTATTGATTTTTAAAATTATGTCTCCTTTTTTTATTTGTCCGCACTGTTCAGCCGAACCACCTTTTATTACCTCCCATACTGCTAAATATGGCATTTCATCTCGTTGACGTAACAAAAATCCCAAGCCTCCATTTGATCTTTTTTGAATCTGAACAGTGTATATTTTATTCGATGTGAAATATTTTGACATTTTTATTTTCTTAAGAAAAAAAATTGAAAATTTATAAGACTAATTTCAGCAGAAATAAAAAAAACACTTAAATTAGCTTTAGTAATTCATTAGTAACAAAATTAAAAACCAAAAGGTTCACAGTAGCGAAGAGATTTACGAATAAATTTTTTTTCGTACGATGCGCATTCCTTTTATAACTGAAAGCAACATTTTGCAGTTGATTTTTTTCACCTTGAAAAATTTTAAGCTAAAATGAATTGAAATCTTTCACATTTAACCCTTTTTAAAGTAACGATACCTTTGTTGCATGCAGTTAAAAAAGCTGTCAAGCTCTTAAAATTACGCTATTTTAGTATTTTCACCCAAAGTAAGATAGACCTGATAAAGTAAGATAGTACTTGATGAAATAACTTTATTTAATAAAGTAAACGAAAAAAAAAGACAACCATAATTCTCATAAACGATTATATAAAATATCATTAATCCATTTTTTTCAAATGCTCAATTTGAAAATCTACAGTTAATTAAGCGTTTAATTTTAAATTTTTTTAACCATCATTAATATTTAATATATAAAAGAATACCTAGCAAATTTAAACGCTGCAACATTTTGAGTTTCAATATTACAAGCAAAGAGGTAAAGAACCAAACAAAAAGTAAAGAAGGGTACGTTTCAATTTTTTTCCTAAATTTACCCCACAAAATTTAAGTTCACTGTAATAAAAATCGCTACTTACTTTTCTAGTATCTCAAGTTTTGTTAATTTTAAAAAAGCTTAGTAAAATTTATCTCTGTCTTTTAATTAATTTATTTTTAATTTTTTTTTACTGGCCGAGTTTAACTTTACTTATGGATAATAATTTCAATACTTTAGAATCGATTAGTTTAGATTACTTATTAGATTGGTCATCGTTAAGAAGTAGGGTATCATATTGATACAGTGCTTTTTGTTTTATCTTTGACAATTTTCAAATCAAAAACAGCTATAAAAGAATTTTTTTACAACAAATCTTCCTAAAATTGATTAAATATAAAAAAAACTTTCAATATGAAACTGGTTTATCTACTTTAGACAAAATAAAAAGAGAAAACTAATTATCCGCGAAATAGCGACATATAAATTTTAAGTATTTTATTATTTTAATTTTAAACTAGTATGGAAGTGCCTATGATATCTATCAAAAATAAAATAAAGAGGAAATTTTTCTTATTGATGTTGGTAAGGGGCCTTGTGGAAATATATCTATGCTTCTTTATTTTTTTTTTTTTTATTACTGTTTATGAAAAATAAATAATTTAATTATTAAAAGGTAATTAAACAATTTTGAGATAGAATGAACTAGAAAAATTATCTCTAATTGTTCTTTAAAAAGAAAATTGCATTCTGTTTCCGACATTTACACTAAAGTTGATTAAAATTTTGCAAAATTTCGAACACCAACGTATTTTTACTCATAAATTTATGTTTCTTCGGTTTAATTAGGCTATTATCCTCAATTTTTAAAGAACCGAAAAAAAATTTATATATTTATTTATGATCGGCAGATCTACTATTAAGGCTCAATTGTAATTTTATGAAATAACTTTAAAAAGTGAAAAATTCTAAATATTGAGAATAATTCAAATGTTTTCAACCATGTGTTCAAAATGCTTAGTTTAGTACATGAAAAGAAGAACACACGGCTAAGTTAAATTAAAGTACAAACAAGGCGCAAAATACTCATTCTTCACTGATATTTAAAAAAGCGTTTAAATTAACTTTATAACTTGAATCTGAAAGTAGATTTTCTTAAAAAGAAAAAAATTCGGAAAGATAAAAATATTATCCACAAAATTATTAAAAGAAATTACCCTAAACTCGCGTAAACAATCATTTGACTTAAAAATTGAAAAAAAAATAGACTTAAAAATTGAAAAAAAAATAGACTTAAAACTAAATTTTCAGTTTTAGACCATGCATTTAAACTAGAAATTAATTTTTTTAATAAATAGTTGGAATTTAATTTTTTTATTTAAAATATTATTTTTTGCAGTTTAAATGCGGTGTTAAAATCCGCATCAAAAGTATGTAGAAAAAAAATTGCAAACACAGGATAGATGCATGAGAAAAAAGCGAAATTTCGGTTTTTACCCCTGGGGTTAAATACGCGAGTTTACGGTAGTTATATTCTTATTAATGTCTAATCTAAATGGTGGGATAACTCTATCCAGGCATTCCATGAAAAATTAATTAAAAGTTTCAAAGACATTTCAGAATATAAGAAGCAAAAAAAAGAATTCGGGCTAAGGAAAAGATTTAATTTGAAGATTAGGCGTGAGAAATTACTAAAAAAGGTAAATGATTTATTCCGATAAGACAAAAGTTCTTTCTGTAATAAGCAGAAAGCATGTCAAGGAACAAACAAACGGTAGATATTCAAATAAAAAATTAGAAGATGAATTCAAAAGCAATTTAATGAACATCTTGTTAAAAATTACTCAAAATAAAAAGCTCAAATGAACTGATCTCTGACCTGCAGTTTCGTACTCACTAGCAAACATTTCTGAATAGATGAACTCTCCTATCGATGCTTTTAAAGCATATGATAAAGTGAATCGTCTAAACTTATATGCTAAGTTGATTCAAGATAACTTTAATCCAGAAATCACTTTGGTCATTATGAAATATTACAAGAATTCTTTGATGTTAGTCAAAAATGACAATGATTTTTTATATTTTTTGCCAATAAAACTAGGTATCAAACAAGTTGGTAAGGCTCTTAGGAATTTTTTCGCTTGCATTTTTTTCGCTCGCGAAAAAAGTAGACTTTTTCAGTCTTTTAAAAAAGTTAAGTATTCTCGATAGCGAAAAAAGTATATTTATAGGGTCTCTAGTTATGCTAAGAGTAAAAGTCATCCAAATCTTAATACAAGTCATAATAATATTTTTAAAACTTTAATTTTCATCGTCAAAGTTTATATAAATTTTTTCAATGCAACGAAAAAACATTCCATTTATAATTATTAGCGAAAAAAATACAATTTTTTGGTCTCTTAAAATAGTTGAACATTCTCGCTAGCGAAAAAATTGAACTTTTTTAGTTCGCGAAAAAAAGGTAGCGAAAAATTTCCTGTTTACGGTTGGTTTGAGATATCACAAGTCTATTTGATATTTTAGTAAAGGTATATAGTTTTATATTTTTCGAAAAATAAGTTTTTTTCACTTTGACACATTGGTATATAAGTTAAGATTAGTGGAAAGATCACAATCAACAAATGAGGCACTGTGGTATATTCCAAGCTCTGTCTCTTCTCTTTGTTTTAGTCTCAAAGCTTTATTTTCACAAGATGATTAATTTAATTGTATAGACAGTACAATTAAATTAATCCTTAAATATAAATTGTCTAAGCTTGGTAAGAAAACACTAATATGTATTATGGTCAATAAAAAAAATGTAGAATATATTAATATAAATTCAAATATGAAGCTTAGTAATCTATTATGTCTTGCCGTTTATCTCAAGAGGCTCTAAATCTAAAATACTATTAAGACCTCATACAAATGGAAATACAAGAACTATCAAACTAAATGCATATTACTAAAAATTTTATTTTTTGTTTAAGAAAACCTAATTAACTTTTGAATAAGTATATTGATACTTAAATTCAAATTTGCAGCAACAAAAAAAGACGCCAATAAAAAAATTAAATCGTTACTTAAGTTTAACAAAACAATTGAGTGATTTTCACAATTTCATTAATCTATGAATTTACTTTAGATTTAATCTGATAAAAATAAAAAAAAAATTTAATTGAGAATATGAAATATTACTAAAATTTATTTTTTAAGCCTCTAAGTTTTTGTTGTTGCTTAAGAATTAAAAAGGTTTCCTTGGCAAGACATATTTTTTAATCTAAATATTATTAAAAAAAATTGCATAATTCCGTAAAGCTGTGAAAATAAAATTTGATTAAATAAAAAAAAATTAATTTTTATTCCGAGGCGCTTTTTTTAAATAATCTAATGATGCAGTCAATAGAAAATATTAGAGGTGACTCGATTTAGAAATATATATATCGATTGAACATAATATTTATATGACATGAAAAAGAAAAAAAAATACTTAAAAAATTATCTTTTATCAAATATTTACATAAGTTTTTTTTGTTTCTTGCGAAATACCCAAGGAAACACATAAAAACTAACTATTAAAAGGAAGAATAAAAAATGCATTACTAGACTTACAAATTTAAATAAGTCGAATTAAATCATTTAAAATCAATTAGAAACCTTTTTAAGGAATTCTTTTAAAATTAGGAATTTTGTGTTTTATTTTTCAAAATAATCACGCAAAATACCCGTTTTTAATTGCCAAGCTTTTGTTACCAAATTAATTCCTTAGAAAAAAGTCACACCATTATTTTCTTAAATCTAAAATACCTTTTTATCATGTTTTATTTTATCAATTAAAATATAAAAGTGATAATATTTTTTTTTTACTTATCTGGTTCCAGGGATTAAAAGCTTTGTTCTCTTATTTTTCATAAATAACTTGAGCTAAATGTCTTTTAAGAATTTTTTTGAAAAATTTACTGTTTTAAAAAATACGACCCTCTTAAGATTTTTTTAAAAAGTTGTCAACTTATTTCCGAAATGTACGTTGCAAGAAATTCTAGTATTTTATCAATCTTTATACTGGAGCTGTATCAAATTGCCTTGATCCACTTGAGACCCAAAATGTTCTCGGATGTTTAGAAAATTTCAAAAATTTTATTTATACATTTTCTTGTGTGAAATTTTATGCTGATAAAATGAGCCAAAAGTTTTTTTTTTTTATTCGGTTGTATTCTACAAGATTATTATCTAAGATAGGAAAACTCTTATTTATTTTTTTATTGAATAGAATTAAACTTCAACTTTTGAGAAATAAAATATAAAATTAAAGTATTGTTTCGACGGCTACAAGCTCGCTTAAGTAGATGTTTAACTCAATATAATAGCTAGAGACAATTTCGGAACTCATTTGAATTTTCGACTCGGAAAGTATTTGTACTCTTGATCTTCTTCTTGGACTCCCATACCGGTACCAACTGACATTAAAAATTCTTATATCTTAGATGCTTTATAAAAAACCAATGCCTTCTTTTATATTCACAGAAAATGAACATCTAGTAGTAGTAGTAGTAATAGTAGTAGTAGTAAATTTAACTGCGCATAAAATTCATTATGCAATACCAAAGGTACCTAGCCTAACAGGCTTTTGCAGTTACTATTCATCCATTTTTCTAACAACGATTTGAAACAATTTAAATTTGTTGTTTGAACAACTTCATTGGCAATTTATTCCACAAATTCACAATTCTATTCGTAAAAAAGTTTGATCTCGGTGTACAGTTCTTGATTAATTCTTTAATTTAAAAACATTCCTACCGTTCGAGTAATTGCTGATTGAAAAGTTAATCCCTTTGTTCAAACTTACTTTTTCGGATTCTCTAAGAATTTAAAAAATTGTATCATATCACCTCTCACCCTTCGCACTTCTAGGCTAGTTATTTCAAGTTTTATCAATTTATCCTCATATTTTAAATGTTTCAAACAATTTACTAATTTTGTAGCTCTTTCTTGTAATTTCTCAATCAGTTGAATATTCTGTTTTAAAGTCGGATTCCAAACACTAACGGCATAATCTAAGTGTGGTTTAATTAGAGATTGATAGAGCAAAAGAAATTACTTACAATCCAAATGTTTAAATGTTTTTTTTACGATTCCAAGCATAAGATTTGCCTTGTTTACCGCATTATTTACATGATTTGACCATTTCAGATCACTTGAAATTAATACACCAAGATCTTTCTCTCCTTCTCTTCTTCTTTCTCTTTTGTTTTGCCAAAACGAATTACTTTGCATTTTTTCTCATTTAAGGGAACGTCCTAAATGTCTGACCATAAAAATATTCTGTCCAAATCAAATTGAAGTTCCTTCTCTGAGAGTGAGTTATCTAACGTACGAAAAATTTTATTGTCATCAGCGTATAACCTACACTTGCTCAAAATCTCATTAGGTAATTCATTGATATATATAACGAAAAGAAGCGGACCGAGAACTGACCCTTGTGGAACATCACTTGTGACGGAGGCCCAATCGGAGCAAGAGTCTCCTAAAACAACTCTTTGCAAACCATTTGATAAAAAGTCTTTAATCCAATTTAGGACCGCACCTTTAATTCCATACTTTTCAAGTTTATGTATAAGTTTTTTATGATTTACTTTATCGAAAGCTTTTGAATAGTCGGTATAAATAACATCAATAATTTTACCTTCGCTTAATGCTAATGTAATTATATCAAGTTCCTCAAGTAGATTTGTTGTATAGCACTTACGAGGAACAAAACCATGTTGCTCTTTACAAATAAGCTTGTTGATGATAAAGTAATCTAACAATTTATCTTTAATAATCCTCTCCATAACTTTGCATAAAATAGATGTTAAAGATAGAGGACGATAATTTGAGACATCATACTTAGAACCACTAAAAAAGAGAGGGGTTACATTAGCAACTTTCAAAAGTTTAGGGAGTTATAGGGAGATTTACATCATCTAACGAATTAAAAATTGAACTAAAATAGCCGTTCTAACAATTTGCAACGTTCTAACAATAAGTAGTTGGATTCCAACTACTCATTTCTTTTTTCTGACCTTGTTTCTTTTTAGGAACAAACATTTCTATTGCCACCTCGTAGCTTCTTAAAAATATTACATACATTTCATCAATTGTTTTATTCTTAAATAATTGGTTCCAATCTAGCCTTGAAAATATTCATTGGACTCTCTAAAGTTCGTTTTGGTGTAATTAAATTTTTTAATTTGATTCTGTTCTTTATTTTCTGACAATTTAACTGTACATAAATAGTCAAAAATGATACTCAAGTGACCTTGTTCACTCATGTCTAGCTGAGGTCCGATTTCAAGTTCATTTATTCTAAACGCCACCTTATCCTCGGAAAATTAAAATCAGCAAAAATTAAAATTCCACTGAAGAGTCCAGAATCGTAGAGCTCTCTAGCGCGTTTTAAAGATGCATTTAGGCTCTCTAAAGATTGACAATTGGGTGGTCTATAAATACAACCAATTAGAATTTTTTCATCACCTATTTTTGAACAACACCAAATTTGTTCAACATTACTGCAACTAAGAATAGCATCCCCTATTTGATATATATCTAAATTTGTCTTGGAATAAACAGATAATTATTAATTGGGAAAAAATTAGAATGGTTTGCTTTTATTTTGTTAAAAATTGTTTTGGGAAAATAATCATTGTTTCGTTGAAGCACACTCAAGATTTGATTAAAATATTTATTAGGTGTAAAATTTAAATGATTAATATCTTGAAGAGTACCGATAGGACGGTGCTCCTCGGCGGGATTGATTTCTATAGGTGTCCCGATTGTATCCATAGTCTTGATACCTTGCTGGTGGTCTAAAGTCTTGGTAGTTATTATGGTAGGGTTCGTGTCTTTGGTAAGGTCTGGGTCCTTCATTAGAATTGACTCGACCAGCTGGTTTGATTTTAAAGGGCTCAAGAAAGGATCCTCTAATCCCATAACGAATTTGATCACCATTAGCTGCTGCTTTTTCATTATTTTCCTTTCTTTTTTTTCTTAACTTATGTTGAATTAGTCTCTGTTTCTAATTTAGATCATTAGAAAACCTCGGCAAATGCTTCAGATTTTTTACTGCCGGAGATTCTTTAAAACGAATTAAATTTGCAATCAAATTTTTATCCACTTTTAGTGAATAAAATACACCTCGATTTTATGACCTTCGATTTTGTGACAATTTAATTTTATGACATAAAAACAGTGCTCCGCAGAAAATTATCATCGCTCCAATGTTAATTTTTCTTGATATTATGACATTTGAATTTGTGACAATTTAATTTTATGACATAAGAATAAGACATACAAAAGATAGTCGTCCAATCTTTTTCATTAATTTCATGACTCGGTCTTATGACACAAAAATTAAAAAAATTATCATTAATTTTTTCTCGCTTTTTTTTTTGAATATTCAGAGGTCAATAGATACAGCACTTGCTTTGAATTAAAGGCGTGAGCGTGAGCGTACCGTTACCGTACCTTGAGCGTACCGTGAGCGTACAGTTACCGTTACCGTGAGCGTTACCGTTACAGTGAGCGTTACCATTACCGTGAGCGTTACCGTTACCGTTACCGTGAGTGTTACCGTTACCGTAACCGTGAGCGTTAATAGTAATCAAATTTTTTTTTAGTTATATTATTTCGGATTAAATGC
>NTPY01000778.1:404019-414807 GCA_002922825.1 Brachionus calyciflorus | reverse complement strand
ATGAACTCTTATTATAAATTTTTTAAAAGTACATTTTTTGCTAATTAAACCAATTTTTATTGAAATATTTTTAAATTGAAATACATAACATAAAAAATTTTTTTCTAATTATTTAATTTTACCTCAAAAATAATAATAGTAATAATGGTAATAAATTGATTTTACTTTACATAAGAAATGAGAAATAATTTTTATTACAATGACCAAAGTAATGGTATTAATTTTTATTGATCCTGAATAGAATGTTTTAAATAAATATAAAAATAGGTCTTTAAGATTTTAGTCACTATTTTTTACAAAAGGTAAAACTTGTTCTAAAGTCACCTCCAAGAATAATTGTTTTGTTTCCGAATGGAATATTTTCATTTTTTGAGTTGTTTGTTTACATAATGTCTTTAAATGTTCGATCCATCGCTTCAAGCATGACGAATTTTTCCCAAAGTAAAATAGGACAACTTGGTTGACACTGAAGAAGGATTATAACGAATATGTTAGTTCAGAACTAGAAGCTTCTTCAAGAAATATGACCCACTAATCTTCATTCTGTAAAAGTCCCATTTGATTTAAAACTTCTTTGTAAGTTGAGCAAATTTTGCCATTAAATATTTAAAGCTCCTGAAAGCTTTTCACTCCTCTTTTATACAATAAAAGAGTTCTTAGATGAAATTTTTTAGAATCCGAAGGATGGACAAAATGACTCCTTCCGACTATATTGTTTTTGGGATATTTACGTAACTCTATTTTTTTTCTTTATTTTCCATGTTTAAATTTAGGCATTTCATGGTAAAGTAGTCATAATATTTAATTATTTTATCATTATCAATTAATTAGTAAAAGGAAAAATGAAAAATAATATATTTTGGCGAACAGTAAAAGTTAAGTTAGTTGTATTCTTTTTCTTTTTTAATAGCTATTTCAGTTGTAAAACTTGTATCATTCGTAGCCTTTTAATGTGTAAATGATTCTTCCATTTCATTTATCAGTTTTAATTCATTGTCTTCAACTAAATCTTCATCTGAATCTACTTTTAATTTGTTTTGGATTAAGATTAATTAGTCATCAAAATTTACATTGTATGATTTTGAATATTCTTTTAAAAAATTTTCTTTGAAAAAGTTTGTTTTTTAACCGCCGTACACGAAACATTTCTTTAAAAATTTTTTCTTCATCTTCCAAAAATTTAGTTATTTGGGTAGCAAATTTAAAAAAAATCAGGACGATTAGAACGTGGCTTAAAATTCATTATAGAAGATTTATTAAAGAAGTTGTATTTTTTTTATGAAATTTTAAGAAATGATGAAACAATTGCAAAAAAAACACTAAGAAAAGAGAAAATATAATCCACTCACTCTCTAACCATTGTTTTATAAAATAAAATTTAAAATCATCTAAATCCTGATAAAGAGACCATCGTGCCAAAGCATTTGCTTATACAGCATCAAACTGTTCAAGCGTTGCTGAATAGTGCATCTTATTAAGATCATTGTCTACCATCTCTTTGTACGGCTTACATTTTTTAACATCAATATTTTTTTTACACACTGCTTTAAGTGGAACAAGCACATTAAAAACTTTACATTTGGAAAAGATTGTTTCGTAGCAGTCAAGCAAGCCAATTGTGCATCTTGCATTAAAAACCTTACGTCGAAATTGATGTTAAAAAAACGACATAAACTTTATATTGACTCAAAAAAAATTTTAAAAATCTATAGTTTCTTCATTTGAAACGATCCCAAAACCTATCGGATAAATTTTCCTATTCAAGTTATAGCCTCTAAATACTTACATCGGGTAGCCTTCACGAGTAATTTTATAAGTACCATCGATAAGAAATAGTGCCATATGCCCTTGATTGGCAGTATCACAATTCATTTGTAATAGTTTTAAAGTTATTGCAAAAATGTAAACATGATTGCTTGGTGCTCCATTGGCAACAATTGGTATATTGGTGTCTGTGACTGGGAACCCAAAAAAAAAATGGGACGTTGGGATAGATTGTGCGAAAGTAGTGATTGTCGTTTAGATATTTTTCAACGTCTTCAACTTTATTTTTTTTTGGGTACTTGTTTATTTTTGTACCGGTGAACAAGACCAGCAATTTGGTTCACATCAAATGTCACGTTTTCTAGTCCAAGTCGATTAATGTTATTATTTATGTAACTTCTTACTTGGCGGGTATAAAGCTTTGCATTTGTTAATAGGATATCAATTATGACATTTTTGACTTGGTCTGGAAGCCCATTGGTATTGTTATAAAGATCAAAAATACCATGATTATGTTTAAATTTTTGAGAAATTGAAACTTTGTTGGACATTTCACAAAGAAGTACTGCGAATTTTACAGAACAGTTGTTCTCACAGCACTTTCTTAACTGCTGCTTTACTTTGTGTATGTCAAAGGTTTCAAAAAAATGGCAATTCAAGTCGTGATTAGTTGGATAAGACTTTGATGGTGGAACAAACGCACTAAAAAATTCTTTTATTTGAGCATCATTAAGGTTGTTTCTGATTACAATACAACTATCGAACTTGACTTAGTTGAAGAATTGGAGGATTCATCAGCAAAATTTTGATTAGAAATTTCCATTTAAGTTTTAGCTTATGATAAAGAATAAATGCTTTTCAAAGAAAAATTAAGTATTTATAGAAAAAAATATTGTTGTTTAAAAAAAAATGCTTGCTTTTAAAGTCTCATCCTTTTACTTTAAAAAAGTTTTTATTGGCTTTAAAAAAAGAATTTTTTGGTATAATATAGAAATATTTGTCTTTAAATTTTTTTTTTCTTTAAGTTAAATAGTCAGCCATTAATAACATCGTCATTTACATTAGAGTCAAAAATAACGAATTCAAAGTCTTCTAATGAATGATTTTTTAGTGAAAAATGTATGCCAACTTCACTGTATTGACAAAAATTTGATAAGACCTTACTTAAATTTTACTTGAAATAATTAATCTTGTAGATATGTTCTATGATTCTTACTCTTACTATTAACAATAAGTAATTTAGATTTATCTAAAATTTCGGATTTTTCTTTAACTAAATTAATAGAGTCAAAAAATATCTTTTTCAAAAACCATGCATTAATATCAAAATTAAGGAAGTATTTTAGACCTGGGGTACGATCTTTTTTTTAAATTTTATAAGGAATTAATTCTGACCGAATTTTACTTCCAATTGATCTACGTATGCCTAAAAGTTTATTAAAATTATAACCTTGTTTTAAAAGTTGAATTATTAAGTTTCTGGAATTACTTAGGTAGTCAATATATGATCAGCAGATTCTTCTTATCCTAATAACCCATGTCAAAATCTCATTTGAGATTCTCACGACCATATTCTCATGAGATCTCAGTCCTCATTACAATACATTTACATGTAACTCTATTTTAGATCTCATGAGATTATGGTAACCAATTATTTCTCATGAGATCTCATTGAGATTCTTACAGGGGAAATAAAGATATAGGTATATTATCAAAAATGTGTTTTGGATGATTAGAGTGAGTTTTAAGATAAATTGATTAGAGATGCTGATTTAATCCAAACGGTAAGTCAATTGGATTTGCGGACGTTAGCAATGAGATGGTGAAATATGGTTGTATAGACGAACGTTCTGAAATAATCGCAAAATTGATTGAACAAATGATAAAATACAACCAAATGCCATACTTATTCAATGTAGGTAAAATACTCCCAATACTTAAAAAGAACGATGGGCAAACCGACGATGAAAACAACATATGTCCAATTACAATATCAGACACTATTACAAATTTATTTGAAAGGTGTATACTGACTAGAATAAGTAAGAAGCATACGGATCCCCAGACTCAATTAGGATTTAAAAAGAAAAGTTCAACAAACCATGGAATTTATTGTGTTACCGAAACAATCCAACATTACAAAATAAGAAAGAAGAAACTGTTTATTTGCGCGATTGATGCAAGTAAAGCTTTTGATAAGGTAATCAGAGAAATTATGCTTAAGAATTTGATAGGAAAAGTGGAACCAGAAATATGGAGAGTACTTAAAAGTTATTACGAAAGTTCACTATCAATTGTTAAAAATAAAAACGAAAATTCATCAATATTCAAGACGACAGTTGGTGTTAAACAAGGAGGTACGCTCTCACAGAAATTGTTCTCAATATATGTTGAAGATTTAATTAAGGAAATAATGGAAACTGACTTAATTACTGATATAAATGGAATCAAAACAGGCATACTAATGTATGCGCATGACTTGCTAATAATGACAGAGTCAATAAAAAAATGGAAAAAGTTCTAAAAATGTGTGAAAATTTTGGAATGCGAACAGGAATAAAATTCAACCCTTCTAAAACTCAGATATTGCGAATAAATGGATCCAAAAAAGACAAAACAAGACTTGAAATCTGTGGTGAGGAAATAGAATGGGTTGAAAAAATCAAATATCTCGGTGTTTGGGTGGATGGAAAATGCTATAGTAAGGAGCATTTAAGAGAAAGAAGACTTAGTACATGGAGAGCTTTCTATCTCCTGAAACAAAACCTAGATCTTAATAGTAATAAAATGAGTCCACAGCTTAAATCACACCTATTTAAAGCATATGTAAGACCTATCACATACTACGGACTAGAAAATTGTGTTATAAGTCAATGTGAAAAAAGTAAAATACAAACTATGGAAGGTCTTATGATTAAACAGATGCTAGGTCTTGACAAGAGGTCACGAACGAACAATCTTTTATATGCATTAAACATTGAACCTGTATCCTCAAAAATTAAAAAAATAAAATTGAATTTTGCGGCAAGGATAATTGGTAATGAGTATACCGAGAAAATATTTAGAATAAAAGAAGACTACGTAAAAAGTTCTAGTAAATTTGTCCAAGAAATTAGAGAGACTCTTTGCTCAAATGAGATCATTACTCAAGAAAAATTATTGGAAAAAGTTAGTCAAATTAAGGACGAAGAAACAAACAGTAGAAATGGAATATGTGAATCTATCTTGGACCATAAGATAACGTAAGAAAAAATAAATTTTTTTATTTAGTCTCTGTCAATAGTGTCATCATCATACGATTAAAAAAAAATTTTCAAAAATTATTATTTTTAGATCTGTACGCTTCTTTGGCCTGGGAGTTCCTATGGTTTCTCAAAGAAATTTTATAACATTATAAAAACTTTAATTAAATTTTATTTGATCAGTAGAGCTAAAACCGGTGTCAAAATAATGACCGTCGACAATTATCTAATAAACAATCTATTTTGAAATGCAAACAAAAGAAACTTATCAGAAAACAAAAAAAAAGCAGTGATATTAGGAAAATAATTTTTTATTACGCTAAATAAAATCAATAAAATCTTATATTTTCTCCTATAGAAAAAAATATTAAAATTTAAAAATGAATTTTATGCTTTTTGGAAAACAATAACTCGACCATCTAGAGCTGCAACCTCATTTTTAATATAATTATTAATTTTAAAATTAATAACTAATTTAAATAAACCGTCATCTTCAAATTTCTTGAATATTTTCTCATTTGATTCTTTGCTCTTGAGATAAAACGAATCTCTATCAACAATAATACCATAGCCACCTTTTTTCATCATTCTTAAAAATTCCTTAATTGATTCAAATTTAATCAAACCATCGTCGTCCATCGAGGCACAACACAAAACATGATCATAGGATTCTAAATTTAAAAAAGAATATTTCGAAAAGTTTTTTTATCGAAAAAAAATTATAAAATCACCATCAGAAATAGAAGTCTGTCTATCTGAGTATATACCTTCGTAATAATAGTTTGTGTATAAATTTTTTTCTTTAGCTTTGTTCAACATACCAACACTAGGATCCAATCCATCTATGTTAGAATAGCCATATTGTCTCAGAGCTATTGATACTAGACCAGTTCCAGCAGCTATGTCAAGTATCCTTGCATTTTTATCATCAATAAAAATATTCACTACATGTGCAACCACGTCACATGCTCTCCGATTTATTCGAACAATTTCCTTAAAAATATTTTATTAAATAGAATTTTAATTAAAAAAAATGCTAAATATAAACAAAATACTTCATCATAAGAATCTGCTCTTTGATCATAATTTGCATTATAAATATCTTGCTTAATGTTTTTAACAACTTCTTCGCTCAATTCTTTATTCGACATTTTCAAAATGTATATTATCAAATGAAATAAAAATAAAATTTATCCTAAAAAAAAATTTCAAACTTTTATAATTTTTCAAAATTAATAATTTTTAAAATTTTTAAATAAAAAACAAGAAGGCTCTTTCAATTAAGAATAGAAATAAAAATTTAAGTTTTTTCTAAAGGTGTATTTGGTTTGAAGATATTTTTTAGATTAAATTATTTATCGGCTTAAGTTATGAGATGAAAAGGTGCGATAATAAAATTTTCCTTTAATTTTGGGTTTTAAGTTAGAGATTTTTTTGTTTTTTTTTAAAATACCCCAAACAAACAAAACTGAAAGAAAAAAAAACATAATTTATTAAGTAAAATTGTTCAAATAGAGCAAAATAAAACACTTTTTAATACATTAGAACATTTTCAAAAAATTCCTTCAATATAACGCTAGTAATTAGTCAAATAATAAAGTAAATTCTAAATTTTTACCTCACTGTAAAAAAAATTTAAAAAAAATCTGACTCGGTTGAAATTTTTTATTCCATTTATTTGAAAAAATCTATTTTATGCTGGACTTGAGCTTTTAACAGTACATTTCTAAAATTAGTTGACATGCTTTCAAAAATATCTTAAACTGATCTTAAACATCGGTTTAATAATATACCGTATTCTCTTGCTACTGGACTATTATCCTATTATTTTTAGTTGGTAGAAAAAAAATGCCTTATAGGACTAAAGTCGAGTTGCCGAGTTTTAGTGTGTTCAATAGCTCTTTGATTTTGAAAAAATCTTGCATTATGGAATAATCTACAAACTAAGCGACTATGAAGCTCTCATATATATATATATATATATATATATTACATACATACATACTAAAATTGCCTAATTTTTTCTTGACAAATGGGAATATTTAGTCGCATTAAGTGCCTTAAATAGCGTTCATTAATCATATTTTTTTCTTCATAATATCGCAAAAATAAAACGAAACTACTGTACCTGGTGATGACTTTTTTAAAATCAAATCAATCAAAAAATTAATTATTTTCCAAAAAAACGGAATCACTAATTTTAACCTCTACGGTACAAATCTGAATATTTTCTAACAATTCTCTGTTTTTAGTTCAGTGATAAAGTTAGTTTTCTTATAGCTGCATTTCTAAAACTTAATATTTAACGGCTTGGCTCGTCTAAAAAAAATAAAATTAAGGGAAATTATTTAAAATAATGATTTGAATATTATTTGATTTGATAACATGTAACAAATGAGATAAGGAAAAAAGAAAAGAAACAATCTGTTTTGATTAAACATTTAGATTGAAATATTTTAGCTACTTAAAGTTTAATTTAACATTTAAATTTTGAAGTTTTGGATTTTTCATGGGTTCCATCATAAGGGGGAATTTTCCAAATTATGAACCTAAATAGATATCGAAAAATTACGGTCAAATAAAATACTGGATTGATTACAAAATACTTAATATTATTTAGGTATCTAGAATAAATTATACTAGCTGACCCAGCCCGCAATCGCGGGCTTTTATAATTATAGATTTTTAAAAATTAATTAATTAATTTTTTTAAATAAGCATAATCAGGGAAAGAGCATGGTTTATTTGAAAAAATTTTTCAATCAAGCTTTTAGAGGTTACAGTTGGATAAATAACACAAAAATCTTATTTAGAGAAATTTTTCAAAGAAAAATATTCCAAATACTGCATCTTATTAAAGGCCAATTTCGACCTCTTTTACACTTAGTATTATATCGGAAACAATTTCATAATAAAATTGAAATTTATGGATAAAATACACAAAAACGAATTTAGTTAAAGAAAAAAAATCTCATGTAAAAAATTTTTTAACGAAAATGCTCGATTTTTATGACATCTCATTATTAAAAATATTGACATGACATTGTTTTATCTTTTTGATGCTATAACACCCTGTCATAAAAACCGAATACACTATTTTTATGACTTGTCAAATAATCGAGCAATTACGTTACTTTGTTTTGAGTAAAGTATAATTTTTCGACTATAATAGTTTGTTTTTCTTCTTTATATTCGTAGAACAGTTAACCCTGTTTAATCCATTGAAAAAGGCAGATTATTTTCGAAAAAAATTATTCCGATAATCGAGATTTTCGGAATATCGATATTTGGATTAAAGAGGGTTGACTGTAATTTCTCTAATGAAAAAGTTTTCGCTTTAAAGTCTCAAAATTAGCTTTTTAAAAAATATTTAAAATAATTAATCGCAAAGTTTTTCGGTATCCTTTGTTCTGGTAAATTTTATTAAATTTGTGATCATTTTTAAAAATGACTTGATCAATTTTTCAAAATCAATTATTTAAATATATTAAAGTCTCTTTTACATGCAAACAAATTAAAATAATTTCCACAAAAAATAATTTAATTTGACGCTTTATATGTTAAAGAAAGTCAAAAAATTTAAAAAAGGAAAATTAAATTTTAATTTTAATTTTACTATTATCAATTTTGTTTGTAAAAGATAGAGTTATCAGCCTGATGTTTAAACTTCCTAACATGGAAAAGATTTTTTTCTAATTGTTCCATGTTAAAAAAGTTTTATAAATTTTTACCTTAATTTAAAAAATAATATTTACCATTGGATTTCCCTCATCCTCAAATCAAAATATTCTCCCTACAATAAAAACACTATTCCCAACACCTTGAAACTTTTTGCAATAAAATCTTTAAACTTTTAAGCACAAATATGAAAAAAAAGAAAAAATATTTAAGCAAAACAAAAAAATATTACTAAGTCACAAAAAAGAAAGATTTTGTTTGGATGCCGTACCAAATATTAATTTAAAAAATAATAAATGTGAAACTGTACTTGCAAAAGTTCCTTCTTTCATGATTACCCATGTTCACTTCATAGAATAGATGAAAATTATTAAAATTCGCCCATTATTGTAAATAAGTGAGTGAAAAATTTTTTTCTCTTTTTGAAAGCTTTTATTTTCAGTGAAGAATCATCCGAAAATCTCCATTTAGAAATGGGAAAAGAACAACTTTTAATCATTTTCCTAGAATAAAAAATATATTTATGCTGGCGAAAAAATCATTGTTGCGAAACGATTTTTTTGAATTTTTATTAATGTGGATTAATAATTTTTTTCTTTTGTGTTTAAAAGTAACTTTTGGCTTAGAGAAAAGAGTCTGTCGAGCAAAGTTTCGCTATTGTTAGGATGAGATATTTCATTCTGTGGAAACAATAATCTCCTTACATTTTCCTTGAAATCCTTGAATTTTTACTGTATAGGACAGTACATATTAAAACTAACTTGTACGCATTCTGTTCCTCGACTCTCCCTCTGAAGAAAATAAAAACTAATATTTTATAACATATTTACTAAGATTTATTTCCTTGAAAGAATATAATTCTATTGGCTACTTTAAGTTACTAACTTCTTACTGAAAATTAGTAAAGTCTTATTTTATTAATTACCTCTATTGCTTTAATTCAATTGGTTACGATAAGTTACTAAGACCTTAGTAAAAGTTAATAACTCCTAATTACAATTGCCTTTATTTGAAAAAAAAGGCTATTAGTTGCAACTTATGTAACATATTTTATTTTTATTTTTTAGCTATTAATTTCTAGGCAATAATTATTTTCTCATCAAAATTATTTCAGCAGTAAAAAAATGCAAAATGTTAAAAGATTTTTTTTTCTTCTAAAAAAGTATATTTTGGTAAAATTATAATTTTAGTCTATGACTAAGAATTTTTTTAAAATTTTTATTTAGTCTCACGCAATGCTTTTTGTATGCTGTAAGTTTTTTTTCTTTTAAATTTTTATATTTATTTTAATCGAAATAAATTTTTATTTAACTTTGCTTTCAAATTTAAATCTGAAAATCTAAAATAAAATAAATTTTAAAATATATCTGGATTGAGTATGTAAAAATCGGGTCAAAAAAAATCGGATGTAAAAAAATCTGGTCTGTAAAAATCGGGACTTATAATATTAAAGAGAAAGCCAATAAAATTTTTTCTAATGCTTTATTTGTTAAGACAAATAACGTAATTACTCGCTAATAATGACATGTCATTATAAACGAAAATGGGCCAAAAAGTGTTTTTTTTTTTAATTTAAAGAACGCCATAATGACATGTCATTATAGTCGAATCAGCATACTAAATCAATGTTAAATTACATTCTCTGTATACAATACGCATAAAAAATACGCGTCTTTTATCAAGTAATTTCAAATATACCCACTATGTCCAATCTTTGTGTATTTTCCTTCTTGAGTACAAAAATCCTTCTGAAAATACTTCGAAACCATCTTTTTTTGCGTTATCTAACGAGTCATGCTCTCTTTTATAAGTATTCGATTGAACAAATTCATAAGCAATCGTTGATAAATCATCATAATTAGTCAATTAGTTATGATAAGGTTAAAATTAATTTTATTTTAAATTAGAGTTGACTTGTCAAGTAAAATCAATTTATTACCATTATTACTATTATTATTTTTTGAGGTACAGTCATACCTCCTTAATCCGTATAAAAATAGCCCTGTGAAATTGGAGTACGGATTAAATTTTACGATTTAAAGAATAAACCGGAATTTCTTAAAACAGTAAAAAATACGGATTAAATTTTTAAAATAATATTTTC
>NTPY01000778.1:381753-394826 GCA_002922825.1 Brachionus calyciflorus | reverse complement strand
AAAAAAAGCTTAAGAAAGAAAGCGTTCATATTTTTATGTTGTGAAAAATTTTCATTTTTTAAAAAAGCTTTAAACTTTGGTTCTATTTAAAAATCCTCCTATTTATTTATCTATCTTGTAAGCTTTTCGTTTAACTCAATAATTTGATAAAAATATTAGCCCTTTGAATTTTTTGATCATTTTGATAAGATCTATTCTGAAACAAATAAAGTCAAATCTAAGAATGTTAACGTACGCTACTATTTTCGTTAGCGATAAAAAAACATTTGAACATCTCTCATTAAATTTCTCAATAGTAAAAAAAAGGATCCTTTTAGAGGTCTTTAAAAAAATAATTTTTTCACTTTTTATCGAAAATATTACAGTCATACAATATGACAAAAATCATTGAATAAACTTCAAATCCATCTAAATAGTACAAATTTGTATATATCGATTAGAATTATATCGAAATCTTTTTGTTGTAAGTATTATATTTAATTCTTTTTTTCTTCTTTTTGGGTCTTGTAAATTATTTCCAAAAACAGAACATGTTTGATGATCTTGAATAATTTTAAGCCCTATGAATCTAAAACTGCTAGAAATTTTGTGAATATTCTAAATTAGTTAATGATATTGACCTTAAATCATTTACACCTTTTATCCCTTTTTTAATTTTGGGAATTAACTAAATTCTAGATCCGATAAATTTTTATGGTGATTTATTCATTCAAAGTATTTAGAGTCTGGTAAAGAATTTTCCATTTTCACCACAACCTCTACAGATTGAGTTTCTATGTTTTTACATCATATATCTTTCTTATAATCTATTCCATTTAAAGGCTTTATAAAAAATTTATAGTAAGACTCGAAAATTTAATTAGATTTCATATACTAAATATTTGAATGTTATACTCCTCGAATCCTTTAACAAAGATAAAATATTGTTAGAAATTAGGGAGTTTAGGGAAAAAACGCACGAATACAAATTATACATTTAGAGTATAAAATCTAAAGTATTAAATGTGGCACCATAATACAAAAATTTGAAAAAGGGAACCATCACAGTTTAAATATCTTAATAAATGTATAATAAAAAGAACGTTTCGTATAATTTATAATTTTTTATTTGATGAATATACAATAATAAAAATCAATTAAATAATAAAATTTAAAAAATACAAGGTAAATATTACATTTTTTACAAAATTGAATACAAAATAAAATTTTTAAATTACAAAGTAGAGTCAAAATTGATTTCATTTAGAATATTCATTAGTTGACTGGAATCACTAATGTTAGATTTTGTCAAATTCGAGTGTTTCATTTTTAAATCTCTGAAAATTTTTCTGAAATTATTTTTCAATTTTAATTTATTAAATTTGGAATTTTTGATAGACTTCTTTTGAATTTTAGAAGATGATAAATCTTTAACATCTTCATATATATGCTCTTCTTGAAATGTTGTTTGACATGTTGATAATCTTTTTGAATGTTCGAATAGTCTCTCTCTTAGAATTACATTTCTCTCCATTAACTGCATTACTCTTGAATTGTTCAAACAAGTTTTTCTTACCCGAAAACAACAAAGTTTGTTTGGCCACTGTTGTACCAGATCATAAACTAAACAGTCTTTTGTCACGAGTTTTTCAATACCAAAGACATTTTCATACAAATCATAAGAATGAAAATTGTGAATTTTACATAGCTCCAATGCACGTGCAACCAATTCTAAACCAGTTGTATTTTTTTCTAATTGTAAAATAACTTGATGACTACCAATTCTGACTGATACTTTATTGGTTTGTCTGGTAGTTATTTCGGCAATTTTTTGTTTAATTGAATTCATTTTTTGTTATTTTCTAACGAATATTATATTTTATTGCAACGATGATTTGGACGGTTTTAAATATGAAAAAAATGACTTGGTCTTATGTAATTCTTAGTTATTATTTAATTAAAACGTAAGGTCTAATCTTTTCTAAATGTAAATACTCTATGAATTAAAACAATTAGAAATTGGAAAATCTGTAATTTATACCTAGTGATAAAATATAATTAGATTAAATAATTTTTTTACGTATATAGGTAAATTATTAAATTAAGTGTCTATGTTTAATTGGTCGGTTTTTATTTTTTTTTCGTCTTTTTTTTTTTTAGATAAGTATCTTATTTATCAAAACCGCTATGCTTTCAAGATAACTTTTAGAAAGAACAATCTTTCAAATGTGAGAACTTTTCTCTATTCTCTAATTAATTACTTGGTCAATTTTTTTAAAGTAAATTTACTTTAAGGTCAATTTTGATTTACCGATTAGTGTCTTTTAAATTTTTTACTTTTAGCAAAAAATAAATTCAAATGAAAAAAAATATTTTTGATTGACATTAAAAAATAGGAAAAGTATTATTAGATATTAAATTTTTTTTTGGCTCATTGAGCTTGGTCATAACAATTTTTTTTTCAAGTTTAGTTTGTGTTTTGATGTTTGTTGCTTATCTAATCTTTTCAAACAAAAGATCTTTTAAAGTATTCGAGAGAAAACAAAATAAATAAAACTAGATCACGTTGTTTTTATTACCTTTTCTCTTTTTTTGTAAGAAATACATTTAAAGCGGTTTGAATTTGCGTTATTTTAAATAAATTTATGACCGCGTGCTTAAGCATTTTACTTTGTTTGTTTTTATTATGATTTTTATAACTTAATCGAAAAATTCGTACATTTTGATGAAGTTGTTTAACAAAGTTCTAAATTTGTTTATTTAATGATAGTTTTCATTCGAATGAAATTTCTATTTTTTTCGCATCATACTGGCAAATCTTGAAAGCATTCATCCCTTAGATTTTGTTAGAATATCTTTTAAAATTAAAAACAAAGGAAAATTGTAATTTAAATATCAAAAAAGTAGGTTTTACCAATACAACTTTAATTTTTTTCTAAAAAGAAATTTAAATTCTTATTATACCCTATGTATATTAATCGATTAACGTTTTGCATAGAGACTCATACCGTCAAAAATAATTTTCTTAATAATACATGATTTTTAAGGTGCTATTTATTTTACTTTTATATTTCTAAAGAAGTTGCCCCTAATGCGGAAACGGATTTCGTTGACCCTCTCGTAAGTTTCGAATAAATCCATTTCAACTATTTCAAATAATGACATGTCATTAAAATTGAGCATATACGTTAGTGATTTTAATTGAATTTTTTTTTCGAAAAATTAGTATTTCGAATTTATTTTGAATTAAAATAGAAAGAAAAATAAAGTTTCGATAAATTTTTTTTTTCGTAGTAATTTTCATAAAAAAGATTACTTGGAAACCTAAATTTTAATTCTGAAAAAAATTTTCTTTCGTTTTAACAACCCGAACATTGTTTTGGTAAAAATAATTCTTAAAAAAACACCTGAGCTAAGCTTTATTTAGAAATTTTTTTATGGGTTCTAGCAAAAAAGAAAGTATATTATTTTCTACAATTTAAGAAATTGTACTTTTATTAGCTTGTTTACTTTTTTCTATTTAGACATTACTGTTGGAAATCGTTAATTTAAATTTAAAAAAAAATAATATTTATAGTAAATTTTGAAATAAGTTATAAATAGAAGTCTCTATGGCGCAATCGGCTAGCGCGTTCGGCTGTTAACCGAAAGGTTGGTGGTTCGAATCCACCTAGGGACGAATTTTTTTTAAGTTAAATAAAACAATTTTTTCTCAACTAATTTAAATTGATTTTTGAATTTTAAAATGATTATAAAAAAATTTTTTGCTGATATTAATAAAAAATATCCTTTAGGAATTTTTAGTCTAATAAAACTGCAAAAAATGATCTAGTTGGAGGGCAACATACTCTTGGTCGTGCTAATCTTACAGGTGGTCTACATGGTACACAACATGGTAATCTAGCTACACTTGAGCTAACACGAATTTCAAGTGTTTCATTTGGTCCAAGAGTAAAGTGAGCTGAACGAGCAGCTTCTGTGGATTCTTTTAAATTTGATGCTTGTTTTGACAAAGTTGGGCCATTTTGAACTGTTTGAGTTTGAGAAGGAGCTGGTTGTTGACTTTGTCTTGGTAAAGTTGGTACTGGTTGGCTTGCTAAAGTTGGAGTACGTTGTGATAAAACTGGTATCGGAGTTTGAGCCAAAACTGATTGAGTTGGTAATCGGTTTGGAACTGGAGTGTTAACGACTTGACTTTGTTGAACTGGTACTGGAGTTTGAACCAAAAGTCGCTGAGATGAAACTAATGATGGAGCTTGATTTTGAGTCAATGCTACTGGAACTATTGAAGCTGACATTTTCGGCGTTTTTTTTTTCAAAAATATAGATATATTGATTGATTATTTTATTTGATCTTGAAAAACCAACTATTCTCTTATTTATATCGAAGTTTTCCTCCGCAAGTTTTTCAATTTTCTACATTCCTTTAACATTGTATAACTAAAGAAAAAGAATTTGAATAAAAAAAAATTGAATACTATTGATGATTGCATCAACAAAATCAAATATTTTATTTTAATTTAAAGCTATGCTTGAATTAAAATATTTAAAAAAAAAAATTAAAAAAAAAGACATTACAAATATTTTGTAAAATTGCCCTAACGAAAAATAAAATAAAACGATTTTGGTTGCTGTTTATTTTGGGAATCATTACTTCAGTGTATTGCAGTATGATTCCCTCATCAAAATGTCATAAGTGAAGAAAAACTCCTTTTGGTAAAAAAATTTAAATTTTGTTTTGTTTGAGATTCAAATATACTTAAAAAAGAAGAGTATTACACATTTTTTTGTATTTGAAAAGTAGTGAGTAAGAGAAACATATTTTTTTCGCCCACTCAAGGAATGTTTTATTAGAAAAATTTTGAAACTATCATAGTTAAATTTAAAACTATCTTTTTTGTTTGAAAAATTGATCAAAAAATGTATCAAATAAGTCGCTGTTAGATGTCTCTATGGCGCAATCGGCTAGCGCGTTCGGCTGTTAACCGAAAGGTTGGTGGTTCGAATCCACCTAGGGACGATTTTTTTTATATTTATTTTGATTTTTAAAAATTTTAATTCTGTATCATTTTGAAGAGATTTCAAGAAATTATTTAATCGATACATTTAAATCAAACTTAAACATGAAATTAAAAAAATTTAGGAATGTACAAAACCTTCTATTAAGATTTTTAAGATTATCCTTTTAAAGTTCTTTTCCTTTTATTCGAAAAAATAATAAAATAAAATTGTTGGCTAAAAGTTCAAAAAACATAAGGGTATTTAAATTCAAAAAATTGTATAAAAAATATCATAAAATCATTGATAAAACAAAAACAAAAATAAAAAAACAAAAATGCTAACATTTAACTTTCTTATTATTTTATCTATTGCTTCGACTCTAAAAGCTAGTAGCATTTATCCACCAGATTATCAACAAAACTATGCAAAACAAGAATATGAACAACCTGAAATGATGATGGATGATTCAAAATATGATGACAAAATGACTATTTCATATGACAAAATGGATAGTGCAAATAAACACGAAATGCCTTATGCTAGTCCTCCAACAACATACGCTATGAGCCCAACTACTCCATTTTCAGTACAATATCATACACAATCACTATCAGAATATCCATCTGAATATCAATCAGATTACAATAAACAAGATCATCAACCAAAGCAACAATATCCATCACAATCGTCATCATCATCTTTGGCTTATAATGTACCATACGACGAAACAAGTAAAAATGTTTATGATATTCCTATTGAAATGAATGTTTATGAAAATCAACCATCAGCACCATCTTCAACATATAATAATGCTCCATATGAACAAAGTAGCAGTGATAATGATATGAAAATGAATGAATATGAAAAACCATCATCATCATCATCATCATCATCATCATCATCATATCAATCAAGTGTTGTCATTATGGAATGTAAAGAACATTTAACTGTAGTTGATGGTGATTGTAGTAAATATAAAACATGTGCCAATGGTATTTTGAATATAATGTCATGCCCAGATAATTTAGTTTTCGATTCACATTTAAAAATATGCAATCGTCCAGAAAGTGTTAGTGGACCATGTGGTGCCAAACAATCACAACAATATTAAAATTATTAAATGAGACAATTTGAATTTATCATTTCATTTTATAGCTTTCAAATCAAAATTTTCTTTTAATTTTCTTGGAAATAAAACTTAAAAAAAAAAAGATTTTTGGTCAGTTTTTTTTCAGTAATAATAGAGTTTGATAAGGAAAAAATCTAAATCAATTTTTAAAAAGCCTTGTTAAACTTTACCTTTCTTCATAATAGCTTCACTTAATACTACTTTCCATCTAAGTCTATTTTTTTATCAAGATGTAAATAGATGTCTCTATGGCGCAATCGGCTAGCGCGTTCGGCTGTTAACCGAAAGGTTGGTGGTTCGAATCCACCTAGGGACGATTTTTTTAAAAATTATTTGACTTTATTTTAAAAAAAATTTAGAGATATATCTAAAAAGCAATAATTTCATAAATCGAGAAACTTTTCTTTGAACTTAAACCTTTACAGATTTAAAAATTCTTATTTAATTAAATTGATTGAATTCAAATGAATATTTGAATTCAATAAATATTTGACACACAACGGTACAAAACGATTTTAAAACAAACATCTATATCCTTAAAAAGCAAAAGATTCTAAATTACATTATTTTAAAAAATGAACTCTGGGCTTTTGCGATTTTAATTTTTTTATCTTATTTTCTAGAGAAAAAATTAACTTGATTTTTTTTTCATGATGTTTCATTGAGTAAAAATTTAAATTAAATTCATGACAATTTTTACAATCTATCCATTTTTGTGAATTTAAAATCAAAATGACATCATAAACATGTTTATTAAAAATTTCAAAAAAGAATCTAGTTTTAGTTTTCCATCAGTTTCCCAACACACATAGTCTTATCATTAATAAATAAAAACTCAAAGCTATAAAAATAACCGGAATTGCTTACAACAAATAAAAATAAAATAAATATAAAAAATTTAATTATTTCTTTTTTAAAAATTTAAAAAAAAAAAGTTGAAATAAAAAAGATGAACCATTTGGATTCTATTGAAGAGTCAAAAGAAGAAAGTGATAAAGTTTTTAATTTTGTTTCTAAACCAAAAGTTGACCCTGGTTATTACTCTAGATCTGGATATAATGAAAAACAACTTGCTTCATTTTATTCGTTTAAACCTATTAAATCAGAAAATGTTTTCTATGGATCGAAAAATTATTTTATGAAATATTACAAGCCTAGCAAGAGCTGTTTTGGAAAATACATACTTGATCGCATACCATTTTTACGATGGATTGTAAAGTATGATTATCGTCAAGATCTTTTTAAAGACTTTATTTCCGGTCTCACCATTGGAATAATACAAATACCCCAAGGAATGGCTTATTCCCTAATGGCTGGTCTTCCTCCAATTATAGGTCTCTATGTTTCTTTTTTTACAGTAATTGTTTATGTTCTTCTAGGTACTTCGAAGCATTTATCTCTTGGAATTTACGCGATTATATCTTTAATGACCAAGGCTTGTATTGACAGTATGGAAGGCAAATTATACCCTAGTCATTTAGAAATTTCAAGCTTTAATTTATCAGAAAACTCAACTAATTTAAATCCGAATTATTTGTCACATGATCCAACAGAGGCTAAAATTATGATTGGAATGTCTTTAGCTTTCTTTAGTGGAATTGTTCAAATTTTATTTGCCATTTTTCATGTGGGATTTGTCACTAAATATTTATCAGACGTCATTGTAGCCGCTTTTACCACTGGTGAGTAATTTAATTTTTCAACAAAAAACAAATTGTTATATTACGAAAATGTTCTTTATCTTTTTTTTTTACTTTTATGGATAGTTCGGAGATTTTTTTAGGAATTATAAGATGCGAGGCTAATGTGGTTTAAAAATTAATTTTTAACCATTAAAGTCTTAAATTTTCAAATTAGCCTTATTTTAAAAGAATTAAATTTATAAGAAATTTAAAATTCAAGCCCGATAGATTTCGTGTAACTGAAAAAATATATCTAAGATATATTTTTTTTATAACAAAAAAAAACCTTGATGACTTTTTTGAAGATCTAAATTTCAGATTCTTGGCATTAGGTTTGCCTCGGCATCATTCGATATCAGAATAGTAGTAATAGAAAACTGCAGTAAAGACTCTGTCTACACCTGCGCTATGAAGCGCCTAGTCTAATTGAGAGCTATTGCAGACTTTGCATTTTATTTTTCAGGCGAAATTAAGTTTAGTTTCAATTTCAATTTATTTTATTGCGTATTTAAATTTTAAAAACTTATTTTGCAATTGTTTAAAAATTAAAATACGCAACAAGATGAATTCAAATTTGAAAAGAAATTTGAAAATGAAACAAAACTTGATTTCGCCTATTTTTCAAACGTTTCTCTGTCAACACGACTTGAATTTATCTACTGGAGCGAACGAAGGACACCACACACTCACCGCATATTGCATCAATCACTTCTGTGGCATAACCAGTCCTGTTTATAAATACCTATCAATTTGGCGGTCCAAATATACAAAGAAAGATCTAATGTGCCCTAGTATTCTATTTGCGTTTGCGGTTGCAACATTTCATTGTTTATTCAATTTCAAACCGTTTGAGACTATAGCCCCAAGATCTTTTTCTTCAGTTGTTTCTTTCAAAGTATAAGATCCGATTTCATATTAATTGCCGCCGATTTACATTGCTTTACACTTCGAGAGATTTAATTCGGTCGACCAAATTCTAGACCATTCGATCAGCACATCTAAATCTTTTTGTAGTTCATGGGACCCTTCTAATTTGCTGTTAACTTTTCAACACAATTTAAGAACATCAGCGTAAGATAATACGCTTTGAAAAGACCCCAGAAGATCATTAATGTATAACACAAAAAGAATTGGACCAAGGACTGAGTCTTGTGGAACGCCATTAGTAACAGGGTCCCAATTACTAATCAAGAATGATTTAATCCATTCGAATATTTCAGCAACAATTCCATAAGAATGATAAAAGAAAAATTACAATTCAACATTACATTGCTTTTTTTTGAAAAAAATTACTAAAAATTTTTAAAAAAATCAAGAACTATTTTTTTTTGGTTTAATTTTTTTTTTAATTCATTTTAGGTGCAGCATATCATATAGTAACAAGTCAAATCAACATTTTACTTGGTATCAAGCTAAATCACTTGGATATTCCATTTAAATTAATAGCCGATTATATAGAGATATTTTCTCACATTAACCATACAAATATAGCCACATTGATAATCTCGTTAATTTCAATGATCTTTATTTATTGTGTTAAACATTTTGTAAATGAAAAATATAAAGACAAAATGATTATACCAATACCAGTTGATTTAATTGTTATTATAACTGGTACTGTATTGTCTTATCTTTTAAAATTTGACAAAATATGGAATGTTGTTATTGTTGGAGATATACCATTGGGCATTCCAGCTCCAAAAGTACCACCTCTACACATTTTTCCATTAATTATCGGATCATCAGTTAGTATTGCCATTGTATCGTTTGCTATAAATATATCAATGGCTAAGTTATTTGCTAAAAAGTACAATTATGAATTAGAACCGAATCAAGAATTATTCGCTTATGGTTTAGGTAATCTAATTTCTGGATTTTTTCACGGTTTTCCATCCTGTGTTGGTTTGTCCAGATCGGTTATTTTGGACGCAGTTGGTGCCAAAACTCAAGTGTATGCCATTTTCGCTAGTGTCTTAGTTTTGATTGTCATCGTGGGCATTGGGCCTTTGTTCAGATCATTACCTAACGCTTGTTTAGCAGCCATTATAGTCGTAGCTTTAATTTCATTATTAATCGAAGTTAGACAAATTAAAGTTATTTTTAAAAGAAGTAAATTCGAAGCTGTAAGTCATTTTTTTTTAAATTTTTTCAAAGCTCTGCATCACAAAAAATTATTTCAATTTTTAATTTTCGTTTTTAAATAATTACTTAAAGTAAAAAATCACTATGAAAAATTTAAAAAAATACTTAGAAAAAGGGTTCTTCGTAGGCATTATGTGACCAGTATAATTAAATCCTTGTGATCAAGCTCATTTTTAAAAAAATAAAAATCAGAAGTAAAACAAGTAAAGCCTTAAGAACTGATAAAAATTTAATATTTTTATTGTGTCATTAAAAGATTATTCTGGATAATTTTTGAATATAAATTCAAAGATAAAAATATCTAATTAAGTTAGCATTGAAATTTAAAAAAAAATTATTTAAAGAGTTTTTATTTTTAAAGTTAGCTTGGTTGATTACGTTTTCAGGGGTAATGATCTTAGACGTTGATTATGGACTCTACATAGGCCTGTGCTTTTCATTGCTATTAGTGATAGCACAATCACAAAGAGCCAGTGTATCTGTTCTAGGTAACATACCATTTACTGATATGTACGAGAACATAGATATATGTGAAGAAGTTAGTTTTAAACATTTCCAATAAATCAAATATTTATTTGAAGTTTTATTTTTTTTAATTAAAGGCTAAAGAATTTGAGGGTATTAAAATATTGAGATATGAGGCATCGATCTATTACGCAAATGTAGATAATTTTATATACAAAATAAATAAGCTATGTGGTATAAACAAAAATGATATTTTTCATAAAATAAATAAAAAGAAATCAGAATATGGAAGGATGTTAAGACCTAGTAAGTTTAAAAAATCAAAAGTTAGTGATATAAAGATCAGCGAGGATGATGTTAAAAAAGAAATGGAGAAAAAAATATCCGAAATATTAGAGAGTATTAAAATAAAAGATATAATATTGGATTTTAGTTGTATTAATTTTTTTGATTCAATGGGAGTAAATGCAATTGTTCAATTGAATGAAGCATTTAAAGAATTGGGAGTCACTATACACTTGACGTATTGTAAGCGATGTGTATTTAGAGTATTTAAAAAAAATTCATTTCAAGATAAATTTGACTATGATCGAATTTACCCGACTAATCACGATGCTGTTTTAAGTATTTTACGAAATAGAAAATCTAATATTCATTTGTTATCAAATAATAAAAGAAATTCGTCTATACACATAAGTTTAATTGATACAGAAAATCCATTGAAAACAATGGATTCGCCTAACCCGGTTTATGTGATTAAAAGAAAACCATCGAATATTTTTGATGATATAACCTTAAGTAATCGATCAAGGACTGATTCGATTCCCCATATGCACACCTTGGACGAGGCTTCTTTTTAATTTTATTTTAATAAAAAAAATTAATCTCATTATACAAAAGATTTTTTCCTTAATGTTAAAAAACAAATATTGGTATAATGTTAACCTTTTGCATTTCATAAACCTTAATTTAATACTTTTTATTACTTTTAATCATAAATTAAAAAATTCAAAGATACTTTTTTGTTTATTTAGCTATTTTTTTTATTAATTAAGAAAAAAGTCAAAAAAATGATAAATTCAAATTGTCTCATTTAATAATTTTGATATTGTTGTGATTGTTTGGCACCACATGGTCCACTAACACTTTCTGGACGATTGCATATTTTTAAATGTGAATCGAAAACTAAATTATCTGGACATGACATTATATTCAAAATACCATTGGCACATGTTTTATATTTACTACAATCACCATCAACTACAGTTAAATGTTCTTTACATTCCATAATGACAACACTTGATTGATATGATGATAATGATGATGGTTTTTCATATTCTTTCATTTTCATATCATTATCACTGCTACTTTGTTCATATGGAGCATTATTATATGTTGAAGATGGTGCTGATGGTTGATTTTCATAAACATTCATTTCAATAGGAATATCATAAACATTTTTACTTGTTTCGTCGTATGGTACATTATAAGCCAAAGATGATGATGACGATTGTGATGGATATTGTTGCTTTGGTTGATGATCTTGTTTTTTGTAATCTGATTGATAATCAGATGGATATTCGGATTGTGATGGCGAATGATATTGTACTGAATATGGAGTGGTTGGGCTCATAGCATATGTGGTTGGAGGACTAACATAAGGCATTTCGTGTTTATTTGCACTATCCATTTTGTCATATGAAATAGGCATTTTTTCATCATATTTTGAATCATCCATCATCATTTCAGGTTGTTCATATTCTTGTTTTGCATAGTTTTGTTGATAATCTGGTGGATAAATGCTACTAGCTTTTAGAGTCGAAGCAATAGATAAAATAATAAGAAAGCTTAATTTCAGCATTTGTGGTTTTTTATTTTTGTTTTATCAATGATTTTATGATATTTTTTATACAATTTTTTGAATTTAAATACCCTTATGTTTTTTGAACTTTTAGCCAACAATTTTATTTAATTATTTTTTCGAATAAAAGGAAAAGAACTTTAAAAGGATAATCTTAAAAATGTTAAAAGAAGGTTTTGTAAATTCCTAATTTTTTTTTAATTTCATGTTTAAGTTTGATTTAAACGTATCGATTTAATAGTTTCTTTAAATCTCTTCAAAATGATACAGAATTAAAATTTTCAAATTAAATTAAAAAAAATTCGTCCCTAGGTGGATTCGAACCACCAACCTTTCGGTTAACAGCCGAACGCGCTAGCCGATTGCGCCATAGAGACATCTAACAGCCTCTTATTTGATGCATCTTTTGATAAATTTTTCAAACAAAAAAGATAGTTTTAAATTTAACTATGATAGTTTCAAAATTTTTCTAATAAAACATTCCTTGAGTGGGCGAAAAAAATATGTTTCTCTTACTCACTACTTTTCAAATACTAAAAAATGTGTAATTCTCTTCTGTTTTAAGTATATTTGAATCTCAAACAAAACGAAATTTAAATTTTTTTACCATAAGGAGTTTTTCTTCACTTATGACATTTTGATGAGGGAATCATACTGCAATACACTGAAGTAATGATTCCCAAAATAAACAGCAACCAAAATCAAGGTTTTATAAATTCTTAAATTTTTTTAATTACATGTTTAAGTTGGATCCGAAAACGATGAACAAATGTATACAGTCGAACCTTGCTATAACGAAACCTGATATAACGAA
>NTPY01000778.1:315839-374807 GCA_002922825.1 Brachionus calyciflorus | reverse complement strand
AAGCTTAAAAAATTAATTTTATTTGAGATTACATTTCAGAATTTTTTATTAAAATTGGGTTAAATTAATTTTTTAATTTGCTTGTAAACGTTTTTTTTGGTTATCCCTAAAATCCGGACACGGACACGGACAGCCGGACACGGAATTTTACCTATCTAAAATCCGGACCCGGGCTGAATTTTTTTGAAATACTAAAATCCGGACACGGAATAACTATATCTAAAATACGGACACGGACTGATATTTTTTAAACACTAAAGTACGGAATTTAAAAAATATAAATTAAAAAAAATTCATGCAATTGTTAAAAATTAGAGTTTTCAATCAATTTAAAAAATAATTTTTTAGTCACCGCAGAATCCATCACGGCAAGTGTTCTAAATATTGATTTTTCATTGCATAGGCAGAGTTTTACTAAAAAAGTAATTCTAGTTTGTTGTGCATTTTAGATGCCAAATCAAAAAATAAGTCCAAAAAGAGTTAAAAAATTTAAATTTAAAATTTTAAAATTTTTTTTTTGTTTTTACTCTCTTCATTTAAATAACTCCGTTTTTATAATTTAATACTAAAAATTTTTTCTATTCTGTCCATGTCCGGATTTTAGTAAATACAGATCCGTGTCCGGATTTTAGGAGTTTTTCGATCGGTCCGTGTCCGGATTTTAGTGTGCTTGTTTTTTGGTCCGTGTCCGGGTTTTAGATAGGTAAAATTCCGTGTCCGGCTGTCCGTGTCCGGATTTTAGGGACAGCCGTTTTTTTTTAAGGCTTTCTGAAAACTCACTAGAAAAACATAATTTAATATACTGGAGGTGCCTTTGGTGAGTTTTAGAAAATATTAAAAATTTCTAATAAAAAACGCCTTCAAAAGTGTAAAATTAATATATCTTTTTGTAGCTTTTGATCCCTTCTATCTTAAATGAAAGTTAGTTTTTGATACAAATTTTAATATTCTTGAAAAACACCCAGGCTTTGTTTGAAAAAAAATTGGTGGGTATTGTTTTTTCAAAGGCCCAATAATTTGTTTTTAATTTTTTTTCCATAGTAAAATTTGGTATTCATATCGATTTTTTTACAAACTTGGAATTAAAACTCCCAAATACCGATTTTTCTATGGAAATAATTTAGAACTGACAAAAAACAATGTAATAAAATAAAAGTTTTTTTTTTATTTAAATTATTTTAATCTTATTTTGATCTTAACAGAATTATTCAGATGTGTTAAGAAATTGGACTCAGACTTTTGGTAAAACATATGGATATTATGAGGGTCATTTTCCAATTATGGTTACTAGTGATTTAGAAATTTTACAAGAAGTTTTCGTTCATCAATCATCTAACTTTTCAGCTCGAAAAGTATATTTCTTCTTTAAATCTTTCAAAATTATTTAATTATAATATTTTAATTCTTTAAAATTAATTCTCTTTTTAAACTAAAAAAATAAAAGTTTTAAAAATTATTTAAAAAAGAAAATTTTTGTATCACGTGATGAAGATGCCCCTGATATCGCATTATTTACAGCAACTCGTGATCGTTGGAAAAAAATGCGTTATATAATGAACCCGACATTTTCATCAGCTAAACTAAGAGAACTAGAACCTTTGTTGATAAAATGTGCAGACAGACTAAATAAACAAATAGAAAATGGGAATAAGATAGACATTAATATAACAGAGTAAATATTTTTTGTTTTGTTTTATTTGTTTTAAAAAATAATTCTTGAGGATTCTTAAGGTGCAGCTTTAAAAAAAAACAACAACAAAAATTAATCTAATTAATTTTTTTGTTACTTAAATTTTTTAAGTTTATGACATTTTCAACAGAAATAATTGTACGGATTTGTTATTTTTCCTTTCCGAAAAATACAAGTTATTTCGACGAAGTTTTGTATCAAAAATCAAAATATCATTTTTTAAAATTTTTATAACTTCTTATTTAATGAAAATTTCATATAAAATGTAATAAAGTGTAAAAATAAAGTTTACACAAGTTTACGCTTGAATTATTTCAATTAAAATGTTCTAATCAAATTGATACTAAACTTAACATAAATTTGGAAGTTTTACATTATGAAATAATATAGGGACATCATAAAGTAGTTGGATATGAAGCCGAAAATAGTTAAATTTTTTAAAAAAGATTTTTCAAGCGTTTTACAATGGATAGTATATGGATGTGTGCGTTTGGATTAGATCTTGACATGCAAAATAACCCTGATAATGAATATTTTAAACGTTGTGAAGCGCTTTTTAAATTTATTGGCACACCAAATTTGTTGTCATTCATAGGAAGTAATAAAACTCAAAGTTGCATAAAATTTTTTTTAAATATTTAAAAAAATTCTATTAAGATTATCTTCATGAATTCTTGGATCCATTAATGGAGATAATCGAAAATTTAGAAAGGTTTATGTCGAGATTTTATGATTTCACACGACATTATCCAATTTTATGGTTCATGAAACATGTATTTGAGCTTGTTGAGATAAGAAAAAGGGAAAATATTAAGAAAAACGATTATCTACAAATTTTAATAGATTGCAAAAGCTTAACTACTTTGGTAATTTTTCTGTCTATTAATTTTGCGATTAAAAAGTTATTTAGATTTGATTTTAAAGGAAGTTAAAATTAATTTAGCATTATTCATGTTAGCTGGCTATGAAACCACTAGTATAGCTTTGACATATGCTTGTTATTGTTTGGCAAAGTATCCTTTGGAACAGAGTAAATTATACGATGAGATTAAGTTAAAATGTGACTCAGAGAATGATATTAACTCAGATATTATTCAAGAAATGGTTTATTTGGATTATTTTATTAAGGAAGTACTACGATATTATCCAACTGGGACCTCGTAATTTTATCAAAAAAGAAAAAAATATATTTTTTTTTAATATATTTGTATTATATTAAGAGTTATAAGTAGAAAATGTACAAAAGCAACTAAAGTTAAGGACATGAACATTCCAGAAGGCTTAGTAATAGCCGTCGATGTGTTAAGCTTACACTTTGATACAGATTTATGGGGTCCAGTCGATCCGAATTTATTTCATCCAGAGAGACATTCAGTCAAACGAAATCCATTTGCATTTATGTCGTTTGGTAGTGGACCAAGAAATTGTATAGGCATGAAATTCGCTTTATTGGAATTAAAGCTTGCATTATGTAAAATTTTAATTAATTTTGAAATTTTACCATTAAAAAGTTTAAGTGAAGATCTCGAACTTTTTGAGGCTTTTGTTCGACGGCCCAAAAACGATGTTGTTTTAACAATTAGAAAAAGAAGTGAAAATTGATTTCTTTTGCATTTTATTGCTTATTTTAGACAATCTTAATAAGAGAACACATTTTAAAGTTTTAAAAGAAATTAATTCTTTCTAAATAATTTTTTAAATAAATTCTTTTCTAAATGATGATTTTTTTATGCTAGATTAAAAGTTTCCAAGATTTAATTGAACTGCCTAAATCCGAATTGAATTGTAATGTTATTGATTTTTAGTATAGCGACAGAGGTAAGGAAATTTTTGTCAGAAAGTTTCCTTACCTCTGTCAGAAAGGAGATGCTAAAATTAGAAATTTTTCGAATTGAATTCTCAGTAAAAATTTTTGCCATAAATATTTTTTTACTTTTAAAACTGCGTTTCTATCAAATTAAATAGTATCCGTAAAAATCCAGAAACAGTCATTAATGAAAAAAATGACCATTTGACTTTTACTTTAAAAAGAATTTTGTGTACTTTAATTTTGAAATTGGTCCAATTATTTTGGGTAAGATTTTCTAATTTTATGCAATTTTTAGAAATATTTTGCAGACCTAAAAACGAACCCGATAGAAATAAAACACTGTTTAAACGGCATTTAAACGCGAGTGCTTTATCACTAAAAAAACGCTTAAAAACATGAAAAAAACATTTTTTTTTTAAAAACGCCGTTTTTTTACTTTAAACAGATATAAAAATTAGAAGAAAAAGTGCGTTTTTTCATGTTTTTTTTTTTTAAAAGATTTAAAAAATTCTTGAACCTTTATGTAATAATGCCGTTTTTTTACCTTTTTTCTGTGTTTTTTTTTCGCGATAAAACGCACACGTTTAACCCCCTAAAAACGGTACAAAAACACAAAAGAAAAAGAGAAAAAAACAGCGTTTAAACGGCGTTTTAACAGTGTTTTTTTCCTGTTTTATTTTCCTCGGGAACGTATAAATATTGTCTTTTTATTCTACCGTGGTGGAAATGCGTTTGTCAAATGACGTCACTTGACGTCATGTGACGTCAGTGGTTATTTTACATCTAAAAATTTTTTAAATTTTTCATGACGCTACCTGACGTCAACTGACGTCAGGCGTCATCTGACGTCATGTTTTTTTTATTATGTTTTAAATTTTGCTGACGTCAGCTGACGTCAAGTGACGTCCGTAATAATGAAAATTGATGACGTCAGTTAGCGTCATTCGTCAGCTGACATCAATTGACGTCATGTGACAAACGCATTTCCACCACGGTAAATTCGATTTATCTATGATCCTAAAATTTTCAAAAACAGGTAAAACTGTTCTATGTAAAAAATTTAGGCGATGTCAAGTATCTAGATCAATATTTTGCTCACATTACTTTAAAGCCGCTTTAAAAATTTTTAAATATTGCCGGCGCTCCAGGAAAGCTAAAGATGGCATCTTTAGCGCCGGCAAACCATAAAAATTGAAAATAATTAAAGTGGTTATGAAAAAATTATTTTGAATTTTTTTAAACAATTTTTATTAATAGTGTTTTTTGCGTAATTTAAAATGGGTAAAATAACTAAAAAAAACAGATTTTTATTACCAAAACTTTTTATATCTTTTTCAAAAAAATAGTTTTTTATGTTGGCAAATAAAATCAATTTGAAATCGATTAGACTTTTTTATTTTATTATGAATTCTGCAGCAAATTTTTTAAGGCAATCTTTTGAAGCTTGAGTTAAAATCATTTCATTTTCTATAAATTCATAAACTGTCGAATACTTAGATATCATAATATCATAGAATTTTGTACCTTCAGATCTTAAAATAAATAATTTCAACTCGATTAAATCCTTTTCGAATTCTTCAAAATCAACAGTGCCCACAATAGATAAAGCTTTCAAACCATTAATTTTAAAATTTATCATATTATTCATCTTATTTACATGTAAAAAATCTAAATTTAAATGTTTAAATTGACATAAAGAATCAGCTTCAATTGCTAAAAATCTAAGTTTAGGCAAATTGAGACCGTCTAGATTAACATAATCAAATTCATTATTAATTAGAATTAAACATTCTAAATTAATCAAATAATTATTAAATAAGCAAGGCTCAATTCTCGGCGTATCATTTACATAAAAATTTCTAATATTATTTCGTATCTCTAAATAGACAAGTCCTCTCAGTTCTTTAAAAACACCACTATCAAAATAATCATTATTGTACTTGATATCGATTAGTTTTAAAATTTTTAAATTTTGTAGTCCTATAAATGTTGACGATTGAAATCCACTAATTGGCGTGTCTATTATGTTCAAGCTAAGCCAATTTGTTGAATGTCGAAATAAACCAGTGGCCAATTCTTTGAAACGACAAGATTTGATTTCAAAATTTTTTAAATTTTTCAATCCGTCCAGGAAATTTTTGTGCAATGTTTGATCTATTGCATAACTTATTTCTAAATGATTTAAATTAGATAAATTTTTAGAGAATAAAATATTCTCGTTTATTCGATTATAATCAAAATTTAATCTTAATGATTTACATTGAGGAATTTTGGAAAGAATCGATTGAGTATTATTTAAATTTCGGTATTTTAATGTACAACTTTCTAGACGTGATCTATTTATAAGAGTGTATATTGAATCGAAATCCTTTTGCGTAAAATTTTCGATTCGATTATTGAGTTTGAAATTACTTAGTTTATTATTTTCTCGAGAGGTAAAGTCAAATACATTTTCTAAGTTATTTTGATGACGAATTAATTGTTTTAGCACGTCGAACAAAAGCTCATCCTTTAAAAAAATTCAATATTAAAAAAAAACAAATATTAGGTTAATTATTAACATTAATCATTACTATTAGTCGAGCAAAAGTCGGTTGTTTTATCGAAAGTGTCGGAATCAAAAATATTTAATACTAAATTAAGTTTGACTTTTGGATCGGGTCCTTTCGATCGAGACCTTTAGAGCATAATTTAATTTCTTGTGATATCGATAATGATGTCGCTTTATTACAGTACAAATTAAAATTAACTTGTACGTTGTTCCTCAACTCTTCCTTTCCTCTTCCTCGACTTTTCCTCTGAAGAAAACAATCAATAAAAACTTGTTGATTGAGAATAGTTAAAGTGGAGTCGAGGAAGAGGAAAGGTACAAGTTACTTTTAATTTTTACTGTACATGACCCTTCAAGGTTTAATAATAAAAAAAAGTGTAACTTTATTTTTCATCTTATCCTAGTATTATTGTATTTTGGAGCATGCATTGCAAATCAAATAAATTCTTTAACATCAGTTATAGTAAATATTTTCCAAGAAATTTTTTGAATGTTTGGAACGAAATTTTCAATTAATTAAAATTTTATATTTTCAAAATTTACTTAACCCTTAACGTACCGTTTGCCCATTTTTCAAGATATCAATAAATTGATAAAATTTTTGAATTTTTCGTCAAAATCTATGGTAAGTACCATCGAAAAAATGAAAAAATTCATATCAAACAGCTTATGGTAGCCTTTTGAAAAACAACTGGTGCATTTTTTTGAAGCTGTATATTTCTCGATAAGATTTTAGAACCATCAGATTCCTCGTATTTTATTTCATAGAATGACATGTATTTTTATTTAAAGTTCATTCATGAAATCAAGAAAAAAAAGGATTAAAGAAAATTTTAATTCAAAAAATTTGATCGATTTTTATCAAAAATTCAAATGCTACAACTTTGGATCAAATTTTAACATAATATATCAACAATCAATACCAAATATTTGTATTCATTGGATAGATCTTTTAACGAGCTTTATTTTGATGTATAAAATATTTTCTTATATTAATGTGAATACAAAGTTTTAATAACTTTAAGAAATGTATCATATATGATACAACGGGACGTTAAGGGTTAAAAAACGTATGAGGTATTCTTTTTTTATTTTCATTAGGTAATAATACTCAAAAACCCTAAAAATACCATTAAGGCAGCGGTTTATTTAATAATTTTATTTTGATAACAAGATGCGATTAAGACCTTATTTTGATAAAAAAGTATATCTAAATTATAAATACCTTGATTAGAGATGAATAAAATAAACTGTCACTGTCATCATCTTCAGAATCACTGGTATTATTATAACTATTTTTAATATTTAAATTATCTTCTTCTAGATCTACACTTGAAACCGACTCATCATGATCATCATCACTACTATCTTCCTCTTCAATTTCATCTAGTTCTTCATCAAAATTGAATTTATTCCGGTCCCTCCTTTTGCAGTAAGGTTAAAAAAAAACATATCTAAAAAAAATATGACATATTCAAAAAGATTTTTACTTAAACTTATTCCGGGCATTCATACTAATCCATTGATTAGTTAAAATTAATTTACCAATACTCTTTTGGTCTCCATTTTCTGGTAATAAAAAACAAAACTTTTTTTTGAATAGAATCGCTTCAAATGGCTCTGAAACTTTTTTAATATTTTTTAAACTATTAATGTTAAATTTGAGACACTTTTCGATTTCGTTCATGTATCTAGTTCTCGTTTCTTCGAGTTTTTTTCTAAAGTTATCACAGAGCGTTGACTCAGCAAGTAAGTTCTCGGTACAAATATCAACTTGATTTTTAACATCATCGTAATAATCAATTAAAATAGATCGATATTTATGCATTTTTTCTTTTCAAAATCTTAAACAAAAATTGAATAAATAAATTCTAAATCTATTTATTATGTATTATAAGAAATTAGATTAACCTATTATTCCCAAAAATAATTTTTTAAATAAATAATTTTTTAAATATAGTTTATTTAAAATAAGAAATTTTTTTTTAATTCAATAAAAATATAAAATTCTTTCTAAATTGATAAATTTACCAATTTGGTAACTGTATTATATTTTTCAGCAGCTGGAAAAAATATTTGATTAAAAAAGTAGTTATTTTTTTCGATCCATATTTCAAAATCTAGATCTTCGTTTTCATTATTATTTAAAGATTTAGTGCTCAATTTAGAACTTAATTTCATTTGATTGGTCTTGGCTGAATTTAATACGTCGCCCTGTCTCTCTGATTTGTCATCGCTTTCGACTATATCATCCGAATCGTGAATGTTAATTTTATCCTCTTTATTTTCATTTATTTCATTTGCAGTGATCTCATTTATTTGATTATTATCACTTGCTTCTTGTTCGGAATTTAAAGTAAGCTTTGAAGTTAAGACTCGCTTTTTATTTAAATTTTTTTTAGTGTTATACTTGAGAGCACATCCAATTAAAATCTCGAAAAATTCTAAAAATGTTATTTCTAAATCTAAATTGTACGCATTTTCAGAATCGTAAACGATTGAATTGTCACTTGACATTACTTCAATAATTTCTCTAGTAGATAATAGTTTGGCATCTAAGATTTTAAAGTCATTCAATATACCAAGAAATTCTCTCATTGTTAGTGAAAAATCATGCGGTGACTTCTGTAAAAATTAAATTTTTCTAAACAAATTTTTAAACATTAATCAATAAGTTCTAAGTATACATTTCTTTTTTTGCAAATAAATTTGTAAATTTCATATGCCTTGAGCATATTGGGAATGATGTTTAAAGTTTTTCTAACATCTGAATAAAAATATCCTTGAACATTACAAGAGCTTGGCAGAATATTATCAACTATTAGTTTTTCTATACACCATGATAAAACACTTCCATTTCCCCTATTAACAATAAGATTTATATTTGTGTTGAATAAAATTAATTTTTTAACTTACTCAAATTGTTCATTATATAAATGATAAGCTATAATAACAATGTGATTAAAAAAATCTCTCATTAAAATTTTATCAAATGGACAATGTAAATCATTTGCATTCATTTTTGGATCTATATGAAAAACAAAGTAAAAAAAAAATTGACAAGGAGAATTAATAGCTTGAAAAGGCTAATAAATATTTTGAAATGTCTTTTTAATTTAAAAAAATAAGCTTATTATAGCTGTGACTAAAACCACTATTCCTCTAAACCATTGAAAATTTTTTTGGAAAATCGGTCTCATGTCTTATGTGACAAATTGTTCACATAATACGTGAAAAATTAATTATTTGAAGTTAGGTGAACCAATAAAATTACACCAATTACGTGAACAAAAAATTGGTGACCAATAAAATATAAAAAATATTATAAACAAAATTTAGTGAACAAAATATTTATCATGTGAACATCAAAATCTTTAAGTGTACATAAAAACAATAAAGCGACCAATACTAATAATATGTGAACAGTAAAAAAGTGAGATGAACATAAAGGTAAATTCGTGACCGAGAAAAATTTGAAAATAAGTAAGTTTAAAAAAAATTGTTCACCAAATTTTGTTCACTTAATTGGTGACCCTCGTTAGTCGCCTAACTTCAATTAATTAATTGTTCACGTATTATGTGAACAATTTGTCACGTAAAACATGAGATCCTATTTTTTTAAATTAAAAATTCTCAATACATTATTACCGTATCCGCTTGCTTATTACTCAAGGTCTTAAGCCAAGAATTTTGATTTATTGCATTGGATTAATTACCATCGTTACCATGTTATGAATTTTTTTGGGAATAAATAAAGACTAAAATTGACACATTAGCGGACATTCTTTTTTTAAAAACTGGATTTAAAATGAATTTTATTTTAAAATTAAATAATTTGATATAATTCCATATTTGCTTTCATTAAAATTCATTTTAAATCCAGTTTTTAAAAAAAGAATGTCCGCTAATGTGTCAATTTTAGTCTTTATTTATTCCCAAAAAAATTCATAACATGGTAACGATGGTAATTAATCCAATGCAATAAATCAAAATTCTTGGCTTAAGACCTTGAGTAATAAGCAAGCGGATACGGTAATTCGGTGCTGTATTTTCTCTAAAGCATTACATAAAACTGTAACGTATTTTGATTTAATTTTTAATGACTTAAAAATATTTTACTATTGAAAAATTTTATAACGTTCTTTTTTAAAAACATTTCATTTTAAAACAAAGTACTATCCGTAATACTTTTTCAAAGATTTTGATTCTTAAAATTTTAAATGAATCCTTTTTGAATAGAATAAACGATTTGAAACTTCTTATTGTAATTTTGCTTTTACCTTATTTAATTTAAAAATAAAATTACTTAATAGTCGATCGAAGTCCATTAGAGTCAAATAATGTTCGTTTAAATGGATTTTACAATCCTTCATAAATCTCCAAGATTGCATTCTATTCAATACAAAGGTATTATCTGGACTCGAATCGAATCCTAATTGACTGTAAAATCTATAAATTTGTTTGAACAAGTCCAAATAGCGAATTATTGTCTTGTGAGCTTGTGTAGTCTCAAAATCGATTTTATCATCGTCAAAATCTTCAATTATTGAGCTTAAATCTAATTTTAAGTCAAAATCATGTCGAGTTGTCTCTTGATTTGTTCTTATATAATGCACGTTTAGAGTTGTACCGGCAGACGGTATGCGAGTTTTTATTTTGGAAATCTCTTGCGATATTTTTGATGTTCTTTTGTAAGTTGGAGAATCGGTCATTTTGTCATCTTCAAAATATCCTTCATAAACTCGACCATCTTTGAATGTAAATTTACCCTTGAATAAAAAAAAATTTTAAATTCTAATTTAATTTATAAATTATCCCGAGTTTCAATATTAGATGGCTTTTAATATTGAAACTTGTTCAGACTACAAATGGATAGTTTATTCATTAAGGGCTCATTTCTCGTAAAATTTAGCTAAAAAATACAAATCTGTTTATTAAAAGACTATTATTCTTACCCATCCATGTTTAATATCATTCTCCCAATTTCCTTCGTATTTAGTTCCATTGGCATATAAAAATGTTCCCTGTCCATGTCGTTTTCCATTTTTAAAATTACCAAAATAAGTATTTCTCAAAGTATACTGCGTCATTTCGACTCTGGATAAATACCAATTATGTTCTCCTAGTCCATTTTGAATGCCATTTTCCCATTGACCAGTGTATATTTGATTTTTGTCAAACCATCGCATTGTTCCATCTCCATGTCTAATATCATTTACCCACATTCCTTGATATACATTTCCAGAAGGATAATGGCGGATTCCCCAGCCAAATTTTTTATTATTAACCCAATCGCCTTGGTAAAAAGACAAGCCTTTTGAGTCATATATCATTTTTCCTTTGCCATATCGTTTTCCCATATGCCATTCTCCATCATATACAATAGGACTATTTCCACTTTTGAATACTCCATAGCCATGTCTTTTGCCTTTGTAAACTTGGCCTTTATACGTTGACCATTTTGATGGATCATTTCTTTTAGCAAAAATAAATTAAATGAATTTTTTTTTCGATTTAAAAAAAAAATTACATTTTTGTACACCAACGGTAAATACCATTTCCAGTAATTTCATTATTATTAAAATCGCCTTCGTAAACAATTCCATTAGGCCAAATGTAAGTTCCTTTACCATGCATTAAACCCAAGTGAAATTCACCTTCATAAATGCATCCACCTTTATACATAGCTTTTCCGAATCCCTCAAATAGGCCTTTATCTTTTTCGCCGGTGTAGCTTTCAACAATAATAGACGTCAATACAGGCTCTTCATAAGTGATTTGTACAGCCTCTTCAGGTGTAATGCTAGGTTCTTGTTTTGATAATTCACTAGTTGAGTTATAAACATCATTAACAGATATACTGGCTTGTGTTTCGTCTTTATTTACTTCAGATTCGCCATCTTCAACAGTTGGATTCTTTTTTAGTTTATTCTTCTTTGACTCATCGTCTTTAGATGCGGATTTTTTGGCTTTTGGAGCCATTATCTAAGAACCGCTAAGTTTAAAGCAATTAAAAAATAAGTTTTTTAATTTTATTTCTTTAACAAAAAAAATTAATTCTGTGATTTTTTCAAATAAAAATATCGAGCCTAGTTGTCATGGAAACCAAGTAATATTAAAATATGAAAATGATTTATTTTACTTGCATTTTTTCTAGTTTTAAAGAATAGATTTATTTCCCTAAAATTTTATAAGATTTTGCGCAATCTACAAAACCAATTTCAATGAAATACACAACTCCTCTCACGCTGATTTGAAGAAGATCAGTCTTTTGTTTTTTTTCTAATATTGACTTAATTTTTTTAGTTGCTTTGTTCATTTTTAAGCCATCTTCGAATTAGCTTTTTCATCGTTACAAACTTTCTTAGGTCCTCTAAATTACATTTATTAAGTAAAAATTCATCAATCAAAATAATTTATTCTCACATAATTTAGTTTTATTCTCAAAGATTTAATTTTTTTGAAGGTTACATCTCAATCATCTTTGAACTTAGGTTTGATTAGGAATTTGAAGGATAATATACAATTTTTGAAGACTCAGATTTTGAGGAAGAAGAAGTATAATTTCTCATTTCTTTCTTATTTCTTAGTTTTCAATCTTTTAGCGATTAAATAGTTGCAGTAAATCGAAACTTTTAATTAAATTATTTAAATGATAAAACAATTTTATCTTTAAGGCTTATTATCAGCCTTTAATAGTTAATAATATAATAAATTATTAACTATTACAGTTAAACGTAATTATCTGGCGATTTTCAGGTCAAAATTCAAAATATCAGTGTTTATTTGGTAAATGCGTCGTTTTCGAATTAAAAATGTAGTTATACAATTTACCATACAATAATATTGATTTTTAGAATGATTATAGTGGTATCCTTTAAAACACACACCTTAAAATTTTTTCAAAACTTAGACCGGGTGTAATTATGTAAATATGCCTCATGGATATTTTATTCTTTTAAAATTTTCCTCATAGTCTAAATCCTCTGGGATCTTTTTATTTTTATCTTTTTAATTTAGATGATTTGAAATGATCGGTGCTAGTAAAAACAAGGTTAAACTGTAATAATAATTTTAATTTATTCGGATGAATAGATTATGTAAATATGTAATTTCTTTTAAAAAAAATTGAAGGAACACGCAGAGGGGAACATCTTTCATCGATTCATATAATAAGCAAAAAATAGAATCTTGTCGGAATCTGATACCGCCTTAATTTGATCGTTTAATATTTAATTTTTTAATTAGTGGTGACTCTCTTAATTTTATTCATTTTCATTATTATGAGTCATCGAGTACTGCTGATTCTCAGTATCTTGAAAGATGAAGTTTTAATTCAATCCAGTCAGGCAGTCGAATTAGTCACTAAAGTTTCGTATACAATTAAGAAAAGATCAAGATGAGTTATATATTTTCCAAAGCTTAATTATTTTTTAAATTATTTTTAAAATTAAGATGTATCAAAAAATGAAAAAAAAACCGAGTCTAAAAAAAAGTAACTCAAGCGAATATTTGTTAATTGTCTAGCAATAAAATCATTTATTCAAATGATGTTTTTATCTAAAACCAAAATGGAGGAAACAAGGATTGAGATTGAAATTTAATTTTAAAAAAAATCAAGGATTGAATAATTGGCATGAGAGAATTTCATTTATATATTTGGTAAAAAAAAGCGTCACTGCTAGATTTAATTAAACAGGTCCTAGTACACATAGCTCATATATAAATATTCAAATATATTTTAGTTTTATGTATTATTTTGTTCTGTATATAAAATAAATTTCAACTCATAAATGCAAGCTGAAGCACACGAATTTAATATTTGCTTGAGAAAGATTAGTATTGTCAATATTCTAAATGCATTTTTTAGTAACAAATCAAATTACAGATGTCAGCATTCATCTAACGATGCCGTAATTTCAGCTTATTCTGGTGTTTTAATAAAATTGAATAATGTCTAATGAGCGACAGAAATAATGAGTAAAAATACTTGGTTTATTATTCTAAATAAAAGAACTGTTTTTTATTTTTTGTTAAGCTCAAATAAAACTTAAACTGATGTATGTTTGTTAAGACAAAACAAACCATTTTGGAATGAAACATTTTTTTAAAATATTTTTTTATTAAATGTCTATTCTAAAAAACTTTTATTAGCTAAAAGATATTCAAAATATTTGCTAGCTGAGGTTATCAAAATTTGAGAAGCCTCTAAATTCTGCTTTGGTTTACACTTCTTTATTGTATTTAATTTATTTGTTCATAATTTTATTAGGGAAAGTCTCAATAGAAAATTGGAATTATTTAAACCGTTAAATTTCTTTTTAATAGCCTATTCTCTCCTAAAAACTCTTCAAAATATATTGCTGTAAATTATATTTGTAATTTATGCTACCGTAATCCCTCGATAGTTTTACCGCGGTACAAATCTGAAGTTTCGATTTTGTACCCAGTGATTTTATTACTGAAATGTATTCAGAGACCTTTCAGCTTCAAAAAAGGGGGCGGGTGGTACAATTTTGGAAGTTTTCGAATTTATACCGGTACTACTATTGTTCATAACGAAATTTTTGTTTTAAGGGTTCGAAATCATAAAAATATAATTGGATGTATTTTTTTATCTTGAAAAACTTTTGCATTTATATCTTATATATTTGACAGTTCTAAATATCAGTAAAAGGCTTTTAGGGAAAATAATAGTCACGAGTTGATTCATTTAAAGGATTTTTAAATCATAATTCCTTGCCAAATTATTTTACAAATTAATTCGAAAATAAATTTTACAGTTTTTTGCTTTAAAAAATGGCAATTAAATGGCCATCAGGGAAAAGTGTTATGAGTTATCTTATGTGTATTATAATACACATAAGATTCTGATTTATATATAAATCAGAAGCTGTATTTGTTAATTTTAATGAAGATTTTAAATTATAAACCATTAAATATTATTAGGACAAGTCTTCAAAGAGCTGAACTCCCTAATATTTTTTATAAAGTTACAAGGTTTCGAAAAAAAAGAAATTTTATAAAATATTTTAGATCGAATTTTGAAATTTGATTACGAAATTTTTTTTCGAATTTATTATCTTTGATTAATTTCGAAAGTTTTTTTTCACACTTGTTTTAAATTTTTGGTTTCGATAAAATTATTGAATACGTCATTACTTACGAAAGATTTTTAATTAAGTTTTTTTTTTTAAATTTCGGAACCTTTCTAATTTAAACGGAGTATACTTTGACAATTTCGTAACCCAGCCCTAATAAAATCCTAATTTAAGAATTTGGAATAAAATTTGATTTTTCAGTTTTTACTTGATTTTTTGTTAATAATTTTTTATTAATAATTAATAAACAAATATATAAAATTACTATTTTTTTTAACATGGGTTGTATTGATAAAAATTTTCCCCATGTTAAAAGATTTGTATACGAGGTTTTTAATTAATGTTAAAAATTTTTTTCTATTTTGATTCAAGGTTTTTTGTCTTTGATTGGTAAAAAATATTGATCAGTTTTGGCTCTAATTTAGTTTTGGTTTCTTAGCTTTAATTGGCTCTGAATTTGAAACCTAAATTTACCGCTAAAAATTTGCGTGTCTAACTTTCTTAACTGTTTTTGGCTCTGAATTTGAAACTTTGACGAACTTATGATCATTATTTAAACAATTAAAATATTTACTTTTAGTTTAAAAACATAATTGAAATTTCCTTTTCGAACCTAATTAAAATTGCCCTTATGAGAATTTATTCAGCCCTCGATTTTACCATTTTTCCAAATCGCACTTTTGAAAACTTTCAGTGTTTATGTACAGGCAATGTTTATTTAAAACGTTTAGGCAAATAAATCAAAACCAATACTCAAAAGAAGAAAACTAAGAAAAAAATAAAATAAAATGATTATGGAATATAATCTTACTATTTAAAAATGTAAAGTGTGAAAACTAAAAAATTAACTATAAAGAAAAAAATTTTCCCACGCTAATTAAAATTCTTTCTTAATTTTTTTTAATAAAAAAAAAGACAAATAAGTAAATTTTATTATTCTTAATTGAATTACAGGTAAACATATAAGCAGTCCAAAGAATTTTCGCTTTGAAAGATATAGAGATAATTAATGTTTACTTTTTATTTTATCTGTATGTCCATAAAAAATTTTTTGGTAATTTTTGTAGTTAAAAATAATTTTAAGAGCTTTACTTACTGATTTTATTGGTCCTACTATGAAGAAAAAATTAAGTTAAAAGAGTTATATTTTAAACTTTTTCAAATAAAAGCAAACATAAGATTTGTAATATTCTGGCAAAAAATATTTTTTTTGAGAAGAAAGAAAACAGAAACTATAAAGGCTTTTTTTAAGGAAAAAGATCTTTTGGAAAAATAAAAATCTTTGAGAACTTCTAAAAGTAAACAATAACTATATAGATCAAAATCGATCTAAAATAGCACAAAGATATTTTTTACTATCGAATAAATACCAACAACTTTTATATTTTTAATTTTAACCATGTTAAATTTAATTGTTTGCCAATTTGCAGTTCTGAAATTTTGCAGTAAAAATGTTTTTCTGAAAATTTACACACCATTAAAAAAAGCCTAACTTTGTTTCACTGTAAGAATTTTTTCCTATCAAAAGTCCTTTTAAGTGCTTTGCAGGGCGATTTTTGTTGATCAAAAAAATTGACAAAAATTAATCAAATTAGCCAAAATTGAAGAAAAAAGTTGTGTTTTCTTAAAGTGGATTTTTCAAATAGATTCAATCTTCTTTTTATAAAAATAAAAAATCAAAGAATTTCTCAAATTTAAGGAATCAAACTGGCAAATTTTGTTATTTAATAAAGATTAACCCCAAATGAATTTAAAACATAAAATAAAGGTTCTTTTGCTTATCTAATTCAAATTTAAAAAAGAAAAAGTTCTCTTGAAAAAATTGACAACCAATTTTCGTAAATAAAATTTTTTGAAAAAAATCAAAATTTACAAAAAAAATTTTTAGCGTATTTTTATTTGTCTTTTTTGATCCAGTTTGGAAAAATCGCTTGACACATAAAAAGAATTTGCGTAGAATAAAAAAGAAATTTTGTTAAAAAAAAATTAAAAATATTTATAAGAAAGATTCTTTTAGAGAAACAGTCTAAATAGTCATTTTTTTTTTATCGAGATATAGTGTATCCCCGATTTTATGTATCTTCGAATTTATGTAGTAAAAATAACTCAACCGTTTTACTCACTCTTATGTAAATGTATGTAATATGGTATCCGATTTTATGAACTCTCAAATTTGTGACTTAAATTATGCTTGACAACCGTGGTTCACAAAATCGGGGATACACTGTATTTAACATATATGTTGTACAATGTTCATATGCTTTGAAAGTAAAGTAAAATTTTTATTTTTCACTTTCATGATTTATTTTTCGTAAAAAAAGAATAATCTCCTTTAAACTTTTTACCTTTATTACATAAAAAAAATTTATGCGTCAAAGTAACCCTACGAATCAGTTTTATAAGATCTTAAAATTGTAATGTTTGTTACTATTTTGGGCTCTGTACAGTAAATTTCAATTCGTCATTTCAATTCATATAAATTGCTATGACTTTTGAAAGTAAAATGATAAAATTATTCTACAAATTGCTACAAAGTGTAACAATTTTGCTACACCCAAAAATTAAGCCCTGCAAAATCATTGCAGATTGCATATAGATTATAATCATGTGGGATCATTCTAGTATTAATTAATTTAATAATTAATTAATAATTATTAAATTATTATTATATTATTAACTATTTATTTAAAATATTTTCTGTATTTAATATAATAATTAATAAATTTTATGTAGCATCAACGTCAAAGTTCCTATATTATGACATGTGTTATCTATTAACTATTCATATGAGTCTTCTAAAGACTTTCAGTAAGGTCTGAGTCAAATTTAAATTAAAATGACTCAGATAAAAAAGTATAAGTCAAGTGAAATATTAAGTCTGAGTCTCTTAAAATAAGCAAAAAATTTTTTTTTTCTAATTTCCAAATGGTGAAAACCTGAACCTAATTATTGCGTTTTTACCATTTAAATCAACAATATTTTTAGGGGGTTAATTGGAAAGGTCTAATTCCGAATTAAGATCTGGTATAATTTAAAGATAAAACCGGAAATTCTGTCGTTTTCGGAATAATTGATAGGTTTTATCGTTTAAAATTTAAGAATTAATGCTTAATAGCCTAAGTTTCAGTTAATTCAGTTAATTTTTCATTCCTTTTAATCTAAAATTAGGCTTAATTTATAAATTAACATTAGAAAGCAAATGCATAAGAAATGCCTGATTTTCTGGTCACTATCACCTAGAAATTCATTCTTTGAGTTGAGTTAAGTGTTGAAAATAAAAATCTTTTCTTATCGTTTTTCATTAGAAATTCTATATCGAGTTTTTTGAAGAGGATGTAATGTAAAACTTAGACATATGAATCAAAAATCAAAAAAGACACCAAAAAGACTTCGGTCTTAAAAAGGAACCAAAATCACATTATTAAATACTATTCGTTTTTGATTTATTTATTTAAGATTTATTTATTTATTTGGATTTTTTTTGCTCATCGTAAATTTTGTCTCAGCCCTATTTTTAAAATTATACCAGGTAGGCCTTAATTCGGAATTAGACCGGTCCAATATAGAAGGCTCAGACTTAAGAGACTGAGTCAGACTACACTGAGTTGATTCGATCAGTATCGAGTCTATCTTCTTGATTCCTGAATCCTGTTCACAGGGTAAAAGACTCCAAAACTTGACCGAAAATATCTCTAGCAAATTAATAAGCTGATTCAAGAAAAGAAATTTTGAAATTTTAGAGTTATTTTGTAGAACAGAAAGGGGAGGTAAGGAGAGGAACCCCCTCCTTGTTCAAAAAAAAAAATTTCATTATAATAATTGCAAAAAAAAAGATTTTATTTTATTAAAAAATTTAGTCTTATTTTTTATTTGTTCTATAATTTAATATAGACATCCTAATTGCTTCATGCTCTCATGTATAATATGATGAACAAGTCTAGAATTATCATGTGTGGCCAAATCATGTTCTTTCAATCCTTAAATAGAAAAAAATTTGACTTTTTTTTTATATTGGTTAGAATATTTTTTTTTGTTGTTGTTAAAGTACCTTTTGATATTGCTTCTCTACACGCCTCGGCTTCATAAACTAATCCAGCGCTGTTTTGAAAATTAGTCGGTGGACAATCCGGAAGTTTTTCTCTATGTACGCTTCCATTCGCTTTGACAAACTCAACTGGACACCATGAGAAGTCTGGAATTTCTATTAAGCCCTTCGTACCCATCACTGAAGTTCGTGCATTACGAACACAATTAGTCGACATGTTTATTACAGCTGTGCGGTTATTCGAATACAATAAAGTAATGGAAACAGCCTCGTCACATCCTGATGGCATCAAATGACCTGAGGCTGAAATTTTTATTGGTTTTTCATGGTCCATTAATAAACAAATCAATTGAATCGGATAAATTCCAATACTAAAAATATATATTATTAGTTTTCTTTAAAAAATAAATGCATTTATATTTTCTTTACTCTAATAAGCCACCGCCACCTAGTTCTCTATCCTTTAGTCTGTCAACCTCGTTAATAGGTACCATAAAATTACTTATTATGTATTTAATCTGTCCGATTGAGCCATTTGTGCATTCTTCTTTGAACTTTTTGACTAATGGAAAAAATCTTGTCCAGAAACCTTCCATGAAAAAAACGCCTTTATTCTTAGCTGCTTTTAAAAGCTCTTCTAAATCATTTATATTAACTGTCATTGGTTTTTCACATAAGACATGTTTACCAGCGGCAATCGCCTTCAAACAAACTTCTTTGTGTGTGTTATTAGTCGTACCAACGTAGACAATATTGACTTTTTGGTCGGCGAATAACTCGTCATAAGAACCATAAAATTCAGACATGTTATATTTTTGAGCGAACTCTTTGGCTCTTCTTAAAGAACGCGCTCCAATTGCATGTAAATTGTGATTTGGAAGATTAACAGCCTTTAAAGCTGTACAAAAATCTTGACTTATTTTGCCAGCACCAGCAATTCCCCAATTTAAAACAGCTTTACTCATTTTTATTTAATATAAAAAAAATTTAAAATAAATTTCAAAAAATTGTGCGATCTTAAATAGAGTAAAAATAGATAAGGTGATGTTTTAAGTCTTTGAAAAATTTGCTTTGTTGGTAATGATATTTAATTTTTTAATTTGTTTTATATATTTAAGTTTAAATCCCTGGTGAGAAATTGGTAAATTATTATTTTATAAAGATAATAAAAAATAAGTTATATTAGTATAAAAAATACTAATAAATTAAAGAAATGTAATTATGACTTGTGCTTTTTTAGTTATCAATGAAAACAAATTAACGTTAAACTTAATTATATAGTAATAGTAGTTTAAAACTGCAACCTAGGAAACTCTCAAGTAGAGCCCTTTAAGGCTATTCTGTTTGTTACTTTAAACATTTGTATAAGATCGCCACGTAAACTTCTTGTTTTTAAACTGGTAAAATCAAGTTTTAATAATCTCTTATTATAATTCAGGTTTCGTTTGTATATTTTTTTTAAAATTAAACAAAAATGTCAAACTAAGATAGATAAGAAGCACTAGCCAGATGATATTTGAATTTCTCATAATTTCTAATCTTTTATTTAGTTTTAAAATTCCATATCACATCTGAAAGCCATTTTACCATCTCAGATTTGGTTAGAATCCACCATTTCATGAAACACCATTAAATTATATTACTATTCTATCATACCATCCTTTTGCTACGGACATAGCATTCATTTTTGCTCAAAAAATCTAAATACGCAATTACTTGCTGAATTTTTAAAGAGCTAATCCATTTTACAAAAGCCTTCAAATAGTAATTTTTAATGTGTTTAAAAAAGGATTGACTTTTTAAAAATTCAGCGTGTTAGTAATTGCGTAAAAAGCAAAAATTTTACTTTGTTTCATCTTTTACTAAAACGACTATCAAATTGTTAGCAACAAGCTTTATCATTCTAGGTGGGACATTGAATGAAATAATGAATGATTAAATAAACTAGTATTAATAATACAATTATTTTTCCATCTTTTTCAAACCGATAAGTTTGGGGGGTTTAACCGATAAGTAAAGGCCGTTACTATTTAGGTAAGAAATTCTGAGAATAGCCTTTCTTTGGAACTGATCAATAAACTATTATCAGATCATCTATCTTAGACTCGACATCTATCTTAGAATCATCTATCTTGTCTTCGGTCACTCTCTTCCTATAAATAGTTCATTTGCTTTTACATAATATCTTTAAGAACTTAATTTTATGATCAAAAATTGTTTCGTTTTCATCCCATTTCCACATAGCAGTAACCGAAACCACATTTATAATAGGCAGAGAGTATCAAGAGGCGGCCGTAGAGTTAAGTTCTCAAGTCGTTCCAATCTTGCTGAACCAAAATTGCGTTTTAACTGTCGTCAACTTGGGCACTCAATGGGTACTTGCCGAAACAAAACTAATAATTGAAACTCTAAGATTGAAAAATTAGGTAAATAATTGGCCTGCACCGAGTAATTCTGTCGATAAAACTGTAAGTTCGGATGTAAATTTTTGAAAAAAATACTCAACTACAGTCAGGTCGCGCTTTTATCACCCCATTTGTCCAGCTGAAAATATGTGATAAAAGTGGATTGTGATAAAATTAAAAAAATATATAAAATAAATTTATTAGACCGAAAAAATAACAAAACAAATTTTTAAATACATATTATATTATGGTATATTTGCTGATTTAGAAGCTAAATACCATATGTATTGGGGCTTTTCTACTAATGAAAAATAGCCGAGTTGAATTCTTGATTTTTTACTAGTAGCTTCTTCATCGGCTAAACTTAAATACTTGTCAATTCTTTGGAAAATTTTGGTAACTTTGGAACGCTCAACATTGAACTCTTCGTCTATTTTAGCATCAGTCTTATCTGTCGTCAACTTTTCTCTATAATAGATTTCCTCTCTTCTTATTGAATTAAGAATTTTTGTCTTTTATCGACAATTTTTATTTTTTTTAATGAAAAAATAAATAAAAAAAATGGTGTGATAAAAGTATTTAAAATTTATTATGCATTGTATATTCAGCTTTTTTGTTTGATCCCATTCTCTGTCATAATTCTTTTTATGAAGTTTTTTCGCAAAACGCCAAGCAAGTAGCCTAAAAATAGTAATCCCGATTATTTACTCAAGTATAATTAACTTATTTACAAAATATCCAAACACTACTTGCATGGCTTCATTCAAAAGGCCGATTTACATAAGAAATCCGGCACGATCCTTTTTTATTCTTCTTAATTACACATTTTCCCTTTTTTCTCATTAAAGTAAAATTCATTTTCAAACTTAAAAATATGATTGTCTTATGCCTCACGCAATAAATGATTTGGATTGGTTTAGCGCATGCCCTTCTCAGGACGGAAATACGGTATTAGCTTTGGTTAAAATATTTATTTTGAATGAAGTTTTTTATAACTAATACCTACTCTAAATGCATATTTTTGGTTACACATAATTTAAATTGAAAAAAATAATTCTATTTTTTTTTAAACTTAAATTAGAGTTTTGATACAAAAGTAATTAAAGTATCTATTTAATTATCTTAATTGAATTTTAAAAATCTGTATTCAATGATTCAACAATTCTTTCTTGAGATTGCTTGTAATTGTTGATTTTAAGATTATATCGTTTAATAATTTTTTCATTTAATTCTGTATCGTCTGTTAGGTCCAACGCAGTACACTCTTCTAAGAATTTAGTAATCAAATTGAGAAAATTGTTTTAGTGCATTCTTGGTATTCTTTCAGGTTGATTCAATTTAGAAATGTCTCTCTTAAGTCTCTTGCCATTTGACAAATTTAAAGAAAAGAGATCAAGATATCTCGAAGGACCAATACCTTTGAATTGTTCAAAAATAACCTTCTCTGATATTTAATTTTGGTTTGTATTAGATGCAGTTAAATCATTTTGAATTTCAATAGAGTCATCAAATAAATAAAATTTGCTTTTCGGGTACGGCTCAATGTAAATAACTTTTTTAATACCAGCGGCGACTATTTTCTTAGTACACAAATGACATGGAAATACTGTAGAATATAAAATAGAGTTTCTTGAGATTATACCATTTCGAGCACATCCAATAATTGCTTCTTCTTCCTCGTGTACTTCTCTATGAAATTCGATCAAATATTTTAATGTTGATTTATCAATAGCCTCTTGAATTTTTAATTTGTTTTCATTTTTGTTTTCACTTGAAAACACATAACTAATTTTTTCAATTAAATCTTTTTGGATTTTCTCAATTTCTGTTTTGTTCGAGTCCACCATTTTTTCTCCGTTTTTCAATAGTTGAAATTCTCGCGAATCATTGTAATCATCATTCCAATATTGACCACCACCTTTTTTGGGGAATTCATTGCACCCAATTGAGAGAATTTCATCATTTTCAGAAACTAAAACAGCTCCAACTTGTCTACTCATAGATAATGATCTTGCAGCAACATTATACGCTAAAGACGTGAAATGTTCATCTTTATTTGGACTTATAAAAGGATCAGAAAAAATCAAATTAAATAAGCGTTCCAAGGATTGGTCTGCTAACTCCTCATCCAGATTTACGAAAAAGTCACTTTTTTCAAAAATTTCTTTAATTTTATCTTTTTCAAATAGTTTCTCCTTTTTTTCTTCATCTGATTCAGAAGATAATTCAGGTTTATTAGAAGAACCACAACAAATTAAAAACAAATTTAATCCAAAAACTCGTTTTAATTCATCAATATCTTCTTTATGTTTGAGAGATGAAATTATATAAACTTGAGTTTTGCTTAATTCTTTATTTTTATATTTGTCCTTTAGATCTCCTAAAATTTCTAGTATTGCCAAAGTAGACATTATTTTTTTATTTGTTTTTTCTCTGAGATTATTTCCAATTTCACTAAGTTCTTCGAAATACTCTAATTTGAATTTTCCATGTGCATCTTCACAGAATTTTTTCTCGTCTTGTACTCAAAATCGTAGCTTTTACCTTGACGATCTTCGCAAAATTTATAAATAATCTCTTTATTGCAACCTATAGGACTAATCAGTCCCAAAACAATCAAATCAAAAAAGCATAAATAAATCCAATATTCCATGTTCATCTCGAGGATACAGTAATCAACAAATTATCCCTGATACTCAATATCAAATTTCGAATGAATTTGATGATAATGACGATGATGATTGTGATGAAAATGACCCTGATGAAGACAATAATTTAAATAATTCAGTCGAAATTTTAAATGATATGAAATCTTTAGTCGAAAGTTTAAAAGAAAATAAGAATTTTAAAGATTTAAAACATTGGATTAGGCGTATCTTGGTTAAGCAAAATAATATTAAGATCCTAGAGTTTCATTTAAACAATGGTACTACACCAAGTCAACTATTTTTTGATAAGTTTCCAACACCATTTTTGAATTATGATGCTGAGTTTGTTGAAAATTATAACAATATTATTAAAGAAACACAAGAGAGAATCATACAAGAATCAGTCAAACGATTGAAAATTCAAGTAAATTCATTAAAAGAAAATATTGAAAATTGTAAAGAACAATTTGAATCCTCTATAAACGATGATTTAATTTCTTATCTTTTTGATAACATTTCGAAAGAAAAAGAAAAAGATTTCAAAAGGTCGCATGAGAAAGCTACTAAACTAGTCGCCCGGCCATTTATCGCTAGACAAAATAACAATGTAAAACAACAGGCGAAATTTGATAGAAATAATCAAGTTAAACAAAATGATAAGAGAGTTCAAAATACTACAAATTATAATCAAAAAAATCGAAATAAAAATAAAAACAACAATGAGATAAGCACAAAAAATCAATTTAATTCGAATAAATTCAATTATAGGGCTGGTTCAAAAAACAAGTATCAAATACATAACCAATGGAAATACAACCAACAGTCAAATGAATCGAGTCTAAATTCAAGGAATTTTAGACCTTATATTCAGAATAATTTTCCGACATATGATGATGGTTATAAATCTAATAGATATGGGTTTCAAAATAATTTTTATAATCAAAATTATTATAAAAATAATTCCGATAAAATTAGATTTGACTCAAAATTTAATCAAATTAGAAGAAATACTCATTTTGTGTTACAAACGAGTCACTTTAAGCAAAATTACCCACAAGATATTTATAGACAAAGGGATAATCGTCGTCAATATACCAATATTAGTCGTACGTCAAATTCTAAATTCAACTTAAGTCATCCTCATTTTAATGTGAGTTATAGACGAAACTTAAGAAATCTTTATCCACAAAATGTAAATTTTCCAATAGCCTATTCGATGAATCAAAGATTTTAGCATTAGAACAATCACCTAAAACAATTTACAAATTAGAAAATTCAGTTTTTTCATTTGGTAAGTTAAATTTTGAGTTAAGTTTTTTAAAAAATGTTGTTTTTTTGTTAAATTTGGGATTTAAATTTGTACCTAATTCTTTTGTTAATAACTTTGATGTAATGAGTTCTCTTTTATGTAATTTAGATAATTCTCTTCTTGAATTTAATTGTAAACTCTTTTATATGTATAAAAATTTCCTAAAAGAAACTCTTTCAGTTGATTTAGAAGATGATCATACTTTGTTAAATTTAGAATCTAACGATTCTTTTATTTCGAGTGGTCTTAGTCCAACTTTTTTAGTAGAAGAATTTTGTGAAAGACCTAATTTTAAAAAGAAAAATGTAAAAAATATTCCTTTAATGAAAGAGAGTATTAAACTTAAATTTGAAATTTTCGAAAAGTGCGCCAATTTAATTAATAAGTCTTTTGAAAGTAATTTAGAAAAAGAAAAAATTTTTACCTTAAAAAATTTTCTAAAAGAAAAACCTTTTAAAATACTTCAATGTGATAAAAATGTAGGAACTATTTTAATTGAAAACCAAGATTTTTTGAATTTAGCAAATGAACATTTAAACGATAAAAATACTTATAAAAAATTAGATTCGAATCCGCTCTTAGACATAGAGAATAAAATAAATTTAGAATTAAAAAATCTTTATGAAAAAAATTGTATATCATCAAGGCTTTACAAAAAATTTTATGTAAAAAATAGTAAAATAGGAACCTTTAGAATCTTACCTAAAATACATAAACATAAATTTGGAATAAGACCTATCATTAACTGTATTGATCATCCTACAACAAAATTAAGTGAATTTATCGACATAATATTTAAGTTTATCCTTAGAAAATGTCCGACAATTTTGAAGGACTCGCAAGAGTTATTACAAATTTGTGAAAATAAGAAATTCGATAGTAATTACTTGTTTTTGTACTCTTGTGATTTCGAATCATTATATACAAATATGAGAAAAGATCATGTTACTCCTGTTATAGTAGAATATTTAATTAAGGAAGGTCTTTTTGAAAATAATCCAGATTTTGAAGCAATTGTTATTATTGTAATTTTAAATTTAATTTTTACTTGTGGTATTTTTACATTTAATGAAGAGTTTTATGTACAAATTTTAGGGCTACCGATGGGGAGTAAATGCGGACCTTCAGTAGCCAATTTATATTTATTTATATTGGAAAAAAATTGGGTATCTTTAAATAAAAGATTTATTCTTTATAAGAGATTTATTGACGACATATTTATAGCATCAACAATTGAAATTAATATTGAAGAATTAAACTCTCAATTTATTTATTTAAAATTGAATATTTCTAAAGAAAAAACAGTTATATTTCTTGATCTTAAAATTACATTTGAGCCCCTTTTTAAAAAATTGATTTTTGATTTATACATAAAACCAACTAATTCTTGCTGTTACCTGATGCCAATTTCTAACCACCCAAAACATATCTTCGAAAACATTCCAATTTCACTCTTCACAAGAATTAGAAGAATTTGCTCAAATTATATTGATTATTTATCGAATTCAAGAAATTTAATTGTTCAACTAGTAAAACAAGGATATGATTACCAAAAAGTAACAGGAATTTGTAGGAGTATAGGTGAAAAAGAAAGATCTAAATTACTTCCTTATAAAAATAATACATCAAAAAATAATTTTAATTTAAAATTTTTCATAAAATATGAAAATAATTTTCCAGATTTAAATTTATTAATAAAGAATTCATTTCATAAAATACAAAATGAATCAGATTATTTAAAAGAAAAAAATTTTATGGTTGTAAATAAAATAGATAAAAATATAGGTTCGCTTTTTGTTTTCAATTTTAAATTGAATAACACACAAAAGTTTTTTTCCGAAAAATGTAAAACAGAGGGTTGTAATACTTGTGAATTTACTGAGAAAAGTTATTTTAATAATTTTAAAAAAATTTTTATCCCTATTTTAAATAATTCAAATTGTGAATCTATAGGTGTAATTTACGTAATTAAATGCAAAAAATGTAATGTTTATTATATAGGTGAATCTTCTAGAAGCGCAAGAAAGAGGATTTCAGAACATTTATATTCTATTAGAAAATTTAATAAAGACATTAGAAAATCATTATGTAATTTTGATAATTGTTCTGAAGTCTCAATTCATTTTAATACCAATGGTCATTGCTCTCAAGATTTTTCATTTTATTTGTTTAAATCAAGTATGATAAATGATATTTTTCGAAAATCAACTGAAACAGGGTTAATTCACTATTTCTTAAAATTAAAAATACCTATTATAAATAAAAAAATACCTAAAATTGAAAATATAAAAACTTTAACTTTTTGTTAAAAAAATTGTGAATAATGTTTTTAAAAAATTTTGTTTTTTCTAAAATTTTGCTTTACTTCTTATTTTTGAATATAATTATATTATTATTTTTTATTTTTATAATTCGATAAAAGTTTCTTATTTTTTAAAAATAATTACTTCTTTTTTCTTTTTATCTATTTAAATTGTTAAAATATTAAAATTTTATTTTTTCCTTTTTATACTAGTCTATTTAGATCCTGAAGAAGGCCTTTTGGTCGAAACGCGTCGATCTAAGATTTAATAATAATATTAATTTTGTATTTTTTGTATTTTTGTTTATTTTTTAATAAATTTATTTTTTAAAAAATATACAAAAAACTTTTTATTAAAGTTTAAGCTGTTAAAAATTAGTCACGCCAAGCAAGTAGCCTAAAAATAGTAATCCCGATTATTTACTCAAGTATAATTAACTTATTTACAAAATATCCAAACACTACTTGCATGGCTTCATTCAAAAGGCCGATTTACATAAGAAATCCGGCACGATCCTTTTTTATTCTTCTTAATTACACATTTTCCCTTTTTTCTCATTAAAGTAAAATTCATTTTCAAACTTAAAAATATGATTGTCTTATGCCTCACGCAATAAATGATTTGGATTGGTTTAGCGCATGCCCTTCTCAGGACGGAAATACGGTATTAGCTTTGGTTAAAATATTTATTTTGAATGAAGTTTTTTATAACTAATACCTACTCTAAATGCATATTTTTGGTTACACATAATTTAAATTGAAAAAAATAATTCTATTTTTTTTTAAACTTAAATTAGAGTTTTGATACAAAAGTAATTAAAGTATCTATTTAATTATCTTAATTGAATTTTAAAAATCTGTATTCAATGATTCAACAATTCTTTCTTGAGATTGCTTGTAATTGTTGATTTTAAGATTATATCGTTTAATAATTTTTTCATTTAATTCTGTATCGTCTGTTAGGTCCAACGCAGTACACTCTTCTAAGAATTTAGTAATCAAATTGAGAAAATTGTTTTAGTGCATTCTTGGTATTCTTTCAGGTTGATTCAATTTAGAAATGTCTCTCTTAAGTCTCTTGCCATTTGACAAATTTAAAGAAAAGAGATCAAGATATCTCGAAGGACCAATACCTTTGAATTGTTCAAAAATAACCTTCTCTGATATTTAATTTTGGTTTGTATTAGATGCAGTTAAATCATTTTGAATTTCAATAGAGTCATCAAATAAATAAAATTTGCTTTTCGGGTACGGCTCAATGTAAATAACTTTTTTAATACCAGCGGCGACTATTTTCTTAGTACACAAATGACATGGAAATACTGTAGAATATAAAATAGAGTTTCTTGAGATTATACCATTTCGAGCACATCCAATAATTGCTTCTTCTTCCTCGTGTACTTCTCTATGAAATTCGATCAAATATTTTAATGTTGATTTATCAATAGCCTCTTGAATTTTTAATTTGTTTTCATTTTTGTTTTCACTTGAAAACACATAACTAATTTTTTCAATTAAATCTTTTTGGATTTTCTCAATTTCTGTTTTGTTCGAGTCCACCATTTTTTCTCCGTTTTTCAATAGTTGAAATTCTCGCGAATCATTGTAATCATCATTCCAATATTGACCACCACCTTTTTTGGGGAATTCATTGCACCCAATTGAGAGAATTTCATCATTTTCAGAAACTAAAACAGCTCCAACTTGTCTACTCATAGATAATGATCTTGCAGCAACATTATACGCTAAAGACGTGAAATGTTCATCTTTATTTGGACTTATAAAAGGATCAGAAAAAATCAAATTAAATAAGCGTTCCAAGGATTGGTCTGCTAACTCCTCATCCAGATTTACGAAAAAGTCACTTTTTTCAAAAATTTCTTTAATTTTATCTTTTTCAAATAGTTTCTCCTTTTTTTCTTCATCTGATTCAGAAGATAATTCAGGTTTATTAGAAGAACCACAACAAATTAAAAACAAATTTAATCCAAAAACTCGTTTTAATTCATCAATATCTTCTTTATGTTTGAGAGATGAAATTATATAAACTTGAGTTTTGCTTAATTCTTTATTTTTATATTTGTCCTTTAGATCTCCTAAAATTTCTAGTATTGCCAAAGTAGACATTATTTTTTTATTTGTTTTTTCTCTGAGATTATTTCCAATTTCACTAAGTTCTTCGAAATACTCTAATTTGAATTTTCCATGTGCATCTTCACAGAATTTTTTCTCGTCTTGTACTCAAAATCGTAGCTTTTACCTTGACGATCTTCGCAAAATTTATAAATAATCTCTTTATTGCAACCTATAGGACTAATCAGTCCCAAAACAATCAAATCAAAAAAGCATAAATAACCGTTCTCCATTTTTCCTAAAAGCTGATTTGTTGAACTAAATTTTTAAAACTTAAAATTTTTTAATTCAGATGACTTTACTTTGGAAAATATTATCGGCTTAAATAAACTATTAGAAAAAGGAAGTATTCCTAAAACCATGGATACCATGTTCTTAAAATTGAATTCTTAAACATAAATATACCTTTTAAAAATAGTTTACATTGTCATTTTAGTTAAAATTATATGACTTCGAGACAAATATTCGCTTTTTTATAAAGTCTTTGAAATAATGTTTATTTTAATATAAATTTTTAAAATTTGACAAATTTTAAATTCTGGCATTTGTTTGTCGATTGGATCCCATTTACATTTTGTGAATGATTTTTATTCATTATATAAAATAATTTGAAATTCTAAATAAATTTAATTGTGTATTAAGTTTGAAAGTAGAATTCGAACTGAATGAATCAAAATGTTACAGCAAAGCTTAACATCAACAAGGTCACTCGCACGGAAAGCAATTATTCAAAGAGTCGATATTTTTGAAAATCACAATCCGTTAAAAAAGATGTTGTTAATATCCATAAAATTTACGTTTTAAAATGCTACATTTTTAGATCAAACGTCAATAGTCACTAAAACTTTAAAATTGGCAAAATTTTTTTAAAAAATATTGTTGCTTTATCAAGAACGATTAGACGATATATTTTTTCCCAACAAAAAAACCATCAGCATTTCACTAAACTTCAAATGAAGTTAAAGAATCTATGATGCGTAGATGTAACTACAGCTACTTTTCATGTAGTAATAGTTGCAGATTTTGATCGCTTTTCAAAAATTTTTTTTTATGATAAAGGCAAATAAATGACTATATTGATAGGTTTACTAAAACACTACTTTTCTAATGTAGAAACTTATTGAAAACTTCGCATTTTAAATACTCTTAATTTTAAAAAGATAAGCAAATTTTTAAATTTCAGTATAATACCTTAACAGAGATCCTAAACATGTAAATAAATTATTAAAGAAAAACGATTTCGAATTCTAAGTGTAACAAGCAGATAAGAGCACAAAAAATCACAAAAAAGCACAAAAATTATCTTTAGCTAATGTTTCACAGAATTGAGAACAATTAATAAATTATCCTTAGGAAATTTAGTTATTTAGCCTATCATTTTATAAAATATTGTCAAAAAATTATGACAAAATAAAGAAATCAATCAATCAAAAATGTTTAGAAATGCTCCTCCAAATATTTGGAGAGAATAAAAGAAAAAAACCTAAAACATTTAGGTCAGAAAACTTGTTTATTTATGCCAGAAAAAAAATCTAATTAAAATTGAACTAGTAATTATTTTTAAATTTTAACAAAAATTTTAGAATTAAGTAACCAAGAATGTTTATTTTATTAGTGTTTTAACTTGGAGTTAAAATTAAACCAATGCAGAGCTTTCAATTAAATTTATCGTTCAAGTGAAACTTTAATTAAAAAATAATAAACTAAATTTTTCTATTATTTTCTTTGCTTGAATGAATAGAAAAATTTTATTTTTTTTTGTTTAAACGGCGACTACTGAACAAAAATTAAAAATTCTTTTTCCCATATTTTTGATTGACTTTATTCTAATCCATCATCATTACACCAAAAATCACTTATCTCTGACCTAGGACTAAAACATTTTTTTTTATTCGTTTCTTTTTTTTTTTCTTGAATAGAGACAGGTAGGGAAAAAAAATTGTTTCTATAAAAAATTGACATTTTTTTTTAATTACAAATGCTTAAAAATCATTCATGCATGCTTAGATAAGATAAACGATAAGTTTTGTGACAAACAAATAAACATTTCAAATTTGAAAATAAAAAAATGTCCAATGGTCATTGAACTTAAAATTTGCTATAGATTTTAAAAAAATAATTTTCTAAATATAAAGATTGAAATTTTTATCATTTCATCCAATTTTCAAAAAAAAAAAATATATAGAAAATTTGAATTAAAAAAAAAACAATGAATTCTCGAAACCGCTCACAACAATCATCGGCATCAGAGACTGAGTCAGTCACTGATATATCTTGTGCTGAGAGTATACCACAGCAAGCGCAGCAACGGTTTATTCTATCGCCTAATATGTACTACCAGGATACTATATACCGGACTTATTCTTATGCTCAGCCTGTGGTTAAAAACTTTCCCCCTGTCATGCAACAGGATATTAGTAATACTATTTCTACTTGTGTTAGACCTGATGGTGCGTCGTATAGGTATCGATATTATGCTCCAGCTGGTCCAGTACCGGCCTCACGACTCATCAAGGGTGAAGCTGCTCCAAAACGCTTCGGTCCTATTGAGCCAAGTATGTCATTTCAAAATTTAAGAATGTATCCTCCCAGTCGTTCCTACGACGGTTCTTGTCGAAACATTAATTTCGATCCTATGTTTGACACTCGTCATGTTGAGCAATACAATCGACCAGTCTCCAACATGTGGCAGATTCAAGGTAGTTCAGCAAATACAACAAATAGTTCTCAAAAATTCCTAAATCAATATCCTGTAGAGCCAACTCTAAATCAACCAGGAAATAATTATTTTTTCCAAGATAAAAACAATTTATTTAATAAAGTCTATCAAGAGACAAGTCCAACTAAAATTAAAAATAATTTGAAATTAAAAGTTTTTGGCATTATTGGACTTGTTTTTTTAATAATCATTTCAATTGCAGTTGTTTTGTCTGTTTTATTTACGAGAAATTCATTTAGTGCTAGAAGTTTAAGTAAAGTAGAACAAGTTGTTTCAATCAACTCTTCAAGTTTGAATTTAACTTATGAGAGTTTAATCTCAGCAAGAAATGCCTCTGTACCTATAGTTAACTTAACTACTGTTTTAAGTTTTAATTTAACCACTCAAATCATTCCAGTAGTTGAAAATAATTCAACTGTTTTGTTGAGTTTTTTGAATGAGACTGTCAATTCAACAGTTGAGAATCCAAATTTAGGAAATGTGACAGAGAAAGCAATTAATTCAACTGTTGAATCAACAATGGGAACCACTTTAGAAGAGATAGCATCAATTAAAACTGAGGCAACTACAACAACAAAAACTACTAAAGAGATTGTCAATACAACAACAAACCAAATTACTACAATCGAAACATCATTAGCTACAGAGTTGGAAACTAAGGTTGTTATGAATTCAACAGAAGCTGTATCTGTTATAGCTCGGAATGAAAGTTTAATTAATTCAAGTTAATTTTTATTTTACTGACCCCTTATTTTCTAAACCACCCAGAAATAATATTTAATTAAACTTAATGAGCCGTAATGAGATGTGACATCAATAAATTTAGGACAATTTTGTCAGATATAATTTTTTTTTCTATAATTTATCTCTTTTGTCTGGTTATAATTTATTAAAAAATTTAAAATGATTTTTTTTAAACTTATTTTTATTATTATAATTTCTTTTTTTTTTGAATAAAATTATTGAATGAGATATTTTTTTATCTAGTGGATAAAAAAAAATTCGTCCCTAGGTGGATTCGAACCACCAACCTTTCGGTTAACAGCCGAACGCGCTAGCCGATTGCGCCATAGAGACATCTACTTATATCCCTTATACTTTAAGATTTAATATCAAAATTAAAAATAATAACAAAATGAAGATTGAATACAACATTTTTTTCAAACATTTATTGTATGTCTCTATGGCGCAATCGGCTAGCGCGTTCGGCTGTTAACCGAAAGGTTGGTGGTTCGAATCCACCTAGGGACGAATTTTTTTTTGTTACCAAAGTTCTAAGATATTATAATATTGTTTGCTTATATAAATTTAAAATCGTTACTCACAACTTTGATAATAATAAACGATTATTCTATTCTATGACACCGCCCCATTTAAACTATCAAGCTTTGGAGAGATTTTTTTTAAAAGACTTAAGTTAACTTGTATCTTTATAAAGTCTCTGGGACAGCGCCATATTTCCACCCAACGTTTCCCCAGTACTGCCTTGGATTAAAACACAATTTAAAGCTGTTAAAATAACAGTCAAGATGGTGTGTTGAATTAAAGATTGATTTAAAGTTAAATAATAATTTAAGTTAAGAAAAGAAAAATTCTTCAATTTATTCAAGATTAATCTCAAAAAATAATGAATTATATTTATGGGAAGTCTTTTAAAATTAATTTAAAGTTTTGACGTTTATTTTTTACCTTTTATATTATTTTCAAAAAAATTCATCTTTAAGCGAAAAATTAGCGAAACTTGTTGTCCAGTCGATTTCAAATCCCTTCATTAAAAATGATAACTTTTGTTTCATTTATGTTAAAGTTCTTGTTAAAAGAATTTCAACTGTAATATTCTGTAAGCAATCAGAATGTAATCTTCAAAAATAAACAAACCGCTTTTTTATGTTTAAAAAAAATAATTTTTTAAAACCAAAAAGCGTATGCTTAATTTTTATTTTCTCCAGCGTCCAAGCAAAAAGTCGAAGATTCAAATCATGTGCGAGTAAAATTATTTCTGGGTGTTATATTGAATAAGGCACCTACCTAACCCAGTTTGTTGCCTTCGAAACGCTACTTTAATTTTATATTTACTACTCCCATGTCGGAGATTAACATTTTTAAAGCACTTCAAATATATATTTAAAAGAAAATTATTAATAATCCTTTTATTAGTAATATATATGAATGATAGATATGAATGAAATGATATAATTTTTTCTAAGGTATTCCTTATAGTTTAAAGAATTTTCTCCTAATTTCGACTGACTAAGGCTGAATAGAAAAATAGCCTATATTTTTGTAGATCGACTTAGTTTGAAGCACCACCAAAAAAAATTTGGATACCATTAATTACAACTCCATATAATTCAGACTAAAGAGAAAATGAAAACTGAATCCATAAAAATTTTTCTTTTTGAAAATTTTCATTAAAATTTCAAAAGAATACTAAATACATATTTTAACTAAAATTCTCCTAATAACACATAATTCAATCGCACATGAATGCTCTTGATAATTAATTAGATATGAAGAAAAATACATTTCCACGTGTCAGCTAATTATTAAAATTATGGTAGAAATCTTATTTTAAAAAACCAGTCTTTAAAATAAAATTCGATTCTTTCGTGTTCTACACAATTTTTTTACTGCACCATTTTAATGTAAGATAAAAACTAATAATTAAAAATAAAAAAAAATAATGATTTGATACCTAGTCTAAAAAAAGTTTTATTCTAGGTTCAATATTGTTCTCTTTCCAGGTACTGTATCGCTCTGATTATTTTGACTTAATGTAATGAGAATCAATTTCTTATTAATAACTTTTTTTAAACATATTCTTATAAGATTTCGTTTAGAAATTTTAATTTCACAATTAGAAAATAATTATACTTCAAGGAATTCGACTTCGACCACCTTTTTTTTACGTTTTTTTTTTCAATTATAAATATGATTGTCATTTTAATTTTTTTTTTAAATTCAAAAGTAAAAAAATTAAAAATGGAAAAAGAATTGGATAAAAATACAAATTTAAATTATACTTTGAGACAACTCGAATTTTTTTTAAACAATTTAACAAATGGTCTTGATAACTACACAAAATTCAAAAATATAAATAAAAATATTGGGGATCCAGATTCTGATTTAATCTCACCAAAAGTGAAACAAATGCCTAAATTGAAAGCAATGACCACTTATTCAGGTGTACTTGTATCCATTTCAAATAACTAAAAATGAATTTTATCAACATAATTTTTTAAATGTACTGTACATAACAACTAAAACTCAATGAAGATGTCGATTATTAAATAAAATATAAAATTGTTTAACTTTTCTCGTTATCTTTAAAAAAGTCTAGTTTAATCTTGAGCTGAGTTTGAAATTTTAAAATTTAATCAAACGAAATCATTACTAAATTATAGAAAAAATATTTTTTTACTGAATAAAAAATTAAGATTTACTGGAAACTGATGACAAACGAGATTGATGCCCCTAATTTGATCTCAAAGAGATTGATGTCCAATTAATAAATAAGGAAATTGATGATCTTTCTTAAATAAGAGAATGACGATTAGAAATTTTATTTAAGTTTAAATAATTCGGTCTCTAACTAAATTCAAGCATTTATCATTTACTTGTCCTACAGTTGGCTTTGCTTGGACAAAATTTGTTCAAAACATTCAGTTAAGCAAAAATCTGGAAAATTAATTTAACCAAAGTTCTGTTGAAAAAATTCCTTTGTTTGAATTTCCCAAATTTTAGTGTTTTTTGTATGAGTTTCGCAGAAATTAGACCTTTTTAATTGACCCATTTGAGGATTAAAAGAATGAAACATAAACTGAGGAAACTAATATTACAAATGAAGAAATTAAGGGTCAAGTACCTGAAACTGATGATTACAATTTGATGAGCAATACTGTTGTTGATATAATCTATGACTACTCAAAATGTTAATTCATTTTTGAACAATTTCCTTATTTTTTTCTGGACATCAATTTATTTTGTCATCAACTTACAGATTACCAAAATTAAAGTTAAAGCAAAAAAATGAAGTTTGACTAAAACAAAGCGCTGAAACTGAAGCTAGAAAAATGGAGAATCTATTTCATGGAAAAGATTCGCCGATGAACAAAGGAACTTAAGGTACTGAATTAAAGAGTATAAAAATTTCATACAATTTTGAGGATGACGTGAAATGAAACATGCGAGAATTTGAAGTGGTTTGGTAATTTTTAGAGGCCCTAAAACTTAGAGTTTGGTTTCAGCCGAGTTCGATGTCCATATTCGTAATTACGCTCAAAGGACGGAGAAACGGTATCCAAAGAATGGGAATTCATCCAGAAACAAATGCGTAAATGGTAACGGTAATAAAGTGAATCAACAACCAGAATCATATATGTGAAATTCCGATAATTTGCTTTGTAATTTTGCACTACGCTCTTTGACAATTTATTCAACGTGTCTTTTATTTTATAAGAGTGAATCATCTTAAAAAAAACTTATAAATAATAAATAAAAATATTTTGACAGGTTGTACTATGTACTCTCTAAATTGTACATAATTTTTGAATCGAAAATTTCAAGTTCATTGTTGATTTTGAACATATAAAGCAGAAGTAATACCTGAAAGCATTTTTAATAAAATTCACTTGATTTTTCTAGATAATTTTTAAAAAAAGTCAGTATCGCTCAAACTTGACGATACATTTCAGTAAACTCAAATGGGTCAATTTAATTCAAAGATCTCATTACAGGAATATATTTCTAAATTAAAATAATTTTTTTAAATCAAAACAAAATATAATTATTATTTTACAATGAGAAAGCATAAATAATTATCATCATAGCTTAGGCTTTGTTTCTTGGCTATGATTGTAATTTCAAAAGGATTCCAATTGACACACAAAATACTAAAAATTAGAATAATCTAGTTTTAATTTTATCAAATATTAAATAAACCTATCTTTTTGTCATCAAGACAAATTTAATTTTTAACGTTCTTAAGTTACTGATTAAAAAAATTAGGAAAAATACAACTTTAATTATTTAAAATTTAAGATTATTTTAATTATTTTGGGCAAAATGCGGATAAAGTTTAATTTATCAGCAACTTTTTTTTTAATGATAGTTCCAAGTACAAAAATTTTTTTATTAAATATGAATTTAAATAATTAAATAGTTTAAAATAAGACTTAAGTGTATTGGAGACAATTCAATGGATTTATGATGCTAATAATCATCTCCATTGGGCTTTTGACTGTGATTTTAATGAAAATAACTTGAAAAATATTCAAATACAAGGTGAAGACTGTGGACCAGCATGTGCGTCAACACCTTTATGTACTCATTTTACATGGAGTGATTATAATAGTGGAACATGTTGGATGAAACAAGGAAAAGTAAGCAAAGACAATGTTGTCTTAAAGCCAAACTCGGGTCTTGTATGCGGTGTTATGGTTAAAAAAGGCATGTATCTTTTTTTAAAATAATAACCACTTAAGGAAAGAGGAAAGTTCTTAAAACGATAACATTTCTTAAATAAAATGTTACTATATATGGCAAGTAATAAAATTTCAAAATTTAACATGAAAATGAATTTTAAAAAAATTAAATTACGCAATTAGAAAATTTTGAAAATCTGAAATAGAAAAAAATCTTGTCACATTTTCTAGCAAAAAAAATAATTTTATTATCTATAGAGAAAAAATTTTGTCATAATTTCTATTTTTTTATTATTTAATCACAACAAATTTTAATTTTGCAAAATTTTCCTCTTTGTCTTGCCGATTAATTTCATAAAATTTTTATTTAGATGATAATACCACAAGTAGCGGTGAGTAAAATTTTTTAGAGTTTTTCGATAAAGAAAATTTATTTATTATAAATAAAGGAATGTTTTGGGGTGTAAATTATGATGCCATGCATAATAATGAATATCCACTTCATGGTGGAAGTGTAAATACGGAAGCACTTAGACAAGCTATTGATCGCGATTTTTCTCAAATATCAAAATATTTTAATCATGTTCGAACTTTTTACTCATCATTTTACAAAATTCCAGTGACACCATCTGCAGCCAAACATGGTGTAAAACTCTATCTTGGAGTTTATATGACAAATGAGAATTGGTACAAAGACCAAGTAGATGCAGCTGTTGAAGCCGTAAGAAAATATCCAGGTACAGTGTCAGCAGTGCTTGTTGGCAATGAAAACTTGAGACCAAATGGCCCATACTCGGCAGAAGATATAATTTCAAGAGTGAATAACATTCGATCCAGAATCAAAACAGAGACTGGAATGAATATTGCTGTTGGAACGGTTCAGCGAATTAACGAATGGCTTAATCAAGACATTACTTCAGATACATTTAGACTAGCCAGTGCATGTGATATTATAGGAGTTAATATTTATCCTTTTTTTGGAAATTATGACTATTCTAATCCGATTAGACCCCTTGATGAACAGTGGAATGCAATGATAAGCAGATATGGAAGTGAAAAAATAAGATTGACAGAGACTGGTTTTCCGACGTCAGGTGGTTATTCACCATCTGGCGTACAAGCTAATTTGCAAACGGCTATAAATTATTTTAGAGAAGTAACTCAATGGAAACCTCGAGGCAAAGGTCCTGCTTTTTGGTTTGCTTTTCATGATCGTCGGGCTGATGATAATTCAGTACCTGGTGAATATGAAAAGCATTTTGGCCTGGTGAATTCTGATGGAAGTATTAAGACAAATGGTTTTCCTCCATTACTGAACTAATTTAAACGAAAATTTTAATAATTTTTAATAAAATTTCTATATGATTTTTTTTCATAAGATTGATTATTATAAGAATCTTCCGATCGTCAACTCTGATTTCAGTCAAAAAATATTTTATTTTATCAAGCATAAAATCGTTTATAAAATTTTTAAAAAATAATCAATAATTTGATTTTAAATTAATTCTATACTTTTCGTATTTATCAAAACAAAAAAAATAAGTTAAAACTAACGTTGAATTTCTTGTTTTTAAAATTATGATTATTTTTAAAACAAGGTAAATGAGAAAACTATTTATGTTACCAGACCTTTTCTCCATCAGATCACTATCTTTTAATCGAATAAATTAAACTTATAAGCAATTTACTAAGAAGTCTTGAAAGTAGGAAAAAAAATAAAATGCGCAATTGAGCCAAACATATGCTGTAAATTGATTATCTATAAAGCTAAGAAGAAATTTATTTTAATTTAGGTATAAATAATAAACAGATCCTGTTTTTCTATTATTCAAATAGAAAAAAATGAAATCTTGGATCTTGATAAGCTTGTTTCTAATTCTTTTATGTTCAAATGAATCTTTTGGTATATTGAATATAATCCGTAAAGAGAAGAACAATGGATGTGATCAAATAGTCCAAAAGGCTAAGCACTCATGTTCGAAAAGTATTAGAGATTGTCGTTCATGCTGTCATTTTGATCTTATTTTATATAATAATCGCTATGGTGAAAGAGAATTCTATCTTAAAGATACAGTCTTACTAACATCGCAAGAATGTGTTTGTCTAATTTGTAAGAATTATTTGGATAATTTTGACAACAAACCATTTTTTTAAGAATGAAATTTTATTTTTTTGTCAGCAAAACAATATTCTAAAAAATAAAAATAATTTTTATCTTTGTTTATTTTAAAAATCCGGAAAGTTTTGATTTTTAATTAGAAAAATAAAATTTTCCTTAAGACAAATATACGAAGGAAAAAAAATCATCAAATAATTAAATTGCCTCCAGGGACCAACTGATGATGATGAGAAATAATTAATTCTTTATGCTAAAAATTATTCTTGATATTCGAAATTTTCATTTTTTTTTAATATTTTGGATTAGGAATGCTTCTTGAAAATTGACTCCCTTTTCTAATTAGAAATCCCAAGATTATATTTTAATTAAAACATATGGAAAAAAATAAATCCCTAATAATATTTAGCTGGCTCCTAATCTAGTCCTTAAAATATTGACAATGTTTCTCTTTTTTTTTTTTTAGACTAAACTTGAGATATCCCTAAAAAAATTGAATATAATAAATAACGAGCTCAATTCCGCTTTTATTAAAATGATTTCCTGATTCAAACCATTTTTAAAATATTTTAATTTTTGTTTTCTTTCTTGTTAAATATTCATCAAAATTAATTAAGATCATAAGAATATTAAATAATTTTATGCTTTTATTATTCTTTTGAAAAGATAATATTGGAGAATTCCCCTATTACCTTACAAAAAGGATTAAAATCTTATATATATATATTTTTTTTTTAATTATAAAATTATTTGATTGATTTCATTTTTAAATCTCGAATTTTTTCCTTTAAAACAATTCATTTTTAAAAAAAAAAACAATTTTAAATTTTCATGCCAAGTTTTTTAGGTTAAACAGAAATTTTAAGAGCTCTAAGTCTCTAAAAAATTAAATTTCCTATACTCAGAAGAGAAATGTAAAAATCATAATGTTTTTTTGAAAAATTGATGTTAATATTTAAGAATTTCAGTCATTCCAATATCTATTGTAGGACGATTGATTAGGGTGAAACAATATTCAATTAAGTTTGAACTAAGTTAACTATTTAGAACTCAAGCAACATGTTGCATTTGAAATCAAGTCTTGGGCTTGAAAAATTTTTTATTCAACAATAGGTAAAGCTGCTATGTTCCTCGTTCTGATCATCGTATTAAGTTCTAAAACACGGAATTCTATTTAGTATTAGAGTAAATTTTTTTTTTACATGCGTATTAAAACGTTGGTTCATAAATACCGTAAACCCTTGCGAGATAGTGCCTGCACCAAAAGCCGAATTTTCGTTTAGTACCCAATTTTTTGATTGGTTGAAAAAAAAATTGACCAATCAGAAAATTGGGTACAAACCGAAAATTCGGCTTTTGGTGCAGGCACTATCTCACAAGGGTTTACGGTAGAAGTTAGAAATAATTTGAAAATAGAAGCCCGATTACTCTTCAGATTAATATTATTCTTGAGTAATTTTTCCTATTATTTTTCCCATCAATTTTTTAAAAAATAACACCGGGATGTTTTTCATTGATCTTAATTGTTTTTTAAAAAACTAATTTTCAAAGAAAAGGTCGAGGTAGAAATCGATATATTTGCTTCATACCTTGAAAGGCTTTTTCATGTAGTTTTTTAATATTTTGTAAAACTCTACAAAGACCGCTATTTTCATCAAGACACCCCCATAGAAGACCACATTTTCTGAAAGATCTCGACAAAATCTCTTCAAATATCATATTCGTTTTTCGTCAAGCATTTACGGTTTTTGAGATAAAAATGGATTTAAAATTTTTAACGTATGATCAAGCCGTACTATACTGGTCATTCACGAATTCCAAATGTGAACGTTCATGATCATTCATGAAAAAGAAAAAGCCAAAATTTGCCGTCCAAACGTTTTCATGAACGCTCATCAGCTTTCATAAGCTTTCGTGGGATTATTTTATATTTGAAAAAGAATTGATATTTTTTACGTGAAAAATTACATTTTTTTTTGTAAATCTTGATTTTTTGTTTTAATTTTAAAGATTATAAATAACCAAATTTCAACATTTATCTTTACAGAATTTTAGTTGATAAAAGTGGAAAAAAAAAGATAACTAGGTTTTAGTATTTTATTTGCTCAAAAAAATTAAGATTTACAAATAAAAAATGTAATTTTTCACGTAAAAAATATCAATTATTTTTTAAATATAAAATAATCCCACGACAGCTTATGAAAGCTGATGAACGTTCATATTTGGAATTCGTGAATGACCATTATTGTATTTTCTAAGATATTAAACAGTGTGTTTTAGAGAATTTTCAAGATATCTTCCTTAAAAAAATTTTTTTCAGTGAGAAAATAAATTAAAAAAAATTAATTTAACCGAATTTTACTAAAAAAATCTGAAACAAAATCTTTGATAAAATAAATTTTATAACTAATTTTTAGTTCAAATGATTTTAATATATTTTTATTTGTCTGCAGTTCTTTTTCCATTAATTTTTCTCAATGAAAATATATTTTTTTAGAACTTGGACCAGAACCTACATGATTTACACAAAAATCTAGAAATTTACTTTAGACTTTTATATTGAAAAATCTTATTGAAAGAAAACTAGATTTTGTTAAGTCTTTATTAGCCTATGAAACATTTGACTCGGTTTGAAAGTGTTATGTTCAAAGGCCTGAAATTATCTTAGACATACGCATTATTTATTTATATCTGGGATTTTTTTTTTCTAAAATCGTTTTTTAATTTTTATTTCGTGATACTAGATAATTCAAAAATTAAGTTTTTTCTCTTTTCCAAAAGAAAACTTCTTTTGTCAAGTTTATCGGAAAATAAAATAAAAATCTAAATTCAATTAAGAAAGACCAGTATCAGAAGATTTAATGGATATTAGGTTTAGATAATTGAAAATTTTAATTTTGTTTTTTTTTTTCTTATCATGGCAAAGATAACAAAAACAACTTCCTTTTCATTAATTAAAAAGCCTCAAAATTGTGATTTTTAATTTTTAGTTACTCACGAATAATTATGTAATTATCAGATGTTGAATTATCATCGTCAGAAGCAGTAGTTATACTTGTTGTTCTAATTTTTATGAGGTAAAAGTCTAAACAAATTCTAGATTTTTTCAAGCTATTTAAAAATTTATTAAGTTTTCAATTATTTTATTTGCAACCACAAATTTGTTTTTTTTTTTTTAATTTTTTTCTAAGTGGAATTTCTTAGGGATTCAGTAGCACACAAAATTCAATTTAATGCTTCAATTAATTCATTTTTAAATGGCTCCGAGCTAATTGTTTTATTATTTATTTCTATTAAAATTCACTGAGATTAGATTTCATTTTAGAGATCTATTTAAGCATCTATTTTCATATTTGTCTCTCTATCATGTTCTTTGTACACCTTTTAATATTATTCTTTATAAAAAAAAAGCGTCACTTTTCGCAAAAAAAAAATAAAAGAAATTGAATTTTTATATTTTAATTTAAATATTTACATTCTTCTTATATTTTACCAAATATGTATTAATTGAATTATTGATTTTTTTTTCTCAAGTAAAATCTTGTTTTAAATTTACAAAAAAAATTTAGTTTCCTTAATTTAGAAACTGGAAATAATTATTAAAAATAGTTTTTATTTTTTGAATAAAAAATGGGTCAAACATCAACAAGCTTGGATAATACTAGTTTGGACCCGGAATGTATTGGTCGAAGGTATTGGTACGTGTTTTTAATGTCATCGCTAATAACTTTTTTCGGTGGTTTGTTAATCATATTTTTTTGGAGATTTATGACTTTTTTACTCTATGGACAATTTTTTAAAAAAATACGAAAAAGAGTAAATATTTATTTTACTATTAAAACAAAAAAAAATTTATTTACTCATGAAATCTTTTTTGAACTCTTTTTATTTATTTACTTAGGTTTTCAAGTTTAAAAATATTGACCAAATTAATTTATTGGAACATAGTGACCCTGAAATCGGTTGGGTCACGACGGCTAGAGATTTTTGTGGTGAACTTATAAGTGGACAATCGACAAGCGGTAGAATTCTAGTAAGAAATTATTTGCTTTTAATATTGGATGATAAAAATTTGAAAATCATGATTACGATCATTTTAAGCTTACTTACTTACTTACTTTGGATTAAAAAACAATTTTTTACCTTCAAACACGAAATTAAAGAAAAAACACTGTCACGAAAATTTTAAAGATTATGAATTAAATATAAATAAATCTAAACATGCAGAGATAAGCGTAGGTGTTTATGCAATCACCAAAATGTTTGAATACTAACGTAATATCTCGATTTTAACGACATGTAATTAATACCGAATACTCGTAATTAGTGACAGGGTCTTATAACATCAAAACGATGCTATAGTGACATGTCATTATAAATAGAGCGACATGTCTTTAAAATCGAGACAATACATTATGAGTTTAAACTAATATAAAAAATACAATAATGTTAATAATGATCAGACTAAGGTAAAATAAATTAGAGGTTCTGTCTATATTTATACATTATGTCTAGAAAATTTAGAACAACCTAAAAATGTTATTCAAAAATTTTTAAGAAATGAAAATTTGAAATAAAAAGCGATTGTTTTGGGATACAAACTATAGTATCTTAAAAATTATCTTTTTAGTTTTCTTTTAATATTAAGATTGTCCAAAAAAGATTGTCCAGAACTCTTTTAAAAAATACATTGAAAAAATTAAATAAAAAAAATTAGTCTACAAAATTTAGAACATTCATTTTTTTCCAAAAATGTTACCATACCTTAACAATCCTTGTTATTTTTTTTTGTCATACATAGTTTGTAACGTCTTATTTATTTATTGTTTAATTGCACTCTGTATACATAAATTATTATTTTCGGTTATTAAAATCGTTGGTTTTACTGAGCTGTTGATTTTCAATAAAAATGGGCAAAAAAAAAGTAACTGAGACTCAAGGGTTGCATAAAATTTGGCTATTGAAAGATAAGACAAAATCTCATAAAGAAATAGCTGACTTAGTAGGACTATTGAGTAAATGTGTGTTTCAGACTAAGTGTAATTATGAAATGACCTCCATGACCAAAGAATTACCAAGGTCTGAGAGACACGAAAGCTTATCAGCCGAGATGAGTCTTATATTTTTAGGAAGGTCAGAATCAATGCTACAATAAGCTAAAGACATCTAGTATCTGACTTTATTTCTAAGCTTCCAAATGTTAGTGTAACTAAAGAAAAAAGCTACTAAAGAAAAATATAAAGTCATATACTGCTATAAAAAATCCTCTTTTGACTGCATTGGACTGGTTTAAAAGGTTAAGATGGTGCAAAGAACAAAAAAGATGGACTGTTAAAGACTGGTCAAAAGTTATTTTCAGCGATGAATCTAATTTAAAGTATTAAACAGACAGTCAAGAGTGTTCCTAAAAAGTTTCGAAAACGAAAAGTATTAAAGTAAGTTTTGTTTACCAAAGTTGCAGAATGGTGGAGGTTCGATTGGAATTTGGGGATGTATTAATCATAAATGTACTGTATGTTGCACTATTTATACAGACAGAATAAATCAGTATGTGTACATGGAGACCCTGAAAAATCACTTTTAACCATCAGCATAAATTTTTTGATCAGAGTCAAGATTGGATTTTTCAGCAAGATGGGGCTAGTTCACATAATATTCGTTCGGTTCGAAACTGGCTTCAAGAAAAACAAATATCGGTCCTCTCCTGGTGCTAAAGATAACTTGATATTAATCAAATAGAAATTTATGGTCATAAATTTATCATAAAATGGTCAATACAAAGATTGAGTCAGTAGAGCATTTAAAAAGCGTCCTTTTTAATGAATGTTTCAAAATTTCTAGTGAATTAGTAAAGAACATGATTAAATCTATGCCAAAACGTGTGACTGAGAGTATTGAAGCTAAAGGCGGTCATTTTAGATGTTGAAAAATTATATGTTCTAAATTTTGTAGACTTTTTTAACACTTTGTCACACTTTGTCATATTTAGTCACACTTAAGCTTTTTTTTTTGAAGTCACACTTTGTCACATATAGTCACACTTAGTCTTTTTTTGTAGTCACACTTTGTCATACAAAGTCACGTTCAATAACACCCCAGACATAATGTCTTAAGTTGTCACACTTTAGACACATAAAGGGAACATAATAGATTTATTCGTCACTTACAATTCTTAAAGGTATTAAGGATAAAATATATCTAAAGTGTGACTCTATTTTCTGTATATGTTCTCTATGTGTCGATTACTATCCCTCAAGCACCCCTGTACTTAAATTTTAATCACTTCAATAAAATATTTGATCTTAAGTAAGAATTTTAGGATTTAATGGCATTTTTCACTATTTTATAAAGATAGTACCCAAATATATTTTTTTTCTAACTGTAATACCTTTGAGAAGGTAACTCAGGTATATAACATACAAAAAATTACTATCTTAAAACTAATTAAATTACCAAGTTTTTTCTTCATGTTGCGAAAAAAGAGAAGAAAACGGTGGACGACAATATTTTCGCAGGCGAAACAAAATACTGAAAGAAGTCTTAAAAGGTACCCCAATATTCATTCAAAACTCAAATTCTAAACTTTTCAAAAAAGCTCCTTTAATAACAGCTTTTTTTTGGAGAAAATTTTTCTTTTATCTAAGACTAAAATTTTTGCCTAAACTTTAATTAAAAGCTGAAAATTAAATTTTTGCCTTCATCCAGACGTCCAACTTTACCTTGAAACTGCGTGCATTAACAATGTCGGTCGGCGATTTGTTCCAAAATGTCGTTACTCTTTTACTTAAAAATTATATATTGGTCGAAAAAATTTCATCTTTTCTGGGTAAAAAGTTCAATGTGAAACCTGAGATTACATTTTCTGTTTTCAGTGTTCAAACAGACGTCGTTCACGAGACTCACTTTCTCAAAATTGTTAGTAATTTTAAACAATTGAATAAGATCAACTCTCTGTCTTCTTGTTTTAAGATTAGTCAAATCCATTTTGGACATAACATAATCACCTTAACTCCGGGATATTTCTTGTAGCTCTTTTTTGCACTTTTTCCAACTCATGTATGTCTATTATACTATACGGAGAGCAAATAGCATATTCTAAATGGGTGTCACTAACAAGCGCAATTTTAGATCTTACAAACGCAACAAAAAATCTTAATAGCGCATCAAAATAAAAAACTAACGCAACTACTTGAAAAACGCAACTTATTTTTTTAGAATAAAAAAAAATTTAAATTTTCAGCGCAACATATTTAAATGCTAAATATTTTAATTAGTAAAGTGATTTTATGGAAATTTTATCTTGATTCCAATTACTTTATAACATAAATTCTTATTTAAAAATTTGTTGGTGAAAATATTATTTAAATAATAAGATTAATGCTTATTTACTTACTTTCAATGAGCTTAAAAACATTACTGAGTTTGTCAAAAAGAAGATACGTTACAGGCCTAATGATACCAAAGGTGCTCTTGTTAATTATGCGTTTTTACCTTAATTTGTTATAAATAGTGTATTGAATTTAATTAAATATAATACAATTTTTAATATTTGAAAAAAAACTTAATGCGTTTGTAAGAATTTGAAAAAAAAATTTTTTTTTAGTGCGTTGGTCAGATGTTGCGTTAGTTTTTTGTCGTGGTGCGCTAATAAGAAATGTGATTGCGGTTGTAAGAATTTTTGTTGCGTTACTCCATTTGTCCCATTCTAAATAAGGCCTCAAAATAGATTTATAAAAAAGTGTGATGTTGTGTTTGTCAAGGAGTTTGACCAATTTTCTGATAAAATCCAACATTCTATTTGCTTTCGCAGTACTATGTCTAACTTGAACGTCAAATTTCATGTCATTTTTAATAAATATTCCAAGACTTTTTTTACAGAAGATTTTTTCAATTGGACGCCTTTCGCCTGTATGTTTTTCAATTTCATAATCGAATTTAGAACTGGTACGACCTAAATATAAAACCTTACACTTGTCTTAACTACTGTTGACAATTTTTTCGACCAATCACAAATCAAAAATGTATTTCTATATCATTTTGTAGTTTCAAATTCAATAAAAAAAATTTTAATTATGGCAATTATTTTGGTGTCATCTGCATAAGCTTAACAATCATTTTCGATTAGCTCGAGCATCTCATTGAAAAGGAATGGACCTAGGGCAGAGATTTGAGAAACACCATTAAAGACTGAAAGCCATGACGAGCTAAAATTTCCAAAACAACTCTTTGTGTACGATTACTCAAAAAATCACCTATCCCTAATTTAGTATATTTTCACTAAAGCCATATTGTTTTAATCTAGCCAATAATTTTTTGTGTGAAATTTTATCAAAGGCTTTCGAGAAATCGGTGTAAATAATGTCAAATGGAAAACCTGATGCTAACGCAAATGTAATTAGATCGATTGTCTCCAACAAATTTGAAGAACAAGTTTTTGAGCTTCGGAGATTATTATATCGAGACAAGAATTTCTTCAACTATTTATAACAAATTAAGGTTAAATATATCTTCAAACGATAACACTAATTCATCCTAATCACATATCCTTTATTCTTCAAATCAAGAGAATTTTTGTCACAATTAAACTTAATTATTTTTAATTTTTAAGATGACATTAGTTTCAATTTTGAGTGTAGGCTCTTTAGTAATCTATTTTTTTGATGCAAGTACTTCGTAAGTATTTATCAAATGCTTTTCAAACTATTCGATTAATTCAAAAATTTTTTAAGTCCAATAGAGACATGTCAAAAATGGAAAGAATCAATATCGCAACAAATCGATCTCGGATTCAATTTGTTTTTTATGCTTTATTTTTTTATAAGAGTAAATTTTTTATTTATTTCTTTTCGTATCAAAATAAAAATGCTCAATTTTCACTAATTAATAACAATTTTTTAAAAATAATTTTTATCTTTAAAAGTTTGTAGCAGCCCAAGATAAACTTTGGTTTTGGTTGGATATTTTTTCCATAGTCGACTATTTTACGATACCACCATCTTTTGTTAGTATTTATTTAGACCGTAATTGGATCGGTTTGAGATTTTTACGTGTCCTACGTCTCATGAATATACCTGATATACTACAGTATTTAAACATCTTAAAAACGAGTAATTCAATCCGTTTGACTCAATTATTTGTTATGTTTATATCAATATGGCTTTCGGCAGCTGGATTTGTTCATCTAGTAACTAAAATTATTTTTTTGATGAATTTAATTTCAAGTAAAAATTAAAGAGAAGTTAAACCCTTAAAGGTCGAAAACTCAGATTTTCCAATTGAATTTTTTACATCTAACAACGTTACTAACATCACTAACCACTCACCAGAACTAACATTCGACTCGCACCACTCGCATTTAAACCATAAAAGTTTAAATAAGGCATCAGGTTTAAGTTATTTTGATAGTATTTATTTCATAGTGGTTACCATGTCCACAGTTGGATATGGCGATATATACTGTCGAACAACGCTGGGAAAATTATCGGTTGTTTTGTTTCTATTTTGTGGAATTGTAAGTCAATTTTGAAAAAAAAAATTCTCGTAAAATTAAATCGTAACTTCTCTTTGTTTTTTTTTTAAATGTTAAGTGTTAAATGTTTCTAAATGTATATTTCTCTGTAGGTCGAAAATAGTGGTGATCAAATTGATAATAAGTATCAGCCTCTTACTTATTTGGATTGCATTTATTTGTTAATTGTGTTAGTGTTTTATTTTTAAACTTATTTAATTTAGCCCTTAAGCTATTGGATATAATAGAATTGATAAAATTTTATATTTGCTGAGTAAATGGAAAACGTGGAAAATATTCGATTTAGATAGAATTCTTCCTTCTTCCTTAAATTAATTTTTTCACTAAGTTTGGTTTAAATATTTATGATTCAAATTGTATTATGGGATAGCTTAGGGGTTAAAAATTAAAATTGCTTTGTTTTTTTTGCGTTTGTTTGCAAAAAGCTTTTTCTTTTGTTTTAGTACAATGTCAACAGTTGGTTATGGCGATGTTAGCTGTCGTACAACAACTGGTCGATTATTTATTATGTGTTTTATAATAGGTGGACTTGTGAGAATTAAATGTTTTTTAAATTTCTTTAAAGGCTTTTTATTTTCTAACTTAATTGATAATAAAAAGGCTGTTTTTGCCAGTGCTATACCTGAATTAGCTCAAATTATTGGAAATCGACCCAAATTCGCTGGAAGTTATAAACTAGAAAAAGGAAAACGGTAATGCATTAATTTCATTAATCAAGTTATTAGAAAATTAAATTTAAATTTTTTCTTTTTAAAGACATGTATTTGTCTGTGGTCACATTACCTATACTACAGTTGCAAATTTTCTCAAAGAATTTCTACATAAAGACCGTGATGTTTATGACATAGAGGTCGTTTTCATGAACAAGTAAGTGTTCTTAATCCATAAAACAATAAAAAGATAAAGCAGAGATAAAACATTTGAAAAAAAAATAAATAAATTGACATTTAATGACCTTAATCTTTGAGATAACAAAATAAAAAAAATAAATTGATTTAACCTTTTTGATAGCAAAAACGCAAAAACGATGATGAAAAATATCGTTAAAAAAAACGGGTCATTTAGTTAAAAAAAATGAGATTTAAAAAAAAATATTTTTTAATTTTTCTATTAGTTCTTGGTGTTGTAAATATAATATTCCTAGGCGAAAATCAACAATTAGACATTAAATTAAATAAGCTAAATTATATAATTCAAAATTTTTTCGATTTTTACTTGGCCAAAATCGCACCCGTTCTAAACGACGATGATTTCGATCTAAATCACAATTTACAAAATCATAAATGTCTTTTTTTGGATCATCTAAATACCCGGTCAAAATTAGCTGAGCAATTTCTACACTCCGATTATCATGCATTGAACAAAATATTCAATTCATGTAAAACTAATAAGACTTTTCAAAAAGTTATTAAATTAAATAGGACCATTATAAAAATCGATCTTAATTTATTATCGCAAATAACAGGTATTAAAGTGGGCTTTATAAAATGTCACGTTTATAAGTTTGATAAAAAATACGATGAGTCAGAAGAGGACCAGGAAACTGAAATTGAAAAAATTTACAAATTCGACACGGATGAAGTCACTGTTGACACACATGGATATTATTATTTGATTTGTCAAAATTCGGACCGACTATATTCAAAAGTTTTCGATCAAGTTTTGACAGTATACCCATCGGACATGTCTCAATTGACTCGGGATAGAAAAAAATTCTTTACATTAAAAGAAAACAAAAGTGCTCAAACCGAGAATAAAATGAATGTTCTCATTTTAGGTATTGATTCAGTTTCATCGAATCATTTTAGACGTATATTTCCACAGACTTTTAATTACTTAAAACAATTAGAACATAATTTAATTTTCGATCATTTTAATTCATTAGGCCAAAATACATATCCTAATGTTCTGGCCATGTTATCAGGTATAATAGAAGATGATTTAAGCGATAATTTAAAAGGTGAAATAGAAAAATATAGACAAATCGATTCGACTTATCATGATCATATACCATTTATATGGAATGATTATGAAAATTCAGGATATGTAACTATGTTTCAAGAAGATGATCCTGAAATAGCCATTTTTAACTATCTTAAAAAAGGCTTTAGATATTGGCCAACTGGTATGTACGGTCGGCCATTTTGGACCAAATACTATGAGACACGTTCAGGACCAGATAAATGCCATTATAATTATCCAACTTACATGACTTGGTTTGATTTTATTAAGAACTTTTTGCAATCAGCACAAATAAGTCAAAATAAATCGCCTTTTTTTAGCTTTAACTTTCTAACTGAATATACTCATAATTATTTTGCCATACCTAAGAAATTAGACGAGGATCTAAAAGATTTTATATCTAATTTAGACTTAGAAAATACTCTTTTGATTATTTTTTCTGATCATGGTAATCGACTTAAATTTTATTCATATGCTACTGAAATGGGCAAATTAGAAAAGCATTTGCCTTTTTTAAGTATTAGAATACCAAAGAAAATGACTAGGACTAAATATTACAATAATTTAAAATTAAATACGAATAAATTAATCTCATTTTTTGATTTGTATCAAACATTGAGACATTATTTGTATTTGAATAAACATGGAAGTAGTACGGGTCTTGAAAATGAATTTAAAAATAATTCAAAATTCGATAGAGTTAGGCGTGGCGTGTCTTTATTTGAGGTTATACCTGTTAATAGATCATGCGAAGAAGCTTATATACCGGTTGATTTATGCCCGTGTTTAACTCAGGTTAATTTGACTGAAAGTGAATTTTCAAAAGAAACTCGAGTCAATTTTAAAAGGGTTAACGAGTTAGTTTTAAAACATGTAAATGAAAAGACTGATATAATTAGACCTGATTGTCAGGCTTATGAGTTTAAACGCTTAGTTCAAATTAAAAAAGTATTTGTCAATAAAAAAGTTATATATAGGGTTATTTATATTCTTGAACCTGGAAACTCGTGGTTTGAATCTAAATTACGACTTAGCAAAAATAATGAGTTGGAGATTTTTGGTCGAACAAACCGATTATCGGCATATGGAAACCAAGCGAATTGTATTAGAGATCTAAAATTAAAAGAATTTTGTTTTTGTCAAAATAATAAATAAATACCCAAACTTTTTTTTAACTCTGCTTTATATAATTTTTTGTAATAAAATTTTTTTAAGAAATTAATGATTTTTTTTAATAAAGTGTTTTACCAGATTTGGATCTGGAAGCTTTATTTAAGAAAAATTTCACTCAAGTCAAATTTTTACAAGGTAGTGTGATGAATCCTAAAGATTTGGAGCGCGCTAAAGTATGTTTTTTAAAGAAAATTTACAAAACTTTTTGTTCAAAAATAACTTTTTGGCCATCAATTGGATGAAAACAACTTTGGCTTTCGTCAGTTATTTTTTTACTTGAAAATCTTTCGCAATATAATATGCGCAGATTAATAGGGTCTTCTATAACCATGCCTTTCATCTAATTTTATATAAAAAAAAGCCAAATTTAGATGATTATTTTCCGCTAAAAATAATCACAATATTTGCAATAATGTATGCAAGTTATTAAAGAAAATTTTGCTATTAAAGAAAGTTTGAATGGAAATTTCAAAATTTTGCAGATTTTGCGTATGAGTGTCCTAATTTTTCTTGTGATTTTCGAAAAATTGTTTGCTTATGGATACTGGCAAAAATATATTTAAAAATTGGAACCATTCTCTTCATTATTCTATTAGATAATACAATACACTGGATTGCTGCCTAGATATACATGTAGCCATAGTTGTCATAATACCGTAAACCCTTGCAATATCGTGGTCAATTTTTTTTTCAACCAATCAAAAAACTGGGTCCAAACCGAAAACTAGAGTTTAAGTGCACGCACGATATTGCAAGGGTTTACGGTATGTGTCACTAATAATTCAGATGATCGTGTACCTGCCTGATGAGGGTGTATCTATCCTTAGTGGCTATGACATCATTTATTTTCTAGTTCCAAAATAATTTTAACACTAGAAAGCCAGATTTTTTTATATCTAGCTTCTTTTGCTCAATTTTTTATTTTCTTCTGAAGTTAGTGTAAAAATTTTTAATTTTATTATAATTTAAATGAACAATCTATTAAACAAAATGGAAAAACTAAATTTCTGAAATGATTTTAAATCGGACACCGCCCATGGGATAAGGTGTATAACCTAGAAAAACAATTCATCGGGAAAAGGAAAAAAAATTGTCTCACAAGGTATAACTCTTTTACTAACAGAGTTGTTAATAATTGGAACAATTTGACAAAAGAAGTGATTGAAGAAACAAGCCTTAAAATTTTTAAATTAAAGCTTCACGGCTGGCTGGCGAAGTCATATGGAACGGCTGCTACAGCTCACTTGAATTAGTTTCAAATTGCAGTTTGATTTACTACTACTAGTACCAAATTGAATTTTAGAGAACAAATCAAAAATTTTCCGATTAAAAATTGAATTTTGTTCATTCAAAATAAGAAGAAAAGAAACTATAAGGAAAAAAATTAGTAGGGCATATCCATTGACCATCCGTAGGGCATATCGGGTTTAAAAACCCATTCGGGCGTTTATGTATATTTTTTTTAACTAGGATGAATTGGAAATTTTAAATAAAATTTTATACTTTCTAATGTAAAAAGAAAAAATTTTAAGTTTCAAAGTAGTTTCAATTTTAAAATTTTTTTAAAATTTTTAAAAGATAAAAAAAGCAGATGCTGTACTAATATTGGCAAATAAAGAGTCAATATCTCCGGACAATGAAGATGAAGCTAATATAATGCGTGTAATATCTATTAAAAATTTTCATCCAAATGTAAAAATTATTATACAACTTTTACAATACCACAATAAAGTAAAATTTTTTAAATAGAGCATTTATAAAAGAAATTAAAAGAGATAATTAATTTAGATGTATTTATTGAATATACCAAGCTGGGATTGGAAACAAGGCGACGAAGCTGTTTGTATCGCTGAATTGAAATTAGGTTTGATGGCCCAGTCATGTCTAGCACCTGGATTTTCTTCACTAATGGCTAATTTATTCGCTATGAGATCCTATAAAGAAGTATTTTATTTATTTGTTTTTAAATATAAATGTTAAATGTTGTGTAAAATGTTTGTCTCAGGTGTTTGCTGCTGGTGCTAATATATTATATAAAGTAATTATAAAAAAAAATTGTGCTATTCTACTATGTATTAACTTTTATTATTGATAAAATATTCATTTTTTTCTTTTTTGTAAAGAAACATACAGAAGATCCTTGGCTTGCGCATTATCTTAGAGGCTCCTCGATGGAAATGTACACTGAATATCTTTCACCTGCTTTCACTGGAAAAACATTCACAGAAGCAGCTATGTAAGTCAAAATCAATCAATTCCTTATACCTACAAAATCGTTTTTTAAGAATTACTTTAAATTGAATCAAAATATTTTAAAATTTTTTAAGACTAATTCTAGATTTAAAAAATAAGACCTATATCCTAATTTAGATTCCGAAATTAATTTAATTACTGTGTTTAAATGTTTTGACACAGGGTCTTATCAGAACTAGCACATTTTAATATTTGATTATTTTTAATTTTAGAATTTGTTACACGAAACTTAAGCTCTTATTATTAGCAGTTGAGTCCAGCAATGAATCAGGTTATGGCTCGCATTTGTCAATAAACCCGGGCAATACAGTGCGAGTTGAGTCTGGTACAAGAGGTTTTTTCATAGCTGGTTCATTTGAAGAAATCAAAAGAGCATATTACTATTGTGAACTATGTCACAAAGATGTCGTTGATCTAAACAAAATTAAACAATGCAAATGTCATCAAGGTAAAAGTTTTTTTCCAAAATTTTTTCCCAAAAATAAAGATATTAAAATTTCAACATTATTATATCAGAATTGAATGTTATTAAAGGAAATATACGAGGTGTTTTAGGTAAAAAAAAAATTATCAAAACAAAAAATTGTCTGTAGATATTTATTAGTTTTAAATTCTAGTTTTTTATTTTTATGATGTTTGTATTAGTCTTAATTTTTGAGTCTTGTATGTTAAAAAGCAGAAAAAATTTTTTTATTTTAAATTTTTTTTTTAATTTCTAAAGCTCGAAATTTATTTTCCAAAACAGTCCATCGAATGAGAAAGAAATCAGCTATCAATGAAGAAAATTTAAACTCAAATTTGTAAGTTTTAAATCAATTTTGCTGACAATTTTTTTAAATTTTTTTCTTATATTATTATTATTTAAGTAAGAAAGAAGAATCTTTTTCGGATATTCAATTTTCGGACAAAAATTTAGAAAATTATGACAAATTATCACATATCGATGAGAGATTCGATTCGACTGGTATGTTTCATTGGATTGAAGAACAATCGTTTGCGGATTGTCTTCTTGACAGTAATTTAAAGCATTCGTCATTTATTGGCCATGTGATTGTATGTGTTTTTGCCGAAGCCAATTCGCCACTAATAGGCCTACGTAATTTTGTTCTTCCATTAAGAGCAAGCAATTTACATTTTTCGGAATTAAAAAAAATAGTATTCATAGGAAATAAGGATTTTTTGTACAAAGAATGGAAGTCTATAAGTAATTTTCCAAAAGTATACGTTTTACCCGGATCACCGAATAGCCGTTCGCTACTTAGGTCTGTAAATATACAATTTTGCGATATGACAGTTGTTATATCTAGTATTGAAAGAGATTCACAAGATGAAAATTTATTCGATAAATCGGCTATTTTATGCTCATTGAATATTAAGGCTATGAATTTTGATGATTCGGCTGGTCTTATTGGAGAATCAAATCAAATTTTTTCGCCAAGAATGTCACCGAAAAATCAGCAAGCACAAAATTGGAAAACACTTGTTGGAACACATATACCAATGTTAACAGAATTAAGTATTAAATAATTTTTTATATTTTTTTTATTTGAATTTACATTATAATGTGAGAATTTTTTTGATATAAATTTCAGCAAATGTTCAAAAATTTATAAGCTTATTTTTTTGAAATTTTCGGACTCGTTTTTAAGTTTTTTGTGTATTTGTTTTATCCACACTAATTCTAATTTTAGAACTAAAGAAGAGAAAATTTGCAATATTTCAAAAAAAATTTAATTTTTTTTTGAATTAAATAAAGGAGTGGATTCAAATGTTCAATTTTTAGATCAAGACGACGAAGATGACCCTACTGAAGAGCTTTATATGTCTCAACCGTTTGCTTGTGGTACAGCGTTTGCTATAAGCGTTCTTGATTGTATAATGAGTACAGCTTATTTCAATGACAATGCGTTGACTTTAATTAGGACATTGATTACAGGAGGTACTACACCAGAATTAGAGCAAATTTTAGCTGAAGGAGCAAACATAGCACCAGGTTTTAATAAAGATAACTTTGAGAATCGAAACCGACCAAGAGTGTCTCAAATATCGCTTTTTGATGGAGAATTTGCTAAATATGGCGAAAATCGTTTGTACAGTGAGCTTTTTGTTTATTGCCTTACTAAGCATAATATGTTATGTTGGGGTGTTTATCGATTCCGTGATGCCTTTAATGGAAGTCAAAAAGTTCTCTCTCCAAGTAACAAACGATATGTTATTTGTAATCCAAGCGCTGATTTTAAATTAATACCAACTGATTTAATTTATGTATTGGAACAATTCAATCCAAATATGCCTTTTAATAAGACAAATGATAGTTTTATAAAAAATACATCGAAGCAGGAACTAAATTCAAAATCATCAATTTATAACGAATGTAATCTCAGAGGTTCTCGATCGTCGTCGAAAAATAAACAACGAAAAAGAGACAGTCAAGTGTCTTTAGACAAGCAGCGAGAAACAAGCGATGAGATTAAATCAAAAAAAGATAATTATAGGGAAAGATTTAAAATCAATAAAAGTAAATCCGATTACTTATTAAGTTTAAACAATAATAATAATAATAATAATGAGATTAACGAATCAACTTTTTAATAGTAATTTATTTTTAATCAAAATAAAAATTTTCAAAAAAAAATTTATTTTCGCTTAAAATTTTTAATTTTTTTGAAATCTGGTACAACTTCAATCAATTGTTCTAATGAAAATATAGCGTCAAGTATAACTTTTGACTGTAATCGTTAACATAGCTTAAAAATCTTAAAATTATGAAAAATTAACATGGGTTACGGTCAAAATTACGTTTCATGTTAAAATTTTATAAGAACAATTGAAGATACTAAAAAATTCTCATTTATGATTTTTTTGGTTTATTTCTTGTGGTATGCGTACCGAAGGCGTGGTGATAGCCGAATGGTTCTAGTCGTTGTATAGATGGTCTGGTATTTTAAATCTAGTCTAGTCAAGGTTCCGGATTCAGTTGGCTACTACACTCACAAAAAAACATCATCCTATTAAAAATAAACGATTATCTCTCCTAAATTAATTTGATTCAGGTTCTATTTATAAGATATGGAGCGACTTTTTTCATTTAACCCCTCTTCTTTTTTAGTAAAATTCTTTCGACTTGAATTTTTTAAACAAAATAAAAAATTAATCTATCTTAGAATTTCTATTAGAGTTTAATTTTCGTCATATTTGAATGATTTTTACTCAATAAAAAGTTCAAATATTTGTCCATTTTAAACTTTTTTGAATTAAAATATGAAAGAACTAAATCAACTTTTAACCTTTAAATTCAGATCCTATTCAAAAACAAGTCTATAAAATGAGAAAATTTTTCATTTTAAATTTGTCATCATCAAAAGTTAAAAATGAAAATGTTTAAAATGACTTGAATTTTTTAAACAAAATAAAAAATTAATCTATCTTAGAATTTCTATTAGAGTTTAATTTTCGTCATATTTGAATGATTTTTACTCAATAAAAAGTTCAAATATTTGTCCATTTTAAATCAAAAGTTAAAAATGAAAATTAATTTTATTCTCATTTTGATCAGCTTGTCAGCAAGTTTATATCAATCAGTGCCAGTGCCATCATCAATTGGTGGTTTAAGATGTGTGTTTTCAAAGAATAAAGTCAAATGTGAAAATCACAATGAACAAGATGTTGAATGTGATTCAATTAGTAATCTAGATGGTCTAGGTTCGACTTTATTTAATGTATTTGGAATAGGAGCTTTGCCTAAAGAATACAATTATTTAAATATTGAAAATGTATTTTATTATTTGTATCCAAGAAG
>NTPY01000778.1:304381-315365 GCA_002922825.1 Brachionus calyciflorus | reverse complement strand
ATAAAGTCAAATGTGAAAATCACAATGAACAAGATGTTGAATGTGATTCAATTAGTAATCTAGATGGTCTTGGTTCAACTTTATTTAATGTATTTGGAATAGGAGCTTTGCCTAAAGAATACAATTATTTAAATATTGAAAATGTATTTTATTATTTGTATCCAAGAAGCTTAGACGAATCAGTTTATTTTAATCATTCAATTCGATTAAATGAGACAAATGTTGATTTGACTCTATTTTATTCGGTCGAATCAAATGTAAACAATTCTAGTTATGGTATTAGAGTCACAGATAAAACATGCTTCGGAAATTTAGTTAAATTATTAAGCCAAGTAGATGATGTTAAAACAGTTCAAGTAAAACAAAGCTTAATTGGCGATGGAAAACAAGTTGATTTAGTCGGTGAGGTAATTATTGAAAGTCATGCTCAAAAAAGACACTGGGGATATGATGATGATTTTTATTATGATCGTTATAGATATGGTGGTTATGGTTATTATGGAGGATGGCGTGGAGGATATTTTGGCAGAAGATGGGGTTGGGGTAGACCATGGTATTAATTTTTGGCAAAATTCACAATTCAATATTCAAAATTTCAAACTAGATTTTTTTTTAAAAACAAAAAAATATACAAAAAATTTTAGTAGCTTTTTAATAATTTTTTTTTAAATAAATAGATTTTTATGTTTTTTTTTCATAAAATTGACAAATTTCCATTTAAAGTTTTTAAAAGCCATTCATCATCATCAGCCTACCTTTTAGATTCAATTCTCTAAGTCAACTAACATACTTCCTTATTTCGGCTAGTGTTTACTTCTTTTTGTTATCATTTTTTTAAAATCTTGATAATTGTTCATTATTTTGTGTTTCTTTCGCGAGTCTTTGATTGATAAAATACATAAATTTTTAGTTCTCTTTATTAAACTCTAATTGAAATTCTTAGTGAATGTTTCCTGTTTTACTGTTTATAAAGATAAGTATTTTTCCAAGTTTAAAAACAATTAATTTGTTTTCTCAGCATTTTTTTAAATTACGACATTCTTAAAGTTTTCACCATAACTATTTAACTGTTCTGGAGCAATTCAGTCGTGAGAGGTACTTTTTTTACGGTCCAAATTTTCGACAGATGTACTAAAAGAAGCACAACAAAATAAATTGAAAGTTAAAAAGCTTGGTTATAACACTTGGAGGCATAGCCAAGTTGGTTGCGACGTTGGATGATAAATTTCAAATCGGCGCAGAAGGTTTTTGGTTCGAGTCAGTTAGGTTAGATAATTTTCAACAAAAATTCTAAATCAACAATAACAAATTTGCCTGGTGTTATATTGAGTAAAACACCATTACCCTAGCTCCGTCTAGTGAATGACGATTAACTACTAATGGTCGAGTGCTGAGTGGTCGCGTGTCCCAGTACAATAAAAGACCAATTTAACACGTTGAATGTAATCATCAAGCGAAAGCAGTAAGTAGTTTGATTACCGTGCCTAAAAAGCTCGACCAATGATGATGATGATGATAACACTGTAAAAATTCATTAGGTTCTGATTTTCCTAACATATTTTTTAACTCTCCCAAACTTTTTTCTTTACATTACGGCTCACCTGTTGATAAAATCTATTTACAGAAATAGAGTATGTCAAATTTGTCATTTAAATTACTCTTGCGGTGAATCAAAATTTCAATTCATGATTTTTCAAAAACTTTGATAAACATTCAAAAATTAAACTTACTTAAAAATTAAATTTATCATAATTAAGCCACATAAGCTTATTGCAAGATTTTGTCCAATAACGAGTTTTTTAAGTATTAAATTAAGATTTTTGTTTTAATTTCTCCCCAAAATGAAATGAATAATGGTATAATCGAAAAGTGGGACTAAAATAAAAGCGGGACCAAATTATTCACGTGACTAAATAAAAATAGGACTATATAAATACATGACTAATTCAAACTACCGTAAACCCTTGCAATATCGTGCGTGCACTTAAACCCGAGTTTTCGGTTTGTACCCAATTTTTTGATTGGTCAATTTTTTTTTCAACCAATCAAAAAATTGGGTACAAACCGAAAACTCGGGTTTAAGTGCACGCACGATATTGCAAGGGTTTACGGTATGACTTTATAAAATTGAGACTTATTTTTTTTGTACCTAATAGTAATTTTAAAAATTAACACAATGGACTGTGAATCTGATAGAGAATTAATGGATATCGATTACTTTACTATACCTTTTACACGAAAAAAAAACAAAACAAGATAGAGATGCAATAATAATTGGAAAAAATACTTATGTGTTTAAGCGAAAAAACTAAGATGAAACAAACTATTGGTTATGTCAAAATAGAAAATGTTCAGCGTCTGTTTTAACTTTAAATGAATATGCTTCTTTGATAAATGACGTCCACAATGGACATGATGAAATTTCTGATATAGAATTTGCATGTAAAAAAGCAGAGGATATTGTCGTAGAGAGAGCAGCTATTGAAGAAATATCGGTAAACAAAATAATAAAACAAGATATGGCTGAACTTACTAGTCAAGGTTTTGACCACGAAAAAGTTGCAGCATTTTTCAATTCAAGAAAGACTCAAATGACCAAAAATGCTTACAACTCAAGATCTAAAAATAAAAAAGATACAGTTTATAACACAGACGATATTGAATTAAGTGATATACGTACTCATTCTAATGATTATTTTGTTTTGTTTGACTCAAAAGATTCAGACCGCATAATTGGATTTTGTTCGGCTATTGGACTTGAATTGTTGAGGCGATCCAAACAGATTCATACTGATGGTACATTCAAATCAGCACCGTCTATATTTTATCAGACGTTTGGTATTCATTGTTGGTATATGGAACAGATCTACCCGACAGTTTTTGTTCTTTAAAAAATGATTCACTTATTAAAAGAAGCTTGTGTAGAACGTGGTATTGATTTTAATCCAGAAATTTTAGTAGTTGATTCAGCATCATCAATAAATGCCTTTCGTTTTTATTACCCGTCAATTAAAGTTTTAGGCTGCCAGTACCATTATGCACAAGCAATTAGAGGTAAAATTGATAATCATGGTTTGAAAATTGCTTATGCAAATAATGATGATATTCAGTTCTTTTTAAAGTCTTTTATTGCATTGTCTATGGTTCCATTAGACTTGATTGAAGACGCTTTCCTGATTTTACTTCAAAATAAAGACGATCTTCAGTCTATATTACAAAAAGAAGCTGAAATGCGGTCTCAGGAGAAAAGTGTTGCACAAGTCAGTAGTGGTGGTGATAGTGGTTATGGAAGAGGACGTAGACGTGGTCGTGGACGTGGAAGAGGGCAGACTACACAAGTTGTAGCATCATTTGAATATTCAGTTATGATAGAAAATTTTGTCACTTATTATGTAGATAAATGGTTCGAAGGAAATTTTAAACCAAAAATTTGGAACCATGAAAATACAGTAGGCCCTCGTACTAACAATCACGTGGAGGGTTTTCACCATAAGTTAAACTCGTGGATTACTAAGCCACATACAGATACTTATGAACTTATTGATATGTCACAGTAAATTTGTAAAATACGTAATTTTGTAAATTTCCTGATCAATTAGGAAATATTTTTGAATAAAAACAAGATAAAGTCGCTATGCTCCATTTTTCTGAGCCGAGAAAAATATTCCCAAATTGGATTTCTATAAAAGAAAAATGAGAAAAATCTAAAAATGAGTAATTTCCAGGAAGAGGAATAAGTACTAAAGTTTAAGTACTTAATTAAATACTGAACTAAAAAAACAAAATTTAACTGAATTTTATTTTTTTTTTTAAAGCTAGAACTTTTGCCAAAAAAAGCACAAAATTTTTCTTTTAATTTTTAACTGAATTTTATTTTTTTTTTTAAAGCCAGAACTTTTGCCAAAAAAAGAACAAAATTTTTTACTGAAATTTATTTTTTTTTTTAAAGCCAGAACTTTTGCCAAAAAAAGAACAAAATTTTTAACTGAATTTTATTTTTTTTTTAACTAAAATAAAATTTGAACTGTTCTTAAATCATTTTGAAAAATTAAGAAATTGAAATTTAATAAATTTTTAACCTAATTTTAAAATATTTAGATTTCTAAAAAGTCTAGAAGTATTTTAAAAGTTACACCGGGTGAATATTAGTTGATTATAATTAATACAATTTATTTTATTATTTTAGAGTTGAAATTCTAATTTTAGGGAGTAAGAACTAACTCTTCATGATTGAGTAGCTAAAAGGAGCATTTCAATACTTAGATAAATGTTAGTGATTTAATAAAAATTAGAGAATAAATTATTATTGAAATGCTCCTTTTAGCTACTCAATCATGAAGAGTTAGTTCTTACTCCCTAAAATTAGAATTTCAACTCTAAAATATGGTTAAAAACTCGAATTGATCTATTTAGTATTTAGAATTTTAACAATCTTTTGAAAGCACGTTTTTTTTCCAAATTAGTCAAAAAAAATATTAATTTCACAAAAAAAAAATTACAAAAATTTAGTTTTTCATTTTTTCTATCTGAAAAATATATATTTTTAACGGAGAAATACTTTTTTTCATCTTAAATATACTTTAGAGTTAAAGACTCCTCTTGATATGAATGCTAAGATCGTGAATTTCAACTTTTTCGCAAAACTGACATCAAATTCGTGATCTTCGACCCGAAAAACCCCCAAAAATTACTAACTTTACCAGAGTTAAAATTGAAAACTAAAAATTTACTAGGGTGTCCAAGGTCTTTTAAAACCATTTTTGGGATTTTTATCCAGTTTTTCTCAATCGGAAGCTTTCAGGAATATTTTTCCCAAACATAATTTGAGCTTCTCTTTCAGAATCAAAAGGGTGTGAAAGGGTGTTTCATATAATTTGATAGGGTGTTTCAGGGTGTATCAATTGTAAAAACCTTTGGGTTCACTTTTCTTATACAAACAAATATCGCTCGATAAGAATAAAAATTTCCCAGGGGCTTTAGACTATGAGGAATATTTTAAAAGAAAAAAAAATAATTCTAGCAGTCATATTTCCCGATTTACACCCGGTGTAACTTTCGAAAAAATTTTGAGATGTGCCTTTTAAAGGATACCCTTTTAGGTATTTAATAAATGTCACGTTTTTATTTAGTCCCGTTTTTCTTCTTTTTGTATTAGTCCCATATAATAATTAGTCCCGTTTTTATTTTATTTTAGTTAGTTTTTATTTTAGATTTATAGACAATCATGAATAATAGCGATTTTTTAATTTAACTTAAAATAAGATTACTTAAGTAATTAACTGAATATTGAATAATATTTAAAAAAAATATTAAAATCTTTTGTTAGTTATTTAACAAAATAGAAGTGTCTAAGAAATTAAAGTACAATAGTTCTGCATTCAACGGAAAAATAAAGAAAGAGACTCAAATTTCAGCTAACTTTATCAAAGATTAAATTCATCTTCTAATACATTAAAATACTTCTAGACTTTTGAGAAATCTAAATATTTCAAAATTAGGTTATAAATTTATTAAATTTCAATTTCTTAATTTTTCAAAATGATTTAAGAACAGTTCATATTTTATTTTATTTGATAGAAAAAAAAACAACGAGAAAAGGTTCATTTGATATTAAATTTAGTCGAAATCAAAATTGAGTCAAATTGTATTAATTATAATCAACTAATATTCAATATTAGATTTTTATTTTCTTAAGATCATATTTAAAAAAATAAATAAATAAAATTCAAAATTTAATAATCTCGCTGTTTGCAATATTTGAATTTTAGTTGTTGTAGTTTTTTTAAATTCCAAACTCTTGAAATAACTTGGAAATGTTTGATTTAATGTCTACTAAACAGATCTTTAAATATTAAAATTATTTATTTCGATAAGAAATCAAGATTTTCTGTCATTTTATTCTTTTGAATTAAACTCAAAATAAAATAAAAATAAATAAATAAATAACCTTTATTATTTTTTTTAATTTAAATTGAAAAAAAAAGGGACTTTTAAAGGATAATGTTTGTTTAATGGCCTTTAAAATAATTTAGACCAAAATTAACAGGATTTTTATCATCAATTTTGTGTCTTGAAAAATTATTTTTTATTTCATTACAAATGACCATTTATTCGCAATTCATTCTCAAAATAACACAATTAAATCAATTTAAAACTATTTGTTTTTAAATCTTTTTTTTTAAATAATTTTTAAAAGTCCTCTAATTTTTTCTTTTTTAGAAATCTTAAATTTCATTGCTTTTTTTGTTGTTGTTAAATCAATTTCAATCGAATTGAAAATATAAAAAACAATAACAATTCCCTTAAGAAAACTATACAACTCTAACTTTACAGGAAATTAAATTCTCTATTGAATTTTGATTGATACCTTCTTCTTTTAGAGAAAAGAATTTGAATTCAGGTTAACTTTTTTTTCTTTTCTAGCTTCAAAACTATTAATTATTACTTTTAAATGTTTGTTTTATTAAATCTTTAATACATTTTTATTTGTGATCAATATTTCAAGAATCTTCACTAGAAAAATAAGATTCATTCAAGCGATAAACAAAACACCTTTCAAAAAAAAAGAGAATAACATGCTGAGATACAAGTTTATTCTTATTTTCTTTTTTTTTTAAAAACAGGATTTGAAAGATTCTTATTTTTTAATTTTAGATATTGACCTCTTTTTCTCTACTCAACTTGATTAATTTCCTTCCTTAATCGATTATTAATTTATAAGCTAATACTATAAAAGCTCAAGTTGAATTTAATCAAAAAAGTAAATAGAGATTTCCTGTAGTAGCCTGATCTTTCCTCGAATTTCGTCATCTTATTTTTATGGTTAGTAATTTAGAAGGAAAAAAAAAGTCAATAGATATAATTGATCCATTTAATTTTATTCATTTAATAAATAAAAATACAAATTTAATTATTTATTTAATTTATTTGAATGTTAAATTAACCCAATTTAAAAATTTGAAATTTCAAATAAAAGTAGCAATTATTTCAAGTAAATTTATTCCGTTTGATAGATATTCGTATTATCATTCAAATATAAAAGTTATAAACCCACTTTTTTTTTCTAAAGATTATCATTTATTGTTTTCCTCTCTTTCTTTTCTCCTCGTTATTTTGTTTTTTTTAATGTTGCATTTATTACTCAGACAGTATGCGTAAATTAATTCACTAAAATGTGAATGATAAGACGTACATTATTTGGCTTTATATTTTATTATTGTCCAGTTAGCATGGATGTTTTTTTTTCTAATTTCTAGGGCTTTTCTCCATAATTTCAAGGCGAAATCTCTAAAATATTTGTATATGTATCATTGGAAATTTAACTTTTTAAGAAGCCTTAGAAAAATTATTTTATACAATCTTTACAATTTTTCTTAACTCAGCAATCATAAAACCTTGTCGCCTCATACTGATTGCTTTAATTTGATAATTTTTAATGCTTAAATGTTACTATAAAATATTGATATTTTTCTTCATGAGAACAGTAGTGTATCAAATAAAATTTTAGTCATGATATGTCTTCAATGTTGCTTTGTTTAGATTTTTTTTAAAGATAGATTAGTTTCAAAATTCTAAATTTGAGTTATTACATTTTGTAAAAATAACTGAAGCTTAAAAAAACTAATAGATTTGTATTTTATATATAATTAAAAGTTTTACATCATAACAATTTTTGCATTTATTCTCTGCTGAATTCAATTATTCATATAACTCCATAGCCTTACTATGTGCTAAATCTTTTCAAGTGTTTCTAAAACTCAATATATTATACAGAAAAGTATAGGATCCTAGTCCAGGACGATATAGGATCATTGGAAGACTCAGATTCTTATGTTTTCTTGAATTTTCTTAAAGTGAAATATTTTGTTCCTGAAGGAATGTCTAGATAAAAACTCTCATTTTAAAAATGTAAGATACTTATTTAAGGCATTGTTCTTATTTTGTAAACATCTACAGGTCCAAAAATATTTTCAATCTGAAAATTCAAGAAATAAATAAAATTCTTATTTCTTAATGACTCGGAAATGTTTGGGATGACCAAAGGCAAAGTCTGATAAAGCTCATTATGTTGGCCTATTTCGCTATTTATATTAGCGTCAAATTTAGGCAGATTTTTTACTACTACTACTACTACTACTACTACTCTTTTCAAAATCTTATGCCGTCATTAATTAGATTTTCTATCCAAGAAAAAGTTTCGGAGTATTTTTTATCAATTTAGTTAAATTCTAAATTGGTTCATTTAAGCCTTTATCCCAAATTTTTTTTTTGATCCGATTTAATTTTAAGATTTAATCAAGATCCAAGTTAAATAAAAATGATTAATTTGGAAAAGTTACAATGGCAAAATATCACAAATATATGTATGTTGGGCTAAGAAAAAGTCTCTCTTTTAAATTTTTTTAAAATAATTTTTAAAACAGCGAAACCTCGAGGTTTTAGCCCCGCTGGAAACAAAATATTTTTCGGAATTTCCCTCAGATTTGATGCCATAATAGGCTTAGGATAACCGTAGAAAAAATTAAAAAATATTATAAAATTGTTGATTTACTAAGTATTACACAACAGAAAGGAAGTCTTTAGGACACTTTTAAGAGAAAAGATTATGGGGTTATATCAGAGTTTAAAAGAATCATCGATCAATAATAGGAGAACACCAATGATTTTTGTTTTACGACAAGTAAAATCAAATTAAAAAAAATTTAAAGAACTTTTTGATTATCATCTCAAAATGTTTGAGCTATGATTTCTTAAGATTTCTTTGCTAAAGAAATTTTGAAACGAAACTTACTAGTTTAGGTTCTTTTTAGGGTAATTCCAATTTTTTTCCTGTATTAAAAAATCATAATGATCATTCAAGCTTTCAAAAAATTAGAATAAAATTTATATCACATACTGCTAGTTCTGTTTAAGAACAAAATAAAAACTTTTAGATTAAAGGCAAAAATAGTTTATTTTTTTTATTCAGATGACATGGTTTGGTCATGCTGATTCGAATAATCATTTTAAGAATTTAAATGAAGCTTAATTTCAAGATTTTCTTATAGGTCAACAAACCAATTTGTAAAAAAAAATACAAATTAGAAAGAAATTCAATTAAAATTAACTTTTTTTTTTTTTAAATTTCAAGGAAAAGGTACTTGAAATTTTAAAAATATTAAGCTTATCAGGTTGTTAATTAAAAGAAATTTCAAGTGTTTATTTTTGTTGTAGTTGTGGATGTTATTCTTTCCTTGAAGACATTTCAACAAAAAAAAAAAAAGAAATATTTAAAGCAAGGTGAATTAATTGAATTAATGTTATTTTTCTTTATTTAGAATCGCTAAGGAAATGTTAAATGGGCAATGGTTAATTGAAATTTTTCTTTTTTTATTATTTTTGAATGCTAATTATCAGTACTAAACGTTAAACGATTCATATATTGGGTCATCAGACAACAAAATTTTTCTTTTTATTTTTTTTTCTTCAAAATTTGCAATGACCGAGTTTTGTTTAATGTTTTTATTATTTTAATTAATTAATTTTTTTTTGCTGGAGTGACTTGAGGTTTATTACAAATATTCTAAGGGAGGTCTCTTACTTTTTTGTTGCTTTGAATATTAAATATCAGACGGTCTGAATTCTATTTTTTATTTTTTTATTTTTGAAATTCGGTCAGTCTATTTTAATTGTTTAGTTGCAAGACATTTAGAATATTTAAATTTTCAATTACAGTTTTTTTTCTTTTTTCAATTTTTGAATTATTTTATAGAATAACAATCAAAAGTCTGCTTAGCAATATATTTGTTTATCAAGGCTTTCTTATTTTATTTCGTCTTGTCGTTGTTTTAGTTGTACTTAGTACGAATAACAACAAAAACAACAACAACAGCAACAACAAAACCAACCAAGTCTTGATAATATATAAATTAAACCTTCAAATTAAATACATTTGTAATATTGAAATTTTTATTGAAAAAAAATTCTTTTTTTTCTAATTTTAATTGTAAGATTTTAAAGAAGGTAAAGAATTTATATTTTATCATACAAGGTGAAAAAAGATTTCATTCTTAAGGATTTTTTTTACCATGTAGAATAACTTTAGGTGATTACTTTTTCTGGAATTCATTTAACTTTGGCCATGAAATCATTAATTAAAGAAAAATATCGCTTTGCGCTTTATCGACTTAGGATCCGATCAAGCTTTAAATTAAGAAGGATAATTCTTTTTTTTTGTCTGAAAAATTTTAAAAATTTAAAACTTGAAATCAAAATAAAATCCTTTTATTTTCTCGTTAATATGTTGGTTTTTCAGTTATGCAAACATAAATTAATTTTATCTTAATTGAAACCATTCATAATGACCAGTGCTCCAAATTAAAATATAACGTCCGTCGTCACTTTTGATCGTAATTCATATGAATTCTACAGAATTTTCAATTTCAAGATGTTTGAAATATGGTTACGATTACGATCAAATGTTAGGCTTGACGTTAAATTTCCATTAGAACCACTGCATCTCGAATGATTTCAAGGTCTGAATTTGCAGATTTCATATAGAACTTTTTTCAATATCGTGCACATTTTGATTAGTTACAGACTTTTTGCAGACCTTTTTTTTTTGGGTGTAGCAAAATTGTTACACTTTGTTTACAGAATTTACAGAATAATGTTATCACTTGCCGTTCAAAAGTTAGATCAATTTCAATGAATTGAAATGACGAATTGAAATTTGCTGTACAGAGCCTCAAACACACAATAAATACTGCTCAAACGTCGTTTAAACAGAGTTTTTTGTCTGTTTTTCTTTATTGGACTTTTTTTCAACAAAAATTAAAAATTGCCAAGTTTAAATTTTTTCTTAGCTAAAGCTAATTAAGAATATTGTTAGGAAAATTTTTTTTAATATTACTGGGAATACTTTTTTTTTGATGCCATGAATTAAATAAGGCTTAAAAAAAATTTATTTTTAGCATAAGAAATAAGATAATTTCAGGAAAGCTGA
>NTPY01000778.1:266518-304018 GCA_002922825.1 Brachionus calyciflorus | reverse complement strand
AAATTTTTTCTTAGCTAAAGCTAATTAAGAATATTGTTAGGAATAATTTTTTTTAATATTACTGGGAATACTTTTTTTTGATGCCATGAATTAAATAAGGCTTAAAAAAAATTAATTTTTAGCATAAGAAATAAGATAATTTCAGGAAAGCTCAATACAGTAGATTTTCGCAAATGTTTTCTATTCATCTGAAAAATAGGAATAAAAATTATCAAGAATATTTATTCAATAATTTATATATATCTTGAAATTTTCAATTTGAATGTCATTCGAAGTCAAAATGTGTATGAAAAATTTTAATTTCGTAATTTTTTAAAATCTAATCGTAAAAAGTAAGAATTTGGCATAAAATCAAAAATGAGGAAGTTGAAAATTTTAAAATTAATTTAAATGCAAATTAAACAAAATGCAACAAAAAAAATATAAGCAATATTTTATTTCAAAGCAAGCGTGTCAATATCAAAATGACTTATGACTAAAATAAATATTTAGAAATAAAAAGGTTAAAAACTTTATAAGTTTCTTTAAAAGGATTAAAAATTAACAGATTTATTATTGCTAGGGCTTTTTTTTTTTGTTGGTGAAAAATTTTATTAATTTCTCAATGATATTGTGCATTTTGTTGTCAAGGTATTTGTAAGGTATTAACTAAGCATGGACAAGCAAAAATTTTAAAACTAATAAAAAAAAAAGAGAGAATATTTTAAAAGTATTCAAATTTCAAACAGAATTTTCAATTAACTTCAAGTTCTCAAATGAACCAAACACACAAAAACAAAAAAAATTTATTACTTTTTATAAGAAACTAAAATGTATAAAAAACACGATTTTTTTTTGTTTTCGAAAAGAAAACTTTTAAAAAATATTCAAATAAAAAATTTTTAGTGGACATTAGCTTATCTGTCTGATTCTTCTTGAAATACAAACAAAAAATAGTTAACCTAGAATTTTATTTTTGGGTCATTTTTTTACTTGAAAAAAAAAATTACCGTTTATTTTTTTCCTTTCGTTCTCTCTTTAAATCAAATAAGCATGAAATTAGAAACTATTATTTCCAGAATGGAATTTTACTCTATCAATTTGTAACAAAAAAAACTGGTTAATTAAGTTTTATTGAATTTGAAATTTGAAAATTCTTTAATTTCACACAAGTTCCGGCTTTTTTATCATTTCAATAAATTTTCAGAATCATGTTTTATTATTTACTCAAGGAATTTCCATTCTAATAAATTAAGGTCAATTAATTTAAAGGCATATAAAAATATTAGTTTTTTAAAATTTCTTTATTTTTTTTTATTTTTAAATTCAATTTTTTTTATTTCAATTCCTGCTTCTGATGATCAATTTTTCTTTTTAAAGGTCAATTATGTTACTTTTTTTTATTTTGCCTCTATCTCTCAAGTGTTTTTCGAAATCTTAACAAAAATAGTAATAGTGAGGAATATATAGGTGTTAATGTCATTGATTTTACATGTCAATAAGCTTTAAGAGATTTATTTGCTTTGCTTAGAATAACAACGAAAAGCAACAACAAAAAAATAAAGCGTATTTAAGACTTTTCATTTTTTTTTATAATTTTTAGATTTTTAAAGAAAAAAAAATTAATTTGTAAAAATGATTTCAAAATTTCAATTGTGTTGCTTATCTGTAATAATAATGTTTTGTATGTTTGAATATTCAAGTGCTATTCGATGTTATAAATGTAAGGGTGATGAAGAATGCGATTTTACCAAGCGTCAAATTTATATAGACAATTGTACATGGGCGACAAAGTGTTGGGGTGCAAGAATTGGCGATAATTTCATTCGTAGTTGTGCTGATGATCGATGTGATATTCAAATAGGTCTAGGTGGTTATATTGAGAGTAAATGTTGCTATGATGATTTGTGTAATAATGATAGTTTCTTTTTTCCAAATACTGGTATTAATAAATTTTCAATTAAATTTGAAGTAATGTTAGTATTAGGCATTGTTATATTATTTTTAATTAAACGTTATGTCCTACACTAATTTATTTATTAAAAATTTTTTTTTTGTTATTTTTTATTGTTATGTACATAATAGAAGAGAATGATTTAAGCTAATTCCACTTAAGTGCACCTTAAAACCGGACCATTTAATTCAAAGGTCACTTATTTTTTTGTTTTTTTTTCTTTTTGTTGAATTTTTATGTACAAATTTTAAATTATTTCGAAACATCTAATTTAATAAATTTTTTAATAAAAATCATTTGTTTTTAATTTAATTTCTTTTTCAAAAAGAATTTAAAAAATTCTCATTTAGTAAATGAGAATTTTTTACGGGGAAAAAGTACTCCTAACCATTTGGAAAACTTGATTTTCCTGAATGATTTCTAATTGCCAAGTATTTTTTACTTGATAATACAGTACAAATTAAAACCAACATGTACGATTGTTTTCTCTTCCTTTCATTTTTCAGGAAAAGAAAATGTTAAAAATAACATTAGTTTAGATTGATTGTTTTCTTTAGAGAAAGATTTGTAGAAGAGTCGAGGAACAAAATTCGTACAAGTTAGATTTAATTTTTACTGAACTTTATTTTTTAAAAATTGACATAATTAAAGCCGGATTAACAAGATTCAATTTTATTAGCGATAGCTGTTATAATTACGAGCGTTCGAAAAATGTGATTATACTCTAATATTTGTTAGTTGCTCTAAAAAAATTTTTTTTTGAATACGGTACGCTACTGGTACGAGTACACTTTTAATTCGCGAGAAATGGAGTATTGAATAAGACAGATATATAAAAAGTATGAAAAGATTTTCGATTGGTTAGAATGATTTGTTACCTCAATATAACTAATATTTCAAATGATGAACGTATTAAACATACAGTATGTTTCAAAAGTTTAGAAACAAGCCTGTTTTTTATTTTATTTGCATATTTTTAAAATTTTTTTTTCAAATTCATTTTTTTAAAGAAGAAATCAAATTGTATTTATTTCGACCTCTGTCTAATCTTTCAAATTATCTAAAATTTTTAGTCTTTATAGGTCTTTGTTCTTTTTTCAGACAGTTTTTTGCCCTTTTTGCGAAATTTTTGGTAATCTTAGGTAAATAAGGTGTAACGATAGGTAAATTGTATTATTTTTTGGAAACCTTGGTCTCAAATTAAAGATAATTAAGTTTATATACAATAACAATAGGTAACGATAGGTAATACAATTTACCTATCGTTACAAAATAGGCTTGTTTCCAAACTTTTGAAACATACTGTATATTGCTCATACTAAATTAAAAACAAGTATACAGAAAGTAATTTCTCATTTTTACTAAAAGGGTTAAAAAAAGGGTTGACGATTGATTGATAATGAATTAGATGTCAGCTCGAATTAGTATGAAGTAGGATCTGGCATAAGAGTCAATTTTAGAAAATCAATTGCTCAATTAATTGTTTAAGTCTTTGACTAAATAAAGTTCAATTTGTGTTAAAATTACATATTTTTTCAAAATTTTTATTTTTTAAAGAATTTTGTTTAATTTAAAGCTCAAGCAATTTGTAATTTTTTAGTAGATGGTAACTAATTCAATTGTTATTCTCAAACAACTTGAACTAAATGAATATTAATTTAATTAAGCGGATATTAAATTTAAATTTAATAATAAAAGCAATTAATCCGTAAAACGTGACATTAAATGAAGGCCTTTTTTTAAGACTTTTAAAGCCTAATTTTATTTTTAAAATTATGCAATTTTAAAAGTCCAAAAATTAAATAGCTTCTAAAGAAAGTATAATTTTTATTTAATAAATCAATTGACACGATTCTTTTTCAAATAAATCAGGGTTCATTCAAAAAAATATAAACATAAGTAAAATCAAAATATTTATTTTGTGAGCAAAAGACAGAGAGCGAGAAGATGCTTTATCTTTTGTTTTTCTTTCTATTAGAAATAAACACTTAAAATCTACTTAAAAAATTTTTGAAATTTAATTTAGTTTATATCTTTACATTTCAATGCTATTTAATTCTAAATCAATAATCGATTAAGGAAGGAAATTAATCAAGTTGAGTAGAGAAAAAGAGGTCAATATCTAAAATTAAAAAATAAGAATCTTTCAAATCCTGTTTTTAAAAAAAAAAGAAAATAAGAATAAACTTGTATCTCAGCATGTTATTCTCTTTTTTTTTCTGAAAGGTGTTTTGTTTATCGCTTGAATGAATCTTATTTTTCTAGTGAAGATTCTTGAAATATTGATCACAAATAAAAATGTATTAAAGATTTAATAAAACAAACATTTAAAAGTAATAATTAATAGTTTTGAAGCTAGAAAAGAAAAAAAAAGTTAACCTGAATTCTAATTCTTTTCTCTAAAAGAAGAAGGTATCAATCAAAATTCAATAGAATTTAATTTCCTGTAAAGTTAGAGTTGTATAGTTTTCTTAAGGGAATTGTTATTGTTTTTAATATTTTCAAATTCAATTCGATTGAAATTGATTTAACAACAACAAAAAATGCAATGAAATTTAAGATTTCTAAAAAAGAAAAAATTAGAGGACTTTTAAAAAAATTTAAAAAAAAGATTTAAAAACAAATAGTTTTAAATTGATTTAATTGTGTTATTTTGAGAATGAATTGCGAATAAATGGTCATTTGTAATGAAATAAAAAATAATTTTTCAAGACACAAAATTGGGCCGAGTATAATTTATCAACAATTTTTTTGTCAACAGTATATTTTATCAACAATTAATTTTTTAACAGTAAAAAAATTCAACATTTTTTTTTCTTTAACTGTACAATTTGTCAACTTTTTTTTCAAACTAAAATAAACTTAATTGATTAGTTGGATCCATATAACTTTTTAGAAATCAAAATGTTATCAATAATCCTGCTTCTTCAAGAACAGCTTCTTTGGAATTTATAAATTATTACTTGAACACCTATTTAATAATCACTAAAAAATTAAGGCTGATGGTTTGAGTCTTTAGAAGAAGGGCTGGGAATATGAATCAATTATTGAACTTTTTTGAGCCAACGGTCCGGGTTCAGTTCGCCACTCTTGCCATAAAAAGCATCATCCAAATAAAAAAATCACTAAAAATATACTTTAATCGAATTAATGCCATTAGAATTCCTTTTTGGAAAAATTGGGGAAAAATGTTGTATAAACGTTTAAAAATTAGCTTGGTAAATAAAACGGATGCCTCAAAGAAGGATCATCTTTTTGAAAAAAATACCATTAAATAATTAGCCAGGCTAAAATCAGCAAGATTATCCATTTTCTTAATATTTTACCGTATATTTCCGAATGGAGGTCAATTAAATTTAAAAGTAGACAATTTATTTATTTTTTTATTGTTGATAAATTATACTATTAATTTTTTGTACTGTTAACAAATCTTTATTTTTGTCTTTAATTGAAAAATTAATTGTTGATAAAATGTACAGTTGATAAATTAATTGTTGATAAAATAGTTTCTCCCACAAAATTGATGATAAAAATCCTGTTAATTTTGGTCTAAATTATTTTAAAGGCCATTAAACAAACATTATCCTTTAAAAGTCCCTTTTTTTTTCAATTTAAATTAAAAAAAATAATAAAGGTTATTTATTTTTATTTTATTTTGAGTTTAATTCAAAAGAATAAAATGACAGAAAATCTTGATTTCTTATCGAAATAAATAATTTTAATATTTAAAGATCTGTTTAGTAGACATTAAATCAAACATTTCCAAGTTATTTCAAGAGTTTGGAATTTAAAAAAACTACAACAACTAAAATTCAAATATTGCAAACAGCGAGATTATTAAATTTTGAATTTTATTTATTTATTTTTTTAAATATGATCTTAAGAAAATAAAAATCTAATATTGAATATTAGTTGATTATAATTAATACAATTTGACTCAATTTTGATTTCGACTAAATTTAATATCAAATGAACCTTTTCTCGTTGTTTTTTTTTCTATCAAATAAAATAAAATATGAACTGTTCTTAAATCATTTTGAAAAATTAAGAAATTGAAATTTAATAAATTTATAACCTAATTTTGAAATATTTAGATTTCTCAAAAGTCTAGAAGTATTTTAATGTATTAGAAGATGAATTTAATCTTTGATAAAGTTAGCTGAAATTTGAGTCTCTTTCTTTATTTGTCCGTTGAATGCAGAACTATTGTACTTTAATTTCTTAGACACTTCTATTTTGTTAAATAACTAACAAAAGATTTTAATATTTTTTTTAAATATTATTCAATATTAAGTTAATTACTCAAATGATCTTTTTTCAAACTAAGATCAAAAATCGCTATTATTCATTTCATTAGGGAGAGTTTAAATTATAACTATAATTTTAGTAAGCTTAAAACTTAAAAAACTCGTTTTTGGACAAAATCTTGCAATAAGCTTATGTCCCCTGTAAGAATCTCAATGATATCTCATGAGAAATTATTGGTGACCATAATCTCATGAGATCTCAAATAGAGTTACATCTAAATATATTGTAATGAGAACTGAGTTCTCATGAGAATATGGTAACGAGAATCTCATATGAGATTTTTATATGGGGTGGTTTAATTATGATAAAATGAATTTTTAAGTAAGTTTAATTTTTGAATGTTTATCAAAGTTTTTGAAAAATCATGAATTGAAATTTTGATTCACCGCAAGAGTAATTTAAATGACAAATTTGACATACTTAGTTTCTGTAAAGAGATTTTATCAACAGGTGAGCCGTAATGTTAAGAAAAAAGTTTGGGAGAGTTAAAAAATATGTTAGGAAAATCAGAACCTAATGAATTTTTACAGTGTTATCATCATCATCATCATCATCATTGGTCGAGCTTTTTAGGCACGGTAATCAAACTACTTACTGCTTTCGCTTGATGATTACATTCAACGTGTTAAATTGGTCTTTTATTGTACTGGGACACGCGACCACTCAGCACTCGACCATCAGTAGTTAATCGTCATTCACTAGACGGAGCTAGGGTAATGGTGTTTTACTCAATATAACACCAGGCAAATTTGTTATTGTTGATTTAGAATTTTTGTTGAAAATTATCTAACCTGACTGACTCGAACCAAAAACCTTCTGCGCCGATTTGAAATTTATCATCCAACGACGCAACCAACTTGGCTATGCCTCCAAGTGTTATAACCAAGCTTTTTAACTTTCAATTTATTTTGTTGTGCTTCTTTTATTACATCTGTCGAAAATTTGGACCGTAAAAAAAGTACCTCTCACGACTGAATTGCTCCAGAACAGTTAAATAGTTATGGTGAAAACTTTAAGAATGTCGGAATTTAAAAAAATGCTGAGAAAACAAATCAATTGTTTTTAAACTTGGAAAAATACTTATTTTTATAAACAGTAAAACAGGAAACATTCACAAAGAATTTCAATTAGAGTTTAATAAAGAGAACTAAAAATTTATGGATTTTATCAATCAAAGACTCGCGAAAGAAACACAAAATAATGAACAATTATCAAGATTTTAAAAAAATGATAACAAAAAGAAGGAAACACTAGCCGAAATAAGGAAGTATGTTAGTTGACTTAGAGAATTGAATCTAAAAGGTAGGCTGATGATGATGAATGGCTTTTAAAAACTTTAAATGGAAATTTGTCAATTTTATAAAAAAAAACATCAAAATCTATTTATTTAAAAAAAATTATTAAAAAGCTACTAAAATTTTTTGTATATTTTTTTGTTTTTAAAAAAAGTCTAATTTGAAATTTTGAGTATTGAATTGTGAATTTTGCAAAAAATTATCCCAACCCCATCTTTTGCCAAAATATCCTCCACGCCATCCTCCATAATAACCATAACCACCATATCTATAACGATCATAATAAAAATCATCATCATAGTCAGACCTATAGCCGATTTTAGCGGTTTAACTAAGCATCTGAAAGCTCCTAAGTTTACCCTTAGGTCAGTTTATCAGGTGGTTAAAAAGGGTAAATGGCCAAAAAAGCTGAAGTACATCAAAATCGACTTCAAGCAGGCTTTTTTCAATATCGATTTACATCCTAAGTACAAAGACGTCACAACTATAGGTTACGGGGGTAAATTCTTTAGATTTAATAGGATGCTCTTTGGGCTTTCAGTAGCACCTTTCGTGCAACAAATGCTTCTGGACCAGGTCCTGAAATATATCAAAAAATTCACTCCCTATAAGTACGGTAATCATGACGATTTAATCGTCGGGGTGTTTTCAGTTAAGAAATTAAAAGCTTTAGTTAGGAACCTCTTGGGAAAATTGGAAAGAGCGGGGTGGACAATCAACAGGGAGAAATCCATGTTGACACCTAGTATTGTGTTGTTGTTGGGTTTTATAAAAAGGGCGTCTGTGTTTTATAAATATTTTTATTCTAAATAAAATGTGGAAGAGAAAACGGCCGTTCTAAGCGGCACAATATTGTACATAAATATATAAGAAAGAGTGTTGTAAATAGTATAAATAAATGTGTACAAAAGAGTGTAAATAAATTAAGTCCTGCAAATATATAGATAGTATAAATTGAGTCCTGTAAATATTGTAAATATTAATACTAGAAATATTGTAAATAAAAACAGTTTGTAAATAGATTTTTAGCTTAGCCTCTTTTTCTTTTTGAACATAAATAAATAAAATGTAAATAGTTGTTGTGTAATAGTGTAACTTGAAATAAGTCGCGTGTTTCAAGTTACAAAATAATAAATAAAGAGAAAACTTATGTTTTCAAACTTCTATTTGTGGTTGCGACACCACATCTTCCTCCCGGTTTTGATTCTTGGCTTTAAGCCTCTCTGACCTTCTCGGTTCGCTTGTGATGCCACTTTGATTGAGGGTTTGATGAGGTTGGCTTAAGTGTATGCCTTCTTTTCTGGGCCTGCCCGGTTTGCGGCTCGTTTACGCTGGCTGATCTTGGGTTTGGGTCTGAGCTGCTGGCTCAGGCTGTTGGAGAAACGGTTGGACTTCCTCCGGCTGGAAAAGATCATGCGCTTCTTGTTCCGAAGATGCCGGTGGTGTGTGTGGTGGGAAGTAGCTTGTAGTTTGGATTTTTGAGTCATGGTCTTGATGCTCACCAAAATCATAGTATGGCTTAAAAAGACTAACATTTCTTGTCACTTGCCTATTGCCTCTCTTGGCAGTAACCATTGTGCTTTTCATGGCAATTACTGTGAATGGTATCGGGTCCCATATTGGATCGGACATGATTATACGTTCTACTTTCAGTAGGACTCTTGCTCCGGTTTTGATTAGAGGCTCCCGAGCCTTCATTCTTTGGTCAAAGTCATATTTCATTTTCTTTTTAGCTTCTTGGTCGTTTTTCTTAGCAAATTCATGGAGTTCTTTCAGCTTTTCGAAGCTCATGTTGTCAAATTGCGGTATCCCCGATGTGTTAGCGAATCCAAATAAGAGAGCGGCAGGTGCTACTTTTGTTGTTGAATGTGGAGTTTCCCTGTACACTTTGAGCAAATCACGGAGCTCGTCATCAGTTTTTTTACCTGCTATTCTTGCAGCTCTAAGGACTCGTCCAAGATTCTTAATGAATCGTTCGACTTCGGCATTCGCACGTGGACATTTGGGAGTAATTTTTACGTGTATAAATCCATGTTGTTTGGCGTATTCGGAGAACATGTATGAGTTGAATGGCGGACCGTTGTCAGTTTTGCATGTTGCCATTTTGCATTGGTCCAAAGAAGTCGCCGCAAAGCTGTTTCCATGGGCCATCTGGCATTTTTGATGGCATTAGCGGTGCGTAAATTGTTTTTCTTGAATTTGCTTGGCAAGTCTTACACTTTTTCACTGCGTCTTCGACTGCTTTGTCTATTTCAAAGAACCAAACTTTTGATCTTATGAGGGCTTTGGTTTTAACAACCCCTTGATGCCCTTTGTGTGCCAGATCGATCACTCTTCTTTGGAGCGTTTTTGGAATCATTATTTTGTTACCTTTTAGTAATATCCCTGTGCCAGTTTGACAAATTTCGTTGAATACTTGGTTAAAATGTGAGAGACTTTTTGGTAAGTGCTTGTCAGATTCGATTGTCTTTTTTAGTTCTTTGAGCTCTTTGTCCTGTTTTGTTTCTATTTCCAACTCTTTCATGGAAACGGCATATGGTTTAGCTAACTCGGCGATTGCGTTAATGTACTCTTCATTTTTATTTATCTTCAGAGGCGATACTTCTAGCCGTTTAGTTGGATGTCTTGAAAAATAGTCAGCTACATTTGAGTTACCAGGGCGATGGCAAATATCAAACTTGAATTGTGTTAAACGTAGAGCCCATCGCTCTATTCTAGCTGGCGGTCGGCTCGAAGAGTTATTGAAGATTAGTTGGACAGCTATGTTATCTGTTATTAGTTTGAATTTTGAGCCTATGAGATATAGCCAAAATTTTTCGCATGCCCAACAGCTGCAAGAGCTTCTTTTTCGCATTGGCTGTACCGTCTTTCTGTGTGTGTGAGTAGTTTGGATGCGAAACAGATTATTTTTCTTTCTTCTGGATTGGCTGGTTTTGTTTGAGAGAGTACAGCACCTAGTCCAACAGGGCTGGCGTCCACGATGAGCTCGGTTTTCCATTTCTTGTTAAAAAATGCCATGTGTTTTTCGGAAATGGCTTGTTTTAGTTTGTCTAGGGCTTTATCATGCTCATTTGTCCAATTCCATTCGGCGTCCTTCTTTGTAAGTCGCCAAAGTGGTTCTGTTATGGTACAAGTGTTCCTAATAAATCGTGCATTACATTGAGCAAGGCCGAGAAGTGATCTCAGCTCTTTGACGTTTGGAGGTGGTGAAGCTTCGCGAAGAGCTTGGCATCTGTCGTGTGTTGGAGCTATGCCTTCAGCGGACATGCTTAGACCGAAGAATGTTAGCTGTCTTACGTCAAACTCGCATTTTCGCCGTTAAGCGTGATGCCCTCGTCTTCGAGTCGTCTAAGCACTTGCATGAGTGCATCGTCGTGCTCTTTGTCGGTTTTGCCGTGAACCAGTACGTCGTCTGTCAGGTTGATCTGTCCCGGAATATTTTCTAGCACTTTGCGAATGCATTCGGTGAATTCTTCTGAAGCGCTAGAGATACCCATATGCAGTTTCTTGTATCTGAAGAGACCACAGTGAGTTGTTATGACCGTGTGTTGTCTAGACTCTTTAGCGATTTTGAGTTGATGGAATGCTTTACGGATGTCCAATTTTGAGAATTTGACAGCACCATTGACAGTGTATATGAGGTCTTCAAGTGATCTGGTTGGATATCGTGTCCGGCATAGAGCTTTATTCATTGGTCTTGCGTCGCAAGTCAGTCTTATTATGGTTTTGCCGGTCACTTGATCATTTCTGTCGCCTTTTGGGATGACAACGAGATTAGATATCCATGTCGTTGGACCCATGGTTGAGTCGACGCGCTCAAGTATGCCTTCGTCAACTTGTACTTGCAATTCTTTGGCTACAGCGTCTTGTAAGTGGATAGCGACTGGGCGAAGTTTTTGTTTGCCTGGTTTGATGGTGGGGTATATGTCAAGCTTCATTTCTGCATTTTTAATACAGCCTATTTTGTCTGAGAATAACTAAGGAAACAAAGTTTTGTATTTTTCTCTTTTTTTATTCTGGTCAGTTTGAGTGCCATTAGCAGTCAGTCTACTACATATTTGTATGACACCTAGCTCTATGGCTGTTTTGTGTCCAAGGAGTAGCTCAGCTTGGCCTTTTATTACAATAAAACCTGCTTTTATTGTCGTATTATTGTGGCTTATATGTGCGATGAATTGTCCAATAATTGGAAGTGGTTCGTCGGCTTTATAGCCGTAAAAGGCTGTGTTGCATTTTTCGAGCGTTGGCTTTGGTTCCATAGTAGTGTAAGTAAGATCGTCGATTATGTTGATTGGTGCCCCTGTGTCTCTCAGAAATAGCAGTTTAGAGTTTTCTACAGTTACTTTCACTCTAGGTCCATCATTGGCCCGAATGTCATTTGATTTGACAGCGAACAGACCGTACTGTTCCGCTAGTTTGAAGCGTATGTACTTAGCGTATTCGGCTTCATCGAGTGTGTGGGTACTAGTGTCAGTTGATCCACTGTTTTGGAACGTATCAATTTGTCGGATGTGGCTTTGTCTGCTTGCCGCTTGGCCCTTATTTGCTTTGGAGCTCCTGCACATTGCTGCAAAGTGGTCAAGCTTACCACAATTGATTCATTTTCGTCCTTTAGCTGGACACGTCTCTTTGGATTTGCAGTCTTTGCCGCAGTATCCACACTGCTTACTTTTTGTGTCAACCTGTTTGCTTGGGTTACGGTTTACTTGTTTGCTTAAGTACCGGTTGGGTGGCTGTTGCTTATGGTTTGAGTGCGAGCGTTGCTCTGTATACATTATAGCTGATGTATGCTCTTCCGCTGCTGGGTTAATGAGCATATTCATGTTGTGGGCTGTGCTCTCGTATGCTTGAGCCATCTTTATGGCTTTTGGAAGCTTGAGGTCTTTTGTTTGGCAGCATTTCTCTTGAAATGCGCTCATGTTTGAACCTGCTACGAACTGTGAGAGGAGATTCCTTTCTAGTGTTTCGCCGAACATGCAGTGGAACACATGCTGTCTCAAGCGCATTATGAAGTCGTGAACTGGTTCTCCTTGGCGCCTTTTCATGTGCCTAAACTTTTGTTCTTCGGCGAATTCTGACCTTTGTGCTTTAAAGTGGTCGGAGAGTAGTTTATAGGCTTCATCTGGTGTTTCGTTATCTTCTTTCCTTCTGAGGCCTTTATATACCTCGTATACTTCTGCTCCTATCATCAGAAGGAAGTTTGCTTTGACTCGGTCAACGGAAAGGTCTTTGGCTAGGATGTAGAGCTTGAATCGTTCAAGCCAGAGTTCCCATCTTGAGCCGGCGGTGGCTAAGTCTTCGCCGGTTTGGTACTGAAAGACTCCGCATGTCGCTATGTCGCTCATTTCTGTGGTTGATTGTCTCGACGTGGTTGTTGTGTTGGTTGCTTGTGGTGTGAGGCTGGGCGCGCCTGTTTGTGTATCTTCGAATGATTCGTTGTCGGACTGGTTTGCGTTTAAGTCCTGGTTCATTTGGTTTTTATCCTCGTCGCCAGTTATTGTGTTGTTGTTGGGTTTTATAAAAAGGGCGTCTGTGTTTTATAAATATTTTTATTCTAAATAAAATGTGGAAGAGAAAACGGCCGTTCTAAGCGGCACAATATTGTACATAAATATATAAGAAAGAGTGTTGTAAATAGTATAAATAAATGTGTACAAAAGAGTGTAAATAAATTAAGTCCTGCAAATATATAGATAGTATAAATTGAGTCCTGTAAATATTGTAAATATTAATACTAGAAATATTGTAAATAAAAACAGTTTGTAAATAGATTTTTAGCTTAGCCTCTTTTTCTTTTTGAACATAAATAAATAAAATGTAAATAGTTGTTGTGTAATAGTGTAACTTGAAATAAGTCGCGTGTTTCAAGTTACAAAATAATAAATAAAGAGCAAACTTATGTTTTCAAACTTCTATTTGTGGTTGCGACACCACACCTAGCTCGAGACTAGTTTTTCTAGGGGCATATTGGGATTCAGAGGGAGTATAGAGAACAAAAGAAGCCTCAGAGGTCATTTGGGAATTGCTAAAAGAAGTGACCCCAAAAAATTTTCCCCTCGAAAGTAAGTACCACCAAAAAGTAAGAGGGTATTTAAATTATTATTTAGGTTTTGCGGGTCACATACATGGGTTGGTTAATTTATGGCTCAAAATGAGCCCGAACTAGAGGAAATTTTTATTTTTATTGTATCTTTATTATTTAAAAGATCCATAGGATCAATTTTACTTCTAACCCCGAAATTAAACCGGTTAGGGTTTTCAGCGACGCCTTTGAAGATAGTTTAGGGGTGGTAGCGTTCCTCCAAGAGGAGAATGTTATCATCTCCGGACCATCAGCTACTAGGAACATCCTCTTCAATGAAACAGCGGCGTCACTGGCATTTTTTGACTATTTTAAGGGACAACGACTAGCGGAGAGCCCATAGAGCTCTTCATTGACAACACGAACAATTTCGCTTTAGACAAGAGGCAGAGCAAAATAGTCCGTACTATTACAGAGCGAGCACAATTGGGAAGCTTACTTCAGCTTCATTATCCTGACCAACATCTACAAGCAGCTCTTTAACATCAGCGTTCATTACGTGGAATCGGAGGCTAACCCAGCGGACGCTCCGTCAAGATCGGAAGCACAGCACTGGCATAGCCAAACATACGCTATTCCACAATGTAAACGCTTATAAATACTTGTCGTTTTTATTATTTTATTCATCTTTTCCACTTTGTAAAATAAAACAAATACCGGCCCGAGTCCATCGGCGACCAGTATAAACCTTTTTTTTTAATATTATTCAATATTACAGCAGTTATTACGATTTTTTTTTACTAAAACCATTCTACAACTTGTTTTAATCGGAATATTAACAAAAAATTTAGCATAAACATTTTATTATAATATTAAATACAATTTAAAAGTTTTTTATTTTGAAGATATTTTACTAATACCAATAAAATCTTCTTTTATAGTATCCTGGCCTATATCTATTCCATCTTCTATATTCATATTCATTATCATAATCATAGTCATCATAATATCGGTATCTTCCTCTATATCCATTATACTTTCCACGCCATCTATTATAATGATGTCTTTTTTGAGCATGATTTTCAATAATTACCTCACCAACTAAATCAACTTGTTTTCCATCGCCAATTAAGCTTTGTTTAACTTGAACTGTTTTAACATCATCTACTTGTCTCAATAATTTAACTAAATTTCCAAAGCATGTTTTATCTGTGACTCTAATACCATAACTAGAATTGTTTACATTTGATTCGACCGAATAAAATAGAGTCAAATCAACATTTGTGTCATTTAATTGAATTGAATGATTAAAATAAACTGATTCGTCTAAACTTCTTGGATAGAAATAATAAAATACATTTTCAATATTTAAATAATTGTATTCTTTAGGCAACGCTCCTATTCCAAAAACATTAAATAAAGTTGAACCAAGACCATCTACATTACTAATTGAATCACATTCAACATCTTGTTCATTATGATTTTCACATTTGACTTTATTCTTTGAAAACACACATCTTAAACCACCAATTGATGATGGCGCTAATACTGATTGATATAAACTTGCTGACAAGCTGATCAAAATGAGAGTAAAATTAATTTTCATTTTTAACTTCTAATGATTAGAAATTCAATAGATAAATTTCTTTTTTTATAGCCTTAGTTTTGTAATAATATCTAATTATTAGGGTTAAAAGTTTAAATTAAATCAATAGTTATTAAATATTGAACCCTTAAAGTTTGAAATTGTTTTTAAATATAATATTACTATCCACCAATATTAGCGTTTTCAAAATATGAAAATTGAATAAGAAATTTTGAAAGAATTCTGCTTGTAAATTGAACCAAATTCCGATCAAAATGGCCTAATTTCAAATCGATAGCTCAATCGTGATTTTTTGATTGATCGAATTTTTGGACAAAAATTTTTGCGCGACTGTTGTAAAATTCAAATTATAATATTTCAATTTCAACACTTAAAAATAAATTCTTTGGATAAAAATTAAATCAAGAAAAATTTATTTTTATGTCACGAAAGCAAATAATTAAAAGAACAAACAAAAAATTCATGTTAAGTGCTGTAATTGGATCGCTTCTATCGACCCGTATGTGAGACGTACTATCATATCGAACAGACCGTTTAAATAGCCAAGAAATTTATTCCTTTAAACCAAAAAATCTTTTTAAATTCTTTTTTTTTAATTTACCTTTTTGGTAAAATTTTTATTAATTAAAGTAATTTCTGAATAAAATTTGTTTTGTTTGATATTTGATATATTAATTCTGCTGATCTTTATCATGAATTGTATTAGAGTCTATATCCACACTGAGACCCTACAAAAGCAGAAATAAACGTAAGCAATTTATTTTTGACTCTGAAATTCAATTTCAATTGTGGATATTTGAATAAGATTTTCTTTTAACAAATTTTTAACACTTTCGACTATTTCCAAATGATCATTTGAATCATCTTGAATAACAACTTGAAAAGAAAAAATTAACCTAATTTTTAATATTGAAAAAATTAATTTACTTTGAACTGATGCCACATTTATTTCAGAATTTAAAGCCCATATATAAAAATGACCAACAGAAGAAACACCTTGAACATTTAATATTTGCATTTTCAATTCATTTACATTAAAATCCAAGGGTACACTTTGTAAAAGAATGAGGCTTGATTTTTTTAAAATAGGTACCATGTTAATCATAATAATTATTGCAATTAATAAACTTAAAACTGGATCAATATACAATTTCCATTGAATCTCTGAACCATCTGGAATATACTTGATTAAAAAACCACTTAGAATTACTGCTATTGATCCCAATGAATCACCTAAAGCATTCAATAAAATTACTTTTAAATTCATACTCATTTCTTTTTCGCTTGATTTTTGTCTATATGATCTTATTAAAAATAATGACATTGATATAATGTTTAAAAATAGTCTTCCCACTCCAATCAAAATTATTAAATCGATTTTTTCTAATGGTTCAGGATCCCTAAAACGATTTATCGAATCGATTAAAATAGTAAAACATAGTGCCAAAAGGAAAACTGAATTTATTAATGAACCTAAGATTTCGGCTCGAATCCATCCGAATGTATTCCTATTTGACATTTCTCTTTTTGACAAACGAATCGTCATTAAACTTATGAGTAAAGTAATCAAATCACCAAAAATATGGAATGAATCAGCTAGAATGGCATTTGATTTAGTTAAAAGACCAATTATGAGTTCAGTTATTAAGAAACATGATGTTAAAATTAAAATTGTTATGATTAGACATGTTTTTGTAATATAAAAATATTTTTTTTCTTTAGTTTGTTGTTTTTCAGCATCCATTTTTAACAAAAAATAAATATTAAAAATAAGGAGTTTTCTTTTCTTTTTCTAGAAACTTTTTTCTTTCAAATTTAAGTCGACCCACTCTAATTACTTAACTTATTTGTTCTTAAAATTTAGTTTCAAACTACTTAATGAGTTTAGTTGAGCGAAAAAACTGAAAGACATTTATTTACTGATCCACTTATTCGTAAATTTTCGAAGTCTGGAAAACTTGTTTCTTTTATTTTGGTATCTCGAATATTTAAATGACTTAAAATAGAGTTCCATTCCCTTTTTTCAGAAATAGAACTTTAGAACATTTTTGCAACTTTTGTTTCAAAATAAAATTCGGAAAATTCATCTTAAAAATAGAAGAGATTTTAATGAATAAAACTTCTTTTGTAATTTTTATGTAAACTTGGACGTCTTAACAAGTTTTGACTTGAAAATTTTTTTTTCGACAATTAAAATTTTAATATTTGACTCTTACCAATTTTGTAAGTAACATGAAAAAAGATTTAAAAAATTAGTTAAATAAAACATTTGCTTGATAAAGAGTTAGTTGAATATTAAAGCAATTTTTTAAATTTGTTATTTTTTTTTAATTTTTATTCAAAAGCAATGCGTCCGAAACGAAAATTACCAAAAAAATTGTATACAAATTATACGAACCCGATACTATCAGAAATTATTGGTCTCATATCAATCTAAACATTCGTACTGAATTTGGTGAATAACGAATGATCCTTTCAAAAATTATTGATAAATAGTCGACTTTTTTAAATAGACTAAAAATATTAAATTTTTACTCATTTTTACGAAATCTTTTAAATCGATTATGAAAAAATTCCAATAAACATATCATTAGAAAGCTAAATTCATGAAAAAAAAAGAAAAAAATGCTTGTTTTTTAAAATAAAATAGTTAATGTTTGTCACACTAAGCTCATAGGTATTTTTTCTTGTACTCACGACCGAGCGCTTAGTAGCAAACTCCTTTTTATAGAGCCGGTCGCTACACTTGCTACAATGCCCCTTTCGGAACCCTTATTTTAAGCATGATTATCTCTAATCAGTTCCATTTGGTGGCGAATGGTTACAATGCGCTGTATGTAACGCATCCGCTTTGCTTTTTGTTTATATGCAAGTCGATTACGATTAATCTTTTTATAATTTTGCATTTTAACATCTTACGATGTTAGAAAATTTCATCACTTAGTGAGAATTGTACCTTAGACCTTTCGCTCAAAAGGACTCGACTTACACCACTCGGCCATGCGCTCACATTAATGTTTGTCACACTAAGCTCATAGGTATCCTGGTGTAAAAAATTTTAGTCAAAAGTTCTAGAGAAGTACTAGAAAAAACCCAACCCAATAAGATTAGAATTAACAAACTAGATTACAAAACTGCAAAATTTCATTCATGCAAAAGTTCTGATTATCCTACACTGTAAATTTTTTGGGTTGAAAATTTTCAACTTTTAACTATATTACTGCGTTAGCGAGCCAAAACTTGAAAAATAATCAAGTTAAATGTCAAATAAGAACAACTAAATTTTGAAAACTTTCAACATTTAACTGGATAAAATAATTATTAAAAAACGCGCGTACATTATGATTTTCCTTAATTTATGTGTTAGTCATTTTATTTAAGTGTGGCCTTCGAAACGCTACTTTAATTTAATTTACTTTAATTTTATATTTACTTCTCCAAAATTGGAGGTTAATTCTATTCAATAAATAAATAAATAATAATTTTAAGGGCTAAGGACTTTTATGAAAATATCGTTAGAGCTATTACATAAACTAGAGGTGATCTTTTTGTTTTTTTTTTAATTCTTAGCTTCAAAAATCAAACAGAAAAAATAATTAATCTAATTAGCAGGTAAAGAATGGATAAATAAGCGTTTTTTTTATTTTAACTACTTTATTTTAAAATAAAAAATTCCAAAAATAAATTTTACAAAACAAAGTTGCATGATTAATTTGTTTGAAAAACTTGATGCCAAATACATTTTAAGCACAATTAATTACATCTATAAAGCAAAAAAAAGAGATTTTAATTTAGGTTAAGTTTTTTAAGATTTACTTTAATCAAAATTTAATTTTTGATAATGAAATTTAAAAAATACTAAAAAGCTTCTGCTTTTATAATAATCGCTAACAGTGACCGTTGCTCATTAAATTATTTTTCAAGATAAAGGTTGAAAATCTAAATTATGTTAATTTATAGAGCTAAAAGGTGTAAAATTTCAACATTTCGTGTTTAGGTTGCATTTTTTCAACTTTCCCCTCAATTTCAACTTTAAAGTGGTAATTTTCAAGTTTTAAGTTGGATACGTCGTAAATTTACAACCCTAAAAATTAACAGTGTAACACATATTTTTTTCGTCTTACGAGCTTTTTTTAAAACATTATGACTCACCCGTTATAACTTTATGTAATGTTATTGAATTTTGAATTGTGTTTCTCAAAAAAAAGGACCAATTTAAATTAACCGTACCGTACAAAATTATTTTAGAACGGTATGGGTACGCGTACGCAGTTAATTTGCGAGAAATGCAGAATTTCCTAAAATTAGGTATATTTACAAACGTTTAAAACTTTAATTAAATTAATAATTATAATCCTCCTTTACAAATCAAAAATTTGATTGATTAGAGCTAATCAAATCTATCAAGCTGTAATAAAATAAATCTCAATCAAATTACCGTTATACAAAATTTCTTTTTACTTTTTTTTAACCTTGTCTATTTTCATACCTGTATAAACCGATTGATATAATACAGACTCGACAATTGGATAAAAATAAAATTAATATACTATTTTTCTCTACTTTACAAAGCTATTTCCGATTTTTATTTGATATAATTAATAATTACATGCAACAAAAAAAAATATTTTTTTTCTTCACTTTTTCTATTCAATTCGTCTGGATCTGATAATTAAATAAAATACTATATTTAAGCTTTCTTCTTTACTTAACTTGATCATTAACATTTAAATCAATTTATTACTAAAAAAAATGAATAATCAAAATATTACCTTAATTAAATGCGCCCAATGTACGAATGACATATTACCAATATTTGAAATCTGTGTCGAATTCAATCATCGTTTTTACCACAAAGATTGTTTCAATTGCTTTGAATGTAAACATGAGTTTAATTTTGAAGTGGCTACATGTCTTCCTATTTTAGATCAAACTGGTAAATTATATTGCACTAATGATTTTATAAAAACACTCAAGTGTGGTCTTTGCACTAAAAATTTCGATCTAAAATCACAAATTTCGAAAATTTTTAATGGAAATAAAGAATTGTTAGCACACATTTGTTGTTTAAAATGTGACTTATGCGAAACTAGTCTAAAACCATCAGCCGAGTATGTTTTAATTGAAAAACCAGAGCATGGCCTGGTTATAAATTGTAGACCTTGTGTTGAAGCAAAAGAATCAAAGGGTAAAATTAAATGTATAAAAAGCGTCAATCATCGTTTGAGCTCAAGACAAAAAGAATTGTTGGCAAGTAAAATTATCAGAGATAAAATAGACATGGAACAAGTTGTGTCTTCAAAAGAAAATTTGGAATCGTTTATAGATACTTTATCAGTTTTTATAAACTGTTCTAAAAAGTCATTGACTAATTATTTAGATAAACATATGAACAAAAATAAGGTATCAGAAAATAAGAATGAAAGTGACATTAAAATTACAAATATGTTGGATGATTTAAAGAGAATGGATAAGATTATGGCACCACCGAATCAATGTCCTTTTAGAGCGCAGATTAGATCAAAGAGTATATTAAATGATGTTACCACCACAGTTTGAAATTGATTTTTCATTACCGATTTCTTTTTAAAATAAACTATTAAAAATTATTACTATTTAAAATTTTTTAATTCCTATTGACTGTATTTATGGTCTTTATGGACCAAGGAGGCTTTCGCTCACCTAATTAATAAATAAATCATAAAATAAGATCGTAAAAAAGCTACATATATCTCTTTCTCATTAGGAGGTTTAATAAAATGAAATATACAGGCTTAGTCAAAAGAAAAGAAAAATGGAAATTAACAAGATCGACGATACATCAAATTTAGTTGTACGCGTAAATGAAAACAGAAGAACAAGAAGAATTCTTTAGTTTTTATAAATTTTATTAAAAAATTTTAACAATGAATTGAAAATCTAAAATTATCTCATTTAATAATTTTGATATTGTTGTGATTGCTTGGCACCACATGGTCCACTTACACTTTCTGGACGATTGCATATTTTTAAATGTGAATCGAAAACTAAATTATCTGGACATGACATTATATTCAAAATATCATTGGCACATGTTTTGTATTTACTACAATCACCATCAACTACAGTCAAATGTTCTTTACATTCCATAATGACAACACTTGATTGATATGATGATTTTTCATATTCATTCATTTTCTTATCATTGCTACTTTGTTCATATGGGTCACTATCATATGTTGCAGATGGTGCTGATGGTTGATTTTGATATACATTCATTTCACCCATATCACTGCCCTTATAACCACTTATATCACTATCATCGTATGGTACATTATTATATGAAGTTGACAAATGTTGTTTTTGTTGTGGTTGATAGTCGACTTGATCTTTATATTCTGACTGTGACGATTCCTTATTGTAAGTTGTTGGATAAGTGGTTGGTTCAGCATATTTTTGGGTTGTTATTATTGATTCATATTTATTATCACCATCCATCATATGATCATATGATTTAGTCATGTCTGGTTGATATGATTTTGATTCATCCATTGTTACATCATTCATTTTCATTTTTGGTGATTCATATTCTTCGTGATGTGACTCTTGAGATGGCGGATAAATGCTACCAGCCTTGATGACCAAAGCAATTGACAAAACAAATAGTAAGCTTAATTTGAACATATTAATTATTGATTTTTTGATTATTTTAGAGATGATGATACTTTGAAAAATAAAAAAAAGTTAAGCTTTAAATATTCATTTTTTGTACTTTTATTCTTAACTTAATCATCAATGACACTATTGAAAATTTGACTTTTTTAAAATAAAAGTTCAATTTCGAAAAAATAAAAGTTCATTTTCGAAATATGACCTTTAATTAAAATTCCAAAAGCCTTGTCTCTTCTTCTCAATTTACGAAAATTGTCTGTTAAATGGGTACTTAATATAATGAAGGCAATTTCATTTATAATTTCAATTTATGACATAATAACATTGAGACTTTATTTATCTCTCTATCTATCATAAGATATTTATAAAGTTAATTTCATCAAAAAGCATCACAAACAAAATCGTTAGAAAATTAGTTACAAATGAACAAAATAAAAAGTATATTTCTTTGGCCAGCTTGTAGCAAAAAAAAGGGAAATATCAAAAAGTGGCTCGGCAATTTTTCTCAAAAATCAATTTTCATTTTGCTACCAAGAACTTATGTCTTAGATATCGATATAAATGGAATAATCATAAAGAGTTTCTTGAGAACTTGTAAAAAACATTCTTTTCGAAATTCGTTGAACTCGATTAATAATCTGACTAAAAAATGGTTCTCTGAGAAAATTTTAAAATTACTTATTATGTGATAATTAGCATTGAGTTGCTTAATAGGGATCTAACTTTGAAATTTAAATCTAACTTCTAATTCATTTTATTTACCAAATAATATATTTTATTTCGCAGCTTTATGGTTTTCACATATAAAAAATAATTTTGATTAAATTTTAGGTTATTTAAGTCAAAAAAAAATTCTCCTTTGGAATTTACTAAAAATAGCTTAAGTTACAAAATTCCAAGGTTCTTTTCTTTTTGAATTAAAAACAAACATTCACTAAAAGACTAGGGCTTTTAAATATAAAAGGTTTTAATAATTTCAAGATTTTTTAAATAAAAAAAATGGTTCATATTGATTCATTAGACATTTTATTCGATAAGGAAAATCCGGTTTATTTTCCTGGTGAATACTTAAATGGTCAAGTAAGCCTTAAATTAAGTGATGATTTGAAAATAAAAAGTGTGCGTCTAATATTACGTGGAGATGCGAAAGTCTACTGGTAAAATATAAAAAATGTTTCTCATTAAAATTCAAAATTAATTATTTTAAAAAAGGGTTAAAGATGTGTCGAGTGCAGATGAATACAAAAAAATTCACAATGTTCACAGCAATGAAAATTATTTTCATTTAGATTTAAATATAATAAACAAAGAGACATGTCCTTATCTACGATCCGGATATCATCATTATCCTTTTTCAATTAAATTACCTGATAATTTACCATCAACTTTTCACCATGATCATGGTAAAATTCAATATTCTATAAAAGCTTTAATCGATATTCCGTGGGGTTTTGATAAGGAAATAAAAAAGCCTTTTATTATGATGGCGAACAAAGACTTGAATTTAATACAAGGTTTAAATGAAATAAAGACTGTTCTAGACCAAAAAATAATGGGTTTCGGCTTGATAAAATCTAAACCGATCAGAATAGTGTTTACAGTATTAAAAACAGGTTTTGTACCGGGAGAATCGGTTATTTTTAGCGTTTCAATTGAAAATGAATCCAACAGGGATGTTTTAAACATGAAAGTTACTTTAATTCAAAATTGTAAATTTACAGTAAACGACGAATCTATTACGGATAGAAGGAAGTTGAATTCAATTGAATATGATAAAAGAATAATTGCTAAAACTACAGAAAGATGGACATGCTCTAGTTTTCTTATACCCTTACAACTTTGTCCTACATCCGATGATGCATGTAACTTGATACATGTTAGTTATGAGCTAGTTTTAAAATTCGATTCTAGTGGATTTTCAAAAAGTAAAAAAATATCAATACCTATAGTAATTGGTACCGTTCCAATAAGAAATTAATATTTTGCTTTTTAGTTTTTAGAGAATTAGATCAAAAAAATAAAAATAAAAAAGTAAGCATCGGTTTGCTCTTTTTCAAAGCGATCTAATGAGTCTCGACATTTAGCTTTTAAGCTTATAAAATTAAAAAATATCTTTATTTTCATATTTTTGAATTATTTAAAATAAAGTAAAATATATAAAAGATTTTTATTACAGTTGACTGCTCATGATATTTCATCTTCTCATTTAAAACCCAAAATTCTTTAAAGGAATAGTGTCCTCGCTTATTTGAAATAATTTTAGAAAAAAAAGATTTTAGACTATTTTAAAATCACTTTGGCATGCGAATTCTTTGATTTTTTAAATATAAAAATAAAGTGTTGGAAGTGGATTCAAAAATTTTTAGTTTAGGCTTAAGAATAGTAAATCAAAGATAAAATTCACTCAAAAATTTGGAGAAGCCTTAAAAACTCTAACGATTGTAAAAGCTTGACCATACGATATTTTTTGGATTATTCTCTTTTTTTCAGGATTTTTTTGTATTAATTTTTAGTTTTTTGGTAAAAGTTAAGCTTCTAGTTTTTTGTCAATTTAACCTTTTAAATAATCTTCATAGAACATCTAACCTCGACCTGAATATACTGTGTTTCTACATTTTTCCCTGTAAATTTTTTTTCCGATCTTAGTGACAAAAAGTTAGTTGTATGTTATTTTGAAGAGGCTAAAATTATTAGTTAGTAAATTCTCTTTTCTAGTAAATTTTCAGAGATCTAAAATGTTTCTGTCAAAAGTTATAAATTAAATTCCAATTTTTATCCATTTTAAAAAAAATTCAGAAATTGGTTATTTTTTAAGGTTTTTTTCATAAAGTTAGTCCTAAAATTTTTATTAAATATCATTAAAAAGGCAAAACGATTTCAAATAAGATGGAAGGATTTGAAAAATTAATTTTAACTTTTTTGAACGAGGACAAATTACTTAAATAGTAAGATATATACAAGAGGCTGTCTAAACCATATAAAACATGCTAGAAATTAAATTAATAATTTTTTATTGACAATTCATACTCAGTAATAAATTTGCAAAATTTCATTTGTCTTCGATATTCCTATCATAATTTTTTTGTTCATCTTAAAATTTGTGCAGAGCATAATGTTTCACCCGTTAAATGGTATATTTAAAGCCGAACCAGAGGGATTTGTTCAAGTTTCAAAAAAATCATTTTTTTATTAGTAGATTGTTCGAAAGATAAATTTAATATGAAATGTGGAATCATTGTTTTACAGAAGATCCTAGGAAAAATAACCACTTAGAACGCTATTACGCTAAAATCAACCGATAGTTGGATAAAAACCATTTTATACAGAGCTTTATGGTTCACCCGTTATGCCAAAATGCACTTTTACTTAATATATTTAGACACTCATTTGAAATAAAAGCTTTGATGTGATCTTGGTCTTTTACTTCTTGACATACAATAAATTCATCATCCGATAAATTGTTTTTGTAAAGATTCAAGTTTAGGAAAAAAACTTTGATAAATAGATACCATCTACGTTCAAATATATCGATATAAGCATTGAATTCCAAAAAAGATTCATCCATCATGCCTTTTTTTGCTTTGATAGACTCATTTTTGCTTTGACTTTAGATCGATTTCGATTTTAGGTAAAAATATTTGATTGTCGAGTAATCAATTTTTGGGCTTATCAAATATTATTTGTCTTGTATAAATACAAATATATAAAGACAATACTATGATAAATTAAATTGAAAAGGAATTTTAAATAAATAAGCGCTTAAATAACTTTTAATATTTCAAAAATAAACAAAAAAAAATGTTTTAAAAATTAATATAAGCTTTTTAAATTTCAAAAAAAAAAATTTCATTTTAATTTTTAGGGTACTTTTTAAATTTTAATTAAAATTTTCATATAAAAAAAAAACAAACCAAAACAATAAAATTCGTTGAAAAATAAAAAATAAGTCAAAGAGTTTTGAATAATTTGTTGTTGTTACTTTTAGAAATGGAATATTTCTTAATTTTTAAAAATTGGAATTTTTTACTCAGTACCAAAGTATCTTTGACCAAAGTCGGTCGGAACAAATGGATGGATTTCCGATGTTAGAATATTTATGTCTGGATATTGAGAACTAATTGACTGTAGACCACTTGGTGTCGAAAATAAACACAATACAAGAATATTTTTCTCACTCACATTGTGCTCTTTTAACACTTTAATAGCAAGTATTACTGTTGAGCCACTCGCTTTAAAAAAAAAAGTCAGTTTAGAAATATATTTAACAAAAAAAAACTATTTTTATTACTAATTATTGGATACATTAACATAATTTTCCTAGTAGCTACATCTTTTGGGAATTTGGCGTATATCACTGATGATTTATTTGTATCTTCATCAGCTGTTTGAATCAATATTTTACCTATGCGTATACTTCTACAACACTCTCTTAAACCTTTTTCCATAGCCTCACCTTTTTTTTTAATAAAAAATAATAATTAATAGTGTTTTTATTAAATTTTAAAATTATTTCTTGTTATTTTAAAAATTACTTACCACTTCTCATTATACTAACACCACATACTCCACTTATGTATTTAACACCATCATAATAACATCCAGAAGGCGTCTGTACTTTACATTCAGTATAAGGTAGCTCATTAAGGCCTTCTTCAACTAAAAGTCGGATCTTTAAAAAAAAATTATTTCTCATTAATTTTCTTTTTAAATATATAAAAATTATATTTTACAAGTCTATCTGAATAAAATTTGAAGTCACTATGGGATGTTTCGCTTAATTAGAAAAAATTAAAAAAGTGATTGAGAGAACCATGTTTTGTAAATAATTACCAATCTCTGAGGACTGTATGTAGTTCTTTAATTTGATTATTACACTTTAAAACACTTATTTTATTTGTTAATTTTAAATTGGCTAAATCGATGAGTTTTGAAGTTGAGTCTGTTTTAGTTCCAAGTGTAAATATTGGTTTTGTTTGTTGTACTTGGTGTTGTTGTTGCTGTTGAGATTCTTTCATGTCTGATATAAGATCTGGTTCTTTCATTTTTAAATTTTTTTTTACTTTTCTTTTAAATATTAACAGACACGTAGTGTAGAATTAGAAGAATTCCAGCATTAATTTTAAATAAAATTCTTATCAAGTTTAAATAAACTAGAAATCAATATTAAAAATTTAAAGAAAAAAAAATGAGTTGAAGAAAAGTGAATTGATATTTATCGTATATCTTGCTTAGTTAGTAAGTTAGTAAGAAAGGAGAATAAGAAATTTTTTAGCTAGATTTTGTATGCATTTAGAAAACTAGGTTTTATTATCTTAATAGAAAACGTATGCAAGTTAATTGTATAACTAAATTTAGAAAATTTTGCAATATTTTGTTTATATTTTTTAAAAAATTTAAATTTTATTTCTTAATTAACTATATCTTTGGACGAATAGTCCAGTGTATATCCCTATGCATGAAATATAAGTTTGTATAATATCAAAAAATTTGATTTGAATTTGAATCGAATCAAACTACGATGTTAAATTTTATTTAATTTAGTTTTTTTTCAAAATGACATTATTATTTTAGATAAGATCTTAAACTAATCTTATATGATTTAATAAATAAAAAGACAAGCAAATTTCCTTAATTTTTAAGAAATTTCGAAAAAAACTAAGTAAAGAGAATATTGTTTAGACTGGCGTGTTAATAAATTTAAACAATTAGAAAGGTCTTGTTTTAAATTAAAACCTTTCCTATCAAAAACCATTATTCTATTTTAAATTGAAATAGATAAGATAAAAATATCTGAGGCTTTGAGTATTAAACTAAAGAAGGAAAATTCTTTTTTTTTAATTTTAAAAATAAATGCGGTCTCAACTATCCTGGTCATTCATATGCTCCAAAAACTAATAGCTATTTTTGTGCATATGAATTCTTTCGTTCGGACGTTCTTGTGTTAACTAATAGAGATGTCGTCAAACCCAAAATTTCCAGTTTTGACAAAATGTCGGTCTAGAATACTGGCATGTTTTTTTTGGAAGTTTGGCTCTGGCTTTATTTGTCTTTATTTTTTTAGTGAAATTAATCTAAAAATGCTAATTTTACCTCATCAGTATTTTAGACCGAAAATTTACGTGAATTTGCGTAAAAAAAACTAATTAGTGTCTTGTTATGCTTTCAATAGCTAATTTTCCGAAAAATCATAAAAAAAGACACTTTTTTTTAAAGAAATAGTCACCAAGTTCATATTAGATAGATTTTTTTATAAATTTTATAGCTATAGACGACAAAAAGTAAATTTTTCGCGACTCGTATAATGCGAAAAATTGTAATAAAATTCAAAAAAGATTTTAAATTAACATTTTACTCAAATTATATTCTCCAAGAAAATATCAAAAAGTAGCAATTTTTAAAATTTATGATAAAAATTTTCTTATTTTGGTAGTGACCTTCTTGCTGAAAGAAATTCTAATAATTCTACAGTCCACATGATAAGGTCCAGAATTTATGTTTTAAAATTAAGAAAAAATAATTACCGTTTTTACTGATTTTTATTTCAATAAATGACCCAAATAAAACAATAAAATTTAAGTTTCTAATATTCAAACGAGCAGTAAAAAATTAAATCCCTTTCTTCAGTTTGAAGGAAAAAAAGGAATTCGAATTGTTCTTAATTTTGAGTCAATACAGTTTATTGAAAAAACAATTTCTCCTTTTGTTTCTGGAGGATCAATGGCTCTTTTTATATCAAAGATAGATTTTTACCTTACTTTGCTTAATAGAATATAGCTTATTGTTAATAATTGATAGAAATATTCTCTGATTTAAAATTAAAAAATATATTTAAAATTTTTTAAGAATGTATTCAAAGCATTTTTATATAACAAAATAAAAAAATAAAGATTTTTTAATAGATTTCAAATAAAAGAACATTTTTATGGGGTTTGATTCTACATTAATATTAAAAAAATTATCCTCATAAATTGTTCACAATATAAAACTAGGACTAAATAATGAAAGTAGATTTAATAATCAACTTTAGATATACTTTAGAAATTAATTTTAAAAAATCTCATACTTTTAATATTCTTTATTCTAAAATGTGATTCTTTTCTCTTTTCATACGACAACATATAAAAAAATCGTTTAGAAATTCCAATAAAAAATTTTATTTAAAAAAAAAATATTTTATTATGATATATGAAAAAAACAGTAGAACTAGAAAATTACATAATCATTACTAAATTATTGACGAACATAATTTTTTCAAAATTTTTTTTTCTTTTTTGAATTGGGTGCTGTATAATATAATTTATTTTAATTTTTTTTATATTTTTTTTCGGACTAAAGATCTAAATTTTCGATACTTGATACAAGCTAATTTCTTTTATACTAAAAAAGCAACAATATTTTCTTATAAAGAAAAAACTTTATTGAACTTTTTACTTGAACTTACTTGAACTCTAACATTAAAAAATCCAAAAATATTTTGGTATAAATACCAGTTTGAAATAATTTTATCATAAAAACTTTTGAAAATTTTGCCTTTTTTATGATTATTATATTGTGTCATTTGAAAAATATTTTCAATGTGTTCTAAATGTCAAAAGGATCATTTGCAATAAAATTATTTGTTTCTCTAACAATTCAAGCTACTCTACCCTATGCTATGCCAAATAAACAAATTGAGCTGTACAATAAACAAATTGACTCGTATCCAATATATTTTATTTATTTATTTCCTAATGCAAAAGCCTCCTATTGGGCCACTAAACGATGCGTTGTGAAATAAAACGCATCGTATAAAATAAAATAAAATAAATCAGGTTATCCTGATACAAGAGGGTTTTTACAGTCAATTATTTTTAAAAAAATCTATTAATAAAAAATTAAGAAATAAAATAACAACGTTTTTCCGAGAACAATCTAAAAAGATTTACGATGTTAGAGATTTGTGTAAAAAAATTTTATTAACGTAATTAATCGACTTAGTATTAATTTTTCTTCATTAAGGTCATCAATTTAAAAGTTTCTTTTCGAACTTTTTTGTTTAAAAATTATTAATTTTTACTTTAAATAAATCCATTTTTTCTAATTGATATTAACTTATCATGAGAAAAGATGAAAATTCAAAATGTTATAAATCTTGATAGTTATGTAGAATATACAAAGATTGGCCCATATCAGGTAAACCAGGACTAACTAAATCAACTCTTTATCTACCAATACCTGAAAAACACTTGTTTTAAATTTATTATAATGATGTAAATATATATGTTTTTACCTTGTGTTCCTATTTTGATACATTTGTAGATCATCATGTCCTCAAATTTCTCCTCCCTCCTTAATCGATGGCATACTTAGCATGCGTAGATGGTGTGAGATATCGATTATAATTTGTTAAAACGATTGTACAAATTTGATACATTATTTTTCAATTAAATAATTTTTTTGTAGACTGGATATTACGTGATCAGAAACAGTTTACATAAAAAAAAAATATTGACCAAATTTTTTATTAAAAGAAATGAAATGAAAAATACAAATAAATGGTAAGGTTGGTCAATCGGTTAAATTTAATTACGATTGTAAGTAAAATATCGTAATACATTGTCCGGAGACGCATTAACACTCAAAATTTCGAATTTAAATATTGCATGCTTATAAAATTTTAACATTACTTTTAAATTTAAATTTTATTTTATCAAGTATAATGATTTTGAAACCTTTAAAACCTAATAAAGCTGCTATTTCATTTTTTGTTGTAAGTTTGATACCGCTTAAATTTTTAAAATTTCAGTTTTAAATGCCGCGTTTCTTTGGAAGAAAATGTAGTAATTGTATCTAGTTTAAGAAGGGATTCAATTTCACATTTATCTTGTAAGAAAAACTTAAATAGAGAGACGTTTTTGGAAAATGTTTTCTGTACTTTCAAAAAAAAGAAAGAAGCATAAAAAAACATGATTAAATCTTCCTGGAACCATACAGATAGATTTTTTAAAATAAAATATTATTTATATTCTTAAGCCTTACAAGGAAAAGATCTCTCTTAGTCTTTTGTGTCCCTTACTTCCGTGTCTATCCATACGTCATATAATATTAATGCGTTATAAAAATCCATGCATCAAACAAAAGGAATCTGAGCTGAATAAACTAAAAAAATTTTTTCTTAGTCTGAATTTTTCTTAAAATGACACTTTTTTTAGTTGTTAAATGATAAACAAACTACACATTTTTTAGTGGTCATCTTTGAGTGACGATATCTCTTGTTAAGCCGCAATCTGGTTAAAAAAAATTATACTAAAAAATTTGAGATGATAGGCTTTAAAATGATTTGTAAAACTTGGATCTAAATTTATTAACAAAAACAAAAATCTTTTTTATATTTAAAAAATTTTAGTGACCCAATTTTTTTACATCTGACTAAGTTTAAAACTATCGGACCATCATTAATTTTTTTTGGTCACTTAATTCAGTAAGTTTTTATGGTCACATAATGTAATAGACCCTAAGTATTAAAATTCATTTAAAAGATGTTTCAACAACAATTTCCTATTTCTTATTAAATATTATGAAGTGTCGTGGAAGAGCTTATTTTCTTCTCTCTTCTTTAAGTTGAAATAAACTGTAAAAGAGAACTTTCCTTCTTAACTGTTTGTAGTTTAGTTTCAAACAACAAGTTGTTGTTTTTTCCTTTTCACTACAAAACTTAAATATAACTTTATTATATTTTATGTGTATAAAAACTGTAACTAAACTTTATATTTATTCATTCATTGTGTTGAATCAAAATTAAATAAAATATAAACTTTAACATCAACTCTTTGAGTCATTACCGGGTCCTCTCAAGATACTTCATATTTTAATTTATTTCTAATGCGGTATTTATCCTCAAACTTTGCAAAAAAAAAAGACAACGCTATTCTTGGTTCTTTACTTTAAATAAAGCATCATATCATTTTTCTTACCAACTTGTTAAATAAAATGCAATCACATAAATAATAAGTCAGTAAGGTACTTGTTCATAGTTAAAATTGAAAAAAATTATTTATTTTTAGTGTAAGGGACAAGTCATCCGGCCTCTTGGCCGGTCAGACTGTTAATGACCATGGCCGTGATCGCCGAGACGGCCGCTTTTTTGACCAGCTTTCATGGGTTTTAAAGGACAAATACTTTAACGTCTAAAACTTTTTATGAATAAATTTATTGAATTTGCTAAATTATTTATCAAAAATGTAATTTTAGTTGACCTTACCTAGAAATAAATTGTCTTTTTTCCTAATCCTTTTAGAAGATTTTTCTACATACTCAATAGTCCAAATTTAAAAATGATCAATAATTATTAAATTCAATTACCGAAGTTATCATATTAGTCACTCTTAAAAAAAATTCTAGGAAGAAATCATTCATTCATTCATGAATGTTCACGAACGTTCATTTTGGGAACATGTAAAAGACCAGTATTGTATAATTTACTTTTTTTTAACGGCTAGGTGTTTTAACTTTGATTTGCCGTTGAATATCGATTATTGTATCGATATTTTTTTAATATTCAAACTTGACCAAGGTCATTTGGTTTTATAAAGATTCTAATAATTTCAAGAAACATCTTATACAATATTCAGGAAAAAAATGCGTCCGACAGAATTTCGGGTTTTAAAACCATAAGGGGTTTTGTAAAAACCCCTAATAAGAAAATAGAGAAAGGAGTTCAATAAAAAATAAAAAATATTGTTCAATAATTTACAATTTTTAAGTAGTATGAAATTGATGTTAAAAAATCTGTGATGAGGAAAAATTACACAATTTGATAAAATTCATTTAAATAAAAAAACTTTAAAATTCTTATACGCTGTATCTTAGTATTGGAGAAAGTAGTTGTGGAATCATTTCTCGGTTCTTGTGATTGAAAATGTCACGTATTTGATTTAACTTTTGATTATCACCAACACCTGATTTGGTTTGTAGTTTGGTTTTGTATTTATACAGTTTGCAAAATATATATTTCCGATTTGTCATTAATTAGAAAAAGGAAAGATTAATTTTTATCTTGCACTGTTTTGTATTTTTTTCCTCAAAATAAATTTGAGTAAATATTAAATAAACATTCAAAAGTACTGAATCACACAATTAAAAAAAATATAAAATAAATTTAAACTTTTAAAAGGAATCTCTAAGTGTATTTTTGAAACTATACATCTGAATAAAAATAATTTTTGTAAAAGACCACTCTCAACGATTTCAATTGAAAGTGGTCAAACGTTTTCTGAAGATGATATTTTGTACTAGAACCTACTAATAAATCAATTAAAGATAACCATATACTAAAAGAATAGATTAAAAGAACGTGAGCATGTATCTAGATTCATAAAATCAGTATTTGAAATTATAAAAAATTGATCAATGGACAGGTCTTGACTTTTTCAAGGATACTGATAATTTTCATCGTTGAGAGATTCCAAACACAAAGGGCGTATTCTAGATGTGGTCTAACTAGAGCAGTATACTGTAAATTTTTGAGGTGTAATTTTTTCAAAATTTATGCGTAAAATAGCAAAAAATACACCTAAATGTGTAATTTTAAATTACACACTTTAAAGTGTAAGATTTTAAGCTATATGATTGGTTGTTTTTTTGTTTTTACACATAAACGTGTATAATTTTACACTTATAAGTGTGTAATTTGAGTTCAAAATTTTTACACATCAAATATTTACAGTGTATAAAGCAGTTTTATAATACAACTATCTAAGTTTGAAAAAGAATTCCTTTTCATTCCAAAGACCATGTTTGCTTTAGCAGCTGCCGTAGCACATTGTTTATCCCATTTAAGATCATTTGATATAATCACTCCTAGATCACGCTCTTCAATGGTTTCTTTTTAAACAACTGTATCATTCGAATTAGATATATAAATATGGCAAGTTTTTTTTTAATTAGTTTTTTTTGATCTTCATTTTTAGATTAAAAAGCCCAAGAATGAAAGTTATGTCCTTTAAGAAATCAGCCACAAATCAAGCATGAATTAGTATTGAATTTGAAGAATAAAATTATTTAACTTTTTATTATTCTACGTAAATTTTCGCCTTATTTCATTGTAACTTTGGTTCAAAAAAATTTTAACCCCTGTTTTTTTTCTAATTTAGAAAACAAGTATAAATTATATGAACATATACCTTAGCGATGTTAGCATTTTGTCTTTTTTTCCTTAAAACTTAAAAAAAAAAATTTTTTTTGAGTTACGTGTAGGTGTGTCATCTTACTCAAATATTCTTTCTGTTATTAAATTATTTCGGATATTTTTTATTTTATTGCTTGAAAAATAAAAGTTGACAAAATGGAGGTAAATTTACAATAAAAATAAAATTTTGTCCAAACTTCACAAAATTGAGGATTACAAAATCGAAATCTTAATACTTGTAAAGTATTGCTAGAATTTATGTTCTTTCAAAATAAGTTTACAAAATAGGGTTTAACAAAATCGAGTTCTGACTGTAGTAATATGTCCTTTATTTTTTTTGTTTTTGTCTATATACATAACTTTACATTTAGATAGGCTTAAATCAGTTGACCATATTTTTGACCATTCAGAAAGTATGTTTAGATCATCTTGAAATTTTTACTGCATTTCTCCCGAATTAACGGCGTACTCGTACCGAACCCGTACCAAAAAAAATTTCTTTAAAAAATTTTAAAAACTTTTTTTATTTGGTACGGGTTCGGTACGGGTACATCATTAATATTTTTTTAGCTGTTGGTATTTTGAACTTTCCCTTCTTTTAGCATTTTTATTTTTGATTCGTCTTTCTTTCGTTGATCATTGAATTTCTAGTTTGTTAAGTCTTTACCAAAGATCGTTAGAATCTCCGAAATTCTCAACTTTCGAAAATGAAGCAAAGAGGCGTCTAAGGCCATAATTTTTATTGTTACCAACTCAACTTGCAAATCTCTTGTAATCTTTTAGTACTGATTTATGAACGCTAAAGATGAATTAATCGTATTTAAGCCTAAAATAAAATATATCAAAGATCATGATTAGTTTAAAATGCAGAAACGTGTGATGGATCATTTGATTTAGCTTTTGAGATGTTGGATTGTGGAAGCTCAGGATACCAATGTTTTAGAGAAAATTATGACTTTGACTAATTCTTGTTGATTATTAGAGAAGTCAAGCGTTTATATGTTAATAAATATTTAGCTCTTTTAACATGTTTCATATTGTGGTTCAATTTTTTCATCCTCTATAAAAGTTTCTTTTTTTAAAAACTTGCCATCACGAGTATAGATTATTCATATAAAAATATAGAATATAAAGCTAAAAGAGGTATAAGGGGATAAGCTAAGGAATGGTTTGTGAAACAATGAAATGGTTAATAAATTTTGGAGTTCTTTAGAATTTTTGGAATTTAATAAATAAATAAGGTGAATTAATTTTTAATAGAAAGGAGATTTTATAATCAATAAATATATTTAATATAATTCTAGATTTTTTGGTACGGAAAAAAAAATTTGAAAAATTTTATTATAATTTTAAAACTTAAATTTTAGTATTGTTTTTTATAACATATTTTTTAAAGAGTTATTCTGGGTTAATTGGTGAATCGTCTACGAGATTCGAGAGTCTGAATTCGATCCCGTCAGATGTCAAATATTTTTATCAAGTGTAAAAATATATATATAAACCATATACATAGACAGCATCCGAATCAGCAGTCTCTTGTAAAAATAATGTATGTGTATGATTATAAAAATGTACAAAATTAAATTGAAAAATTACTTTAAAAATCGTTAGAATTTTTCAAATAGTGGTAGCAAGAGCGGTAGAACCTGGCTCTTATCATCATTATCAGAAACAACAAAAAAGGTCAAAAAAGGGAAAACTCGACAGCTAATGAAAAATACTCGAATGATGCACTGGTTAAAACCAATTTTTAATTTATAATGTTCTCGACAAGGTTTCAACCGCATCCATTTTTTAATATATTTTTTACTTAACCCCTGGGGTAAAGCATGTTTATAATAAAGTTATTTATTACCTTTTTCCGAGTAAGTTCGCAAATAGTCATTTTTCAGATAAATTATCTGGGACTATAAACAAGGTTTTTCGGTACACGAATCTGAAACTGAAATGAAATATAAAAATGGCTCATACACTCGATTTTTTGTCTACTCAATTTTTAAACGAAAATTCTGCATGCTAAATGAGCGAAGAAAATATAAAATATTCAGAATATAGTATTAATATATATCAAGTTTTAAATTCTACTATAAAGAATATTTTCAAAATGACTTTGAACGAAAATACAGAGAAATAAATACAATTTTAAAAATATAAAAATATTCTAGGTTATAAAGCTTTCATACAGTATGCTCATTTACATTTTTTTTCAATTAAACTTAAAACTTACCAATTCTTGTTATGGAATCAAAAACATATTTCTTTTTTCCTTTTTTATATATACATATCCCTCTATATTTTCGATTTTTCCTATTTTAATAATTTATTTCCAAAGATTTTTTTTATGTTTTCTTTTCAATAATTTCTGTTTATTTCTCGCGTTTTTCTTTCTTTAATTGCAAATTATTTTCGATTTAATTTTCTCCTTTTTTAATAAAAAAAATAAAAGAAAAAAATTCCATTTTTCATTCTTGTAAGCTTGGTGACACGAAGTTTTTAATTTTATAATTTAGTTAAGCTAGAAAATTTTAATGATATTTTATTAAATTAAAATCAAATATTTGGAGAAAAAAAAAGAAATTACTAGATAAGATCGAAAGACAATTTTTAATTTTTTTAATTATAGCCTAAATATTTGCAAAAAAAAACTACAAAATCGATATTAAAATGTCTTTTTCAAAGTCACTTTTTTTTGTTGTTGTTGTTGTTCACATCAATATCTTTACAAATAATATTCAGTCTTTTTTGTTTTTCTATAGCCTTAGTTTTTATTTTTATGAGTTTAGCTATTCAAACGAATAAGTTTATTTTGGTTCATTTTTCGTTTTTGTTGAAGTATTTGCTATCAACATTCAACATAAATACACGCCTCTAAATAACTAGACTGATTTATTTTAGTTATTTTCGTCTTTGGTTTCTTTTCAAGCTTTCAATTTCTAATTTATGCATATCATTTTTCTAAATTTTAATCTCGTTACCAAAATATTTCCGTAGCATTTAAATGCATTTGCTTTATAAGAGCTTGCTTTATTGATTATTCTTTTATTTCTTATTATCTACATTTATTATTATTCTCATTTTTAATTTTTTCAAAATCAAAATTCTAAATAGTTAAGAATAAAAGGGATGTTCAAAAATTAGTCATTTATTTGTGGATTCATTATGTAATACTAAGCCTTTCAATTTTCAGTATTGTCTCATTAGTCAAAAAAAAAAGAAAGGAATTGTACCAATTTGATGAGTAGAATTTTATTCATTATTTTAAAAATTCAGTCGATTTCACTTAAATTAAGATTAAAGCCGTCTTAAAAAAGTTTGAAAGCGAAGATTAATACGAATAAAATCCAAAACAATAATCAAATATCTAAATCAATTGAATTAGGACATCAATTCGGATATCCAAAAGCACATTCTAAAAATCCTATTTTTAAGACTAAGGTTAAAAGCCTTGAACCCCTGGCTTATGATAAAAGAAGAAAGTTTAAAAACTAAAAATATTTTTATTTCGTCATTTTTGGAATT